>CP099839.1:27083950-27648950 GCA_030062745.1 Capitulum mitella
AAGTTGCGGCAGCGAATCTGCAGCTGCTGGCCGGTCGGCGACATGCACAGCACCACGTGCAGGTTCTGCACGCACCGGTCCACGAAGAACTGCCACACGCTCTCTCTGTCAGAACACGTACAAAGAAAGTGCTTCAGCTTCAGCTCTGCATCATATGACTGTGTGGCAGCGAACTGTCGCAAATGGTGTGCCTGGTAAACGTTACGGACTGTGGATCTGCAGTCCGTGCACAGCGCCGAAAAACATGTCTCACAAGAGACAAGGTCCGCATGAATAACAACACCGGGAAGTTGCTTCTAGAAACGCCCGGACCAAAAAATACAAAACCGCACAAGTATTCAAACTGATGGTTTTATGCAAGGCCACGGCACCACTTTAAGACGCTACATCTTCGTTTGCGCAAAACGATTTCAGCATTGCCAACAAACTGGATGCACGTTCTTTTTCTTTATTTTGAGCTTTTTCAAGTTCTCCCACCGCAAAAAAAACACCAGCATCACCTCACGTGCTAAAAATAGAAAACTGCGCGTATGACTGACTTTTGTATGGCGTATCCAGCTTTCACAGCCTCGTCTCGAACCGCTCCCAAGATCTGGTCTATTTCATCCTCACCGAACAATGCAGGGACCATACCTGTAACAAGCCGATCACTGAAACTATATCAAAACAATCAGAAAAAGAACGAGTTAGGCGCTGCGGTACACATGAATACGATTATGTGATAAATGCAAAAACACGTATTCAGTGCCACCCATAGAAAATCACGTAAAAGACAAGGAAAGACAATGCTAAAAAAAAAACGAGCGCCTCGCGATACTGACCGGACGTCAGCATGTTGTTCACCAGCTCCAGGAAACCCTCCTCGGCCACGTGATTGTCGCAGAACAGGAATACCATCTGTTTGTTCTGCATGCCCAGCTTGTCGTAGAGGACTTTCAGATCCTCCCGGAACGCTGCCTCACCGTATCCACGGCTCAGCTGGATCTCAAACACTTCGCAGCCTGCCGACCGATGGGAACGTCAACGCCGCATCGCATCGAAACGCACAGATACACATCACCACCGACTCTACCCCACGAAGATCTTGTAAGAGGAATGCAACATATGGATACAAACAAGGCAATATAACAGCAAAAGCCATAACGATGACACTCTCCGACTCACGGCGTGTACAACCGTACCGTGCACGGGCGACAGGCACTGACCGGCGGTGAAGGCTGCCAGCTTGGTCAGGCTTTGTTTGCCGCTGCCGCCCACGCCGACTAGCAGGGCGTGGCCCTGGGTCATCCTGAGCACGCGCTGCACTCGGGTCAGATGCTGCAGCGCGTCGTCAAACAGCACCAGCTGCAGCTTGTTGCCGCGCTCGTTGTATTCCTCCATGATCTGTCGATAACAACAATGTGATGTACACCAAAGACCGTAGGTCTACGACCTGAGTGAGAATGGTTTGATGGCTTCAAGCCATCACATGGCGAGTAGAGTGCAGAACATCCGGACGACAGTGTAGACATACACCGATGAATAATAGATGAAACACTGTATGAGGGAAAGTATCCGCTCAAAATGTTTCGAATACAGCAAAGTAGCAAGAAAGAAGACACCCCTTCCCCACTCAAATAAAAAAGAAACACAAAAACAGGGCTAACCTTTCAAATCAGGCGTATCCCAGAAGCAAAAACCCATCATCTCCCCACCAGCGCCGCAGACTCCCGCCGTACCGACCTCCTGGAAGAGGGCCTTGCACGCGTCATAGTCCTGGATGTCCTCGTAGAGCCGCGGCACGTCCTCCTCGAGGGCGTTACGGTAATCCCCGAACAGGATCGGATCCCTCAGCACGTACTGGGTCCACTCCTCGCTCTTCTCGCCCACGTTATCGGCCAGCAGCTGCACCAGCTGGTCCGACACCACCGAGTAGTCCTGACGGGGACGCCTGGTGTCAGAACACGTCACACCGCCAACGTCGGCGCGGCGGGACGGCCGCCGAACAACAACGTCACGCTGAGGCCGTGACGGTCTGCCGGACAGAACAGCGTTAACACTGAAGAATGCGGCAACGCTACTTGCGAAGTGCGTGCGGGCTTCAACACATCGGGTAAAAGTTAGCTGATATTTGAACCCCGAGTGGAGTTCGTTTACCAATAAGCGGTGATTCACGTCAGTGGAACCGCAGCAGGGGCTTCGGAGACGTACGTGATCGTCGATCAGGCGGTCCGCGAACACCCGCAGGCACTCGTTCCTCCAGCAGCGCACCATCTGCTTCGACTTGGTGAACCGCTCCGGGCTGGTCTGGCACAGGCCGCCGAAAATTCGCGACAGGTCGCGCAGGTTGAACAGGTAGTGGAAACGAGACGGCGTCGGAGGCAGCAACCTCACGATGGCCTGCAGCAGAAAAGGTGGCGTACACTAAACCCTCAGAGGAGCGCGATTGCCATTTTTTAGCCTTGTTATGCACAGCCAAAAGATCCAAATATCGATAGACCTCCAAGTCATATTTGCATCAAAGACGTTCAGATGCGATGTCCGTTGAAGGATGCTAGCCTTGCGGGCAAGATTTACAACAAAACGACATCCAGCGGATCTTAGATACTGGACACCCGTCGGCAATGCTGTACGATCTTCCAGCGAAGCTTTCAATACTCATCACGAGTTAGCCGAAGATAAACTGTTAGGTCGCACACAACCGCGTAGCGAAAATCGTGAACGACATCTGGTGCACCATGGATACCATTCCCTATTTTCCTGACCGACCTGATAGAGCTGCATGGTAGCTTTTGTCAGAGGAGACGCCAACTCAGAGATCGACTGATCGAACGGCTGCAGATGGCCTGCCAAAATGCTGCAGACAAAACAGGCGGTAATTTTTTAAAGCGTCACATCCATTTGCTCAAGCATAGCCTTGTGCGCGGCAGCATGTTGCTTTACATGTGGGTAATTTCACTGGACACGGATAATTTCACCGACAGCTGATGAAAACGGTCGAAACACATACCAATGAAACGCCCTAAACTCACCGCATAAGGATACAAACAAAAGCAAAAGAATCGCCCCGTTTCGTTGCCACGAAGGCGGAAAATGATCACGCCGCGGACTTTCATACGGCACAAACTCACACCCACCAGTCTAAGCTATTCCCAAGAGAGACAGCGAACGCATTCGGCACCTGTGGAAGATGTGCTGCAGGGAATCGTCGCCCGGAGACGCCATCGTGAACACGGAGAAGAGCGACAAGAAGCGAGGGTCCATCACGTTCCGTCCGCCGCCGGCCTTGCCCATGGCGGCGACGTAGCCTGCAGACAGGTGACCGACACGACCGTCAGACGGCTCACTTGTTTCAATGGCGGCAGCGATCATCCGGAAGCCGAATGCCGAAGACCATAGCAAGCAGCAGAGGCTGAACAGTGCAGCCGTGGGACAAGCAGACGGCGATGAATGCCCGCGCTTACCGATGTCCTTGAGGAATTTCCAGTTGAGGTCCTTGCCGCGGTCGTACAGTCCACCTTTCTCGAGCAGTAGCTTGAGCAGGGCAATCGCCTGCTGAGTGCCGTACTCGTCCACCTGGTGACGGGGATGACAACTGGTTGGATTACGCGTCGCAACGTCTTAGTTCCCCTTCCCCCTCCCCCCCAGAAAATGCCGAGAGGCCTAATACTATGAAGGCAGCTGTATCGGCTGGTCACGAGCACCGAACAACGAGATGGAGAGAGACTCCACCCCTAAAACGCATCCCCAATATAGCGAAATACTCCTCAAAGCTGAAGAAGAAATTAAATAAGAAATTAAGAAATAAGAAAATTGGGAAGTCAAAGCAAGGCGCAAACCGTTGAGAAACTGCCTGCGTCAGAATATAACATCCATTCGTAGCAACCAGCTTACGGCCTCCGCTGAGCGACCGAGCAGCTCCCAGCGCTGCAGTACGCTGCAATGTTCGACAGAACACCTCATCAGGCTTCCAGAACGTACCCTGGGCATGTTCATGTCGTCTATGAAGACCACAAGCCGCTTGCCGGGCGGAGGACCAAAAGAGTCCTTGGTCCGTTTCTCAACGTTACTCTCCAAGTTGCGTTGCACATCCATGGAAGTTGTCCGCGACGAAAAGTTCATGCACAACAACACCTGAGAAACACAGCAATGGACATTGGCGAACACGACGGAAGACCAAGTGTTATGACTGGCCCTCTTTTTCAAAGCCGGGATAAATAAATAAATAAAAGCGTTTCCTAATGCTAGAATCCGCAGCTTCGCAGATTTTTGGTCTACACCAGACGACCGCAAACCCAAAACTTCCTTCCAACGGTGGTCCCCAGGACGACGCAGGAGCGTTTAATAGCCCCTTCTCAGAACATGACGCATGGCGCGGTGGGCACGTGAACCCTTACGTTGACTGATGAGTCAAGTGAGCGTAGATAGGCGGTAGTGGTCGCTGTCTTACTGGTGCCGGACTCGCCCACCAGCACAACCGGCTTTTTGACCTGCGGCAGCACGAGATTAGACTGCCAATAACCTCGGAACTTCATTTCGTGCACCACAGAACGGGCAACAAGATTCAGCTGGTCATTTCGCCACGAATTCGTATAGTTTGTCACGGAACATCCAGTTCCAAATTCACACGTATCCTTGCACAACCCAGAACGTTATTCTTCAAGCCTTAAATTCTCAACGACTTTTTATTGCATCTAGCATGTCAAACTTGAGGCTTAGCCATCGGCCCTTCACTTGCCTTTTCCGTCATCAGATGCAGAAGCCACGTGCTGCGAATGGTGTCGACTGTCGGCACCAGGATGTCGTTGAACTTGACAGCAGGATCGTGCACGTAATCGGGCACCTTATCCTTCCAGGACACCCACACCGCTGCCTCGATGTCCCAGAAGTAGTCGTACAGAGTCTCTTCCGAGGTCGGCCACTCATCTTAAACGGTGACGTGTGAAACCTCCGTTCGTGGCGCAAAGATAAACCACCATGCACTTCAAACATCACGCTACATATGTATGTATTTAGTATGCATGTTGTGTGTATGTACATATGACATGAAGCAAGCATGACGGATTTCAGTCCAATTTCGCCCAGAGCCAAAGGAAATCTAGTATTCTTACCATATGTTGATGGATATGTGTTTTCTTACATCATCCCATACGGATCAAATAATGTACCGTGACAATTTCAAAAATCGCCCTTCCGAAATATGGCTGGCATCGATCGACGTATATCAAACGCAATGAGGGTGCTCTCCTGTTTTCCTCTCGAAGGACTTCGCTTCTCATCTGACACTCTGTTGGCCTCCGTGACGTCCAACACGCGACACGACACGTCCACCGAACACGCTGGCCGGCCCACCTGACTTGGCGCGTCGGTTCGGGTCGTCGGCCAGGCCGGGCATGTTGGCGCAGTCGCGGATCAGGTCGTTGAAGCGGACCCTGTCGGCGTCTTCTAGGCCGGCGCCCAGTGACCAGTAGACCGACTGCAGGAACACGCACTCCATCTGGTCCTCCGGGCACGGCTCACCGGCGCCCACCAGCGCGTCCATCATGCTCGCCAGCTGGACCACCTGCGGACGCAGACACACGCGTTCAGCCTGCACCGCCTCATCGTCCATGATGTCGAAATCTTCCGATGCGCAAGACACGGTAAAAATTGACCGCTGCCTTGAAAAGCTACCATGTCCACGGTGCACTCCTCAGGCCAAAAAGAAAAAAAACAGACGTGTCATGCATCGCAAACCGTGCAGATGTCAGGACGATGACTGGGCGCCATTTGACTCACCATATTCAAGTTCGTGAGAGGGACAATAGTCTTCAGTTTGGCCTCCTGCCGACCTTCCACCAAACCCTCCAGTATCAGGTCCAAAGCCGCTGGTACGTACTTTTCAAAGAGTGCATTTAACTCCTGCAGCTCGCTGGCGGGGCGGCCTGTAAATAGTAGCATTGAAATTTTAGAATGTTCTCATTTTTCTCCCTTCTTCTCTCCAGACAAGGACTTCAATATATGGTCGATAAAACTGCAACTGCCAGGGCCATTTTTTCAGTTGATTGGATGAAAAAATCCATCACGCATTCAAAGGGACATTCGTTTTGGAGGTGTACCTAGAAAAAAGACTTAAGCAAACGACGTCTTAAATGCACCATGTACTAAAAATCACGCCAAAGAAATGCTCTTGATTCAACACAAAACAACCACGGCAGCCACCTCAACAGCTTCTAGCCTGAACACCCCACGATGATACGGAACTCTACGGGAAACATGGACGGGAAACTTACTTTGCAACACGAGATTCAGATCTCAAATGTAGTTCTATCGTAGGAAACATGTCATGAAAAATCGGCAGTTTTTCCTCCCATTTTAGCGCAAGTATGCATTCGAAGCACGTAATCGTTGTGTACAACCGCCTCAAATGAAATGCCAAACCTCCGCAGTTCGGCCTGCGAACCATGACTTCAGCACGAACTGCCAATGCGGTACTCACAGGCGGCCCATCGGTCCCAGAACGGTCGGTAGCCTAGGTCCTTCGGGTCGACGTACACCATACCGCAGCGAGACACGGTGGCGGGCGAGGCGTACTGCAAGTCCCCCACCTGTCGGCGCCATCAGACAGTCAATTGGTCAGAGCCACAGTCAGCCGAACAAACTGTTCATAGGCAAAGGAAGATCACTCTTCCGTTGAACACTCGAAGAACACTCGAACAAGAAGAACACTCGAAAACATAACACAACAACGCATCGATCATCGTTACATTTTTTGGCTACATACCTTGCATATACCTACACAGTACAGGCGATAGCCCCGTTTTTCTGTTTCGAAAATGTAAGCTGGGCGACCCCTCGACAGCACTTCATTCTAGCCAACGTACCTCGAAAAGGAGGGCACAGTGTTTCTGCAGGCGTATCCTCTCTCCGTTGGCCAGCGTCAACAGTTTGTTGTCGTCCATCACAGAGTTCATGTTCTCCACCCAGAGGGCGTCCACGTCACCATCAAACAGCACATATCTGCCGGTCCACACATACACGTCAACAGTTACAGGAAACCCGGACACAGCAGAGTGAAATAGTCTGAGACAGCAAAACCGTACATTGGTCAATGCCAACAATCCAGCGACAAAGACTACAACAAAACGACGTATATTTACCAGCCTATTACTGTGAGTTAAGAACTGCTTCCGCATCCCACGTCCCGTGTCTCTCTACGCAAGTGTAATTATACCCGGGCGGCCCGATGAAGCCAGCGTTCGCAGCCTCCCAAGGACGCCCTACTCGTGCGTATGCACTGACCGATACTCCGGCCTCTCGGTGGGCTTGTTGATCTCTCTGAATATGTTGGAGAGGAGACCGTCTGTCCAGTCACGGGTGACGGGATCCAGTACGCCATAAAGCTCAAGAACAGAGCAGGCCTGGTAACAGATCATGTATCAGCCACTGCCGACATGAATATCAATAGTTCGTGAAAGCGAATAGCATGCTATCGACTTTTGGCCCAGTCAGTTTTTCAACACCAGAGCCTCATGCACAAATGATTATGTCAAACATGATCATTTTGGGGATGACGATCTCAACCAAGCTTACGACTTCAAGCGTCCCATTCGCCGACTACGCGCTAGGGAGTGTTCTCCCAAGGAACTTTGGAAGTCCATGATCCTGGGCGCCGAATGACCTTGAAGTTGGTGCGCCCCTAAACCACAATAACCAACCAAGTTCATGATCCGCCGAATAGCAAATAAGACCCTGCGTTCACCAACAGGTACATACACAATCAAATACCAGTCGAGCAGATGTCTGCATAACTTGGCTTCAATGAGAGCATATTCAATGGTTCGCACAACAAGCCGGCCCGAACGCTGGTAGCAAACCTAATGGGACGTCATCCGTTATTGTCCCCCAGGAGATGTGTTGCGGAAGATAGGCGACGAGACCAACCCACCAGCTGTGCGGCTCTCACCTTGGCGTTGATAGTGTATATTTTGGTGGGGAAGCCCATGATGGTCTGAGCGTCTCGCAGGGTTTTAATGATGACCGACTTGCCTCCGCCGGTGGGGCCAATCACCATGGTGGTGTGGCGAGTCTTCATGATCTCATACATCTGGATCACCTTCTCCGTCTGCGATACAAACCGTACACAACGAGCTGTCACCCTCGCTTCTGGTAGCACGAGAGCGACTGAATGTATTACTTAGGATGACATTTGCACAGTACACTGGGCGAAGATCCACATCAAGCACGGCTAGCCTTTCCGATGGCTACGAAGAAACCCGCACGCCGGTGACATATAGCCCGCACCTGTTTGGGTAAGTTCGTGTAGTTTTTGTTGGCGATGGCCTGGTCGACGGCTGTACTGAGCTTCTCGTCAGTCTCGGCAGGGCACTCCACGCCCGGAAACAGGTCGTTCAGCAGGCCCAGGAACAGCGGCGCATCCTCGTACGTGAAGCGGGCAAAGTTCATGTCTCTAGAAAACGCGCAAATGCAAAGCTACGGCTAAGCTTAAAATTAAACTAAAGAGCAGAGAACCATATCACGTGGCCCTTCCAGCCATGGCTCTGTTTTAACATTCCCCCATACAAGATAAGAGGTCTTTATCCCTCTGCATGGATTGAAAATAGTTCCTGCACATGCAGTCCGCCTTCCGCAGTAATCATATCCACGTCTACAAAGTAATGCCCGACAACGGCATTCTCTGCTTCTAACGGCTGTTTCGCTTCAGCCATATCGTCGTTGGTTGGGAGTACTACCAATGTCAAAAACGCATCTGCTTTCATCATTAATTCGCATCAAGACATCTCACACCTTTTGTTATGCCGAGGACAGTGTGCTATCGCGACTGAAAGTGCTATCTGTGTGCAGGAAAGTGCTACATGCTTTATTACACTGAAAGCATTGAAACGACCACGTTCTTTTTCGAAAAGCACTAAACCTACGGCCGACAGCGCATACTTGAGTGACTTCATGAGGATCATGTCCTCCGGCATGTCCTGGGTGATGCGCTTCAGCTCTCCCGCCCGCACCAGCACGGCCTTGATGTTACGCAGTCCGAAGTCATAATGGTGCTGCTTCGACAGCTGCTCTTTGGACAGCTTGTACAGCACGGTCATTTTCTTCGCCAAAGTCTGGAGGGAAAGAGAATCCGAGTCTTCGTGATATGATATCTTTGATATTGGCACCTAATTTGTCCGAACGTCACGAGCAAAATATCATAACACAACTAACAGAAGACAACTACAGCATCAACAGAGAAAGACCCTTCTCGGAAAACAAACATTCTGCCAACGTCTGACGGAATGTGGGCTCAGCACACCAAACGTCTCGTATTCTCAACTTAACCATCCACAGATAGCGCATGGTCCCCACAGACCAGCCGCCCGCCCCTCACCTTGGCCTGCAGGAAGCCCTCGGAGAACAGCATGATGAGGCAGATCATTTGCAGGTCGGGAACGATGCAGACCACCGGTCGGAACAGCGCCTTCACCGACTCCGGCAGCTCCGTGCGGCCCGCGTAGCCTGGATTCATCGTGATGAACATGCCCACCTTCGGGTCCATCACGATCTCCTGCCCCTCAAACTGCAGCCAACGCGCCGAAAGCGTGTCGGTAGACGACCAAACCGAGGATAAGGATGAAATTGTGACAGATTACGGGATAAGTATCTTCCTGCGTAAGCCTGTAAGCCGAACACTTTGTTCCGACGGACACCGATGTCGATTTCGAATGGCGGCACGCACTACCGACGGATGAAAACCCTTTCAAAGAGCTATCTTTAAAAGTATTAAGGAAAAAAGAAACAGGAACAGTTGCCTACGTAATTACCCAACGTCGATGTCGTTAGCAATAGATACGTAGGCCACGTCAAAACGTATTCGAGGCGTTGTTCAGCGATCCAGACTTCGTTCAAATAATAGTTACATGAGCCAATTCCGCGTTTGCCAACCTAGCGCGCTGCTGCAAAGATGAGCACTCACCTGGAACTTGGCCAGCTTTTTGACGAGGGCATTACGTATGGTCTGCAGCTGGGTGGATATCACAGAGATGACGGAGATCTCGATGCGGTTGAATTCGTCAAAACATCCCCAGGCTCCGCTTTGGCACAGACCTGGGCGAAACCAACACAGCCACGGTATCATAAAAAAACAGTCAACTGACACCATCCCCTCTCCAATGACCGGTGGCCAGCTCACAGACGTCCGACTGGTGCTGATAAAAACGCAATATCAGACGCAGCACGAGCGTGACGACCGTACTTCAAAGTCAGTTGGACGTCATTACCGGAGAAGATTTTTCCGACAGCCTTGTAGTCCATGCCCTCTCCGCAGTTGGTGACTACGCAGAGAAGACCCAGCGCCTTCGCCAGATCCTTGGTCGTCTCCGTTTTACCGGTACCGGCAGGGCCTGTGGATGATGGGTTTTACACTCGACTGCGTGCGTTCGCATCTACATGATTAATGGTATGCAAATGTCTGAGGCAACAAAAACCGTCAAAATTCATCTTTGCCTTCCGTTAGTTCGACAGCAGAACTTCATTTTTCGCAGCTAAAATAATGCACGGCCGCATTTAAGCCACTGCCCAGTGTCCATCCACTACCGATGGTACAACACCACGCAGGGTGAAGAACAGGGTGACATCTGTCTCCGATGAAAATAATTAATCAGCTGCCCTGGTTTGCCGGCGTGAGTCCAGAACACGGCGACCGACGAACAGCGACCCACCTGCCGGCGCTCCGCCCAGGTTCATCGACAGCGCCTGCGTGATGGTCAGGTAGATGCGGTCCGTGAGCGGGGTGATCACCAGGCGACCGTTCAGGCCCATGTACTCGTAACCGTAGTCGAACTGACCTGTCCGCGCATCACGGGATGGGGAGCCGGCTGAATTAATGCGATGCCCTGACTGCCGCATGATTTTCTCGAAGGAGATGCTCCTCAAAGAATCAAGCACCCACGTGAAGATATCGCAACATGGCGTGCAATACGCTTTGTTGAACAATGTGGGTCGTAGCTACCACAACAGCGCCCCCTCGTCAAGAACAATAGGAGGTCATCCATCTTACCACAGCTTGCCTTGTCCACAAGTCTTTAGCAACATCTAATTCTGTACAACATTTTTCCAATGGAAACATATTTTGACAACATAGGGATGGAAAACAAAGCACAATTCCGCTGCCAAAACGTCCAGCATTCGACAACGATTCATCTTGATCGGCGCTGCCGCAACGCAGAGTCAATGACGGCGGACTACCCGTGCACTGCTGAACTATCAGGCTGTCCGGCTCCCTCATCCAGTAGAACCTCAGCTGACTCTCCCACTCGAACTCCGTCTGGTCCAGTATACTGTCCCTCACAAACGCCTCGATGATGTCTCTGTAAAGATTGTCCGGTTGTGGAGCACGCGATTTCTTCGCGGCCATCACACGAAATGGAAAACGACAAAAGTCTAAAATGTTCAAGACTGAAAACAAGTAATAAGTAAGCAAGAATTTCGACAGGAAGACTGATTTTGTCGCTGCCAACCGCCTTCTTGCCTTCTTGCCCTCGTTATACCGTAAGCCCCATTTACCCCGTCATCCCGGTATCAACAGCGTCCACTCAAACCTCTCTTTTCACTGCACATTTTCAATAGCTTCAAAGCGACTAGAGTTGACGAAACGGGCCAAAACCAACACGTATGCCACAGGGGTCGTTAAACACCGTGCGTTGTAAGACACCGCATGCCAACAAACAAGTCTGGAGCACTCCTCACAGTACCGTCATCTCAAACTACAATGGCACTTGAGTCAACGTCACAAACGTTTTCCGCAATGCCGCCCAAGTTGGATTGCTGCTACTGCCAGTACTACTTACTACAATAGTAACTGTCATATCACGTGTCCACATATTGCTTATCAGCATCAATCTCTCCACCAGAGTCCGTCGTCGTCCATACGACGTCCATGTGTACTAATCCGTTTACCTGGCGTGTACGTCGATGATGAGGACGGTGTTAATCTTCTTACGATCGTTGGGCGTCAGGTCGGTGCGCACAATAAGGACCAGTTCATCCAGCTGGCGGTTCAAGGTCGACAGGTACTCCTTCATCGCCCTCTTGTTTCCCTGTTACGAAAGCACAGCCACCGTAAGACCTCCTCGTGCTTACGTCCACCTTGTCCCAACAAACAAGGCAGACGAAATATGTCGGCTGGATTTACGTCTACGTTTACGTGGACGGTCTAAAAACCAGCTTTACGTCAATTGGGGGGCGCCGAAGTGTAGTCGTTGCTATGCTCGAATAGCACACGGAACGTCCCAGTCTCGGGACCCGGTAACAGTGGTCTTCTGCTGTCCCGCGACCACCAGCGTGACAGGTTGCAACACGAAATGATGCTGGAAGCAGACAACGTGGATAAACAACCCAAGTGGACAAAACAGGTAAAGAACCGACTAACTGACCAACTCATTGTATTCCTCTTATCCGATTTGTACAATCAGTGCATTTCCTTACGTTTTCCATATGGTTGGATTATATTCCCTTGTGAAATGAAACAATATACGAGATCATTCTGTTTGTTCAACAACTCATTTCAACGACTTTATTAACAGAAGATATATCTCGTTGGCAGACCGCGACTTGCCACACACATGTTCTCAAGACGACGGTTTTTACATTAATATCCACACGAATATCCATAACTACACATACGTAAGACAATTCAAAACACCGATATCACTCACAGACGCTTACGGTGCAAAATCCACTCAAAGCAATAAGTGAGTCGTAGACTGACGGGTTAATGCACTAAAGCCCACCTGGTGAGCGGGATGGTAACCACATCATACCTTCTTGACGAGCCGAAACACCTCTTCCACTTCTGCCGTCCACCACACCTGATTGGCAGCCAGGCAGATCATCCCCTGGTAGTCCAGCATCCACTGGGCTCTGAACGACAAGAAAGTCATTACAGAACAGTCTTTCAATTTAACGCATACCAACTACAAATTGAGTAACAGCGCTAGGCGCATATTACATGGTAGTATTGCGACTGTTTGTCAAATCAAAACGCACAAAGCAGAATAGCATGCCATATCGCACCTGGACTTAGTAGTCTTGGCATATTCGTAGATAGCCTTCTTGGTGAGGAACCGATTAGTTCTCCACATCTCGGAGAGCACGGCGTTCATCCAATCCTCCACACGGCCGTCAATCACCTATCGAAACAGCACAGCATCAATTTAGCCGTCACAAAAGTTAAACGACTGCAATAAACGCTGTCTACGAATAATCGTCAATCATGCCGATCGCAAACAATGCCGCTGTTTTCGGAAAAACAGTTAACGAGTCATCGTTAAGGCTGGTGCTATATATAACTCCGAGAATCTACGCCGCAACAAAGCGAACAGATTGGTCTGGCTCGCTGCATGTATTCCGACGCGACTGGACCATGGCGGAGCTATAGGCTGAAAGAAAAGGGTGCGTGGGGCCTTACTGTGGTCGACATTGCAAAGATCAGACCACGAGTCTCCCACTATTGGATGCCGCATTAAGACGACCGGGATTAAAGGATTATTTGGATGGCACTGCGGCTGACCAAGATGGCCGACCGCAGTAAGGCACCGAGAACATTCGGTAGACAGAGACACAATATCGAGCGAAACGAGGACTAGGAGCGCGGCAAAGTCAACAGGGCAACGTCCACATCCATCCCCAAACACGCTGACACGCAAGATCCTGTAGGAAAAAATCATGTTGAAAACCTTTTAACATAAACAGCTATTAAACCGAAACCTATGGCAGATCACCTTCCACTGCCATTACAGATCCAAGGTCGGACGTTTGCAATGGATTCAGTGCAAGATTTGAACGGAGTGCCAAGTCATTGTAACACAATGGAAATCAGACATCTAACAGCGAAAAGGTGCTCCGGTCTCTGTCACCTGTGGCTGCCTGAACTCCATGACCTCCTGTTCGGCGGAGTGCATCGCGGACGCGATGAGATCGTTGTCCGCGTTCCGGACCATCCTCAGAGACAAGATGTTGTCGAACATCTGTGGAGACGACATATCATTCCGACGTGTGCAGATGGAACGTCAGTTGTTTTAGGCCTATTCGGATGAAGGATGGTCTTTTATCATGAAACATGACAAAAAAGCCAAAAACATGGACAAACTTCGCCTACGATCGATCTATGGTCATTACATGAACTAAAGAAATATGTGACGTCGGTTCAGAAACGATAACGACGGGTAACTTCATGTAATGGAAGAGATCATCGAGAAATTAGTTCACAAACGTTTCACATAATCTAAGGCTGGTATGAGAGTAATTTCTCAATGCTGATGCAGCACTATGCTTTGCATTCAGGCTGTCACATTTCACATTCCCATTATTCATTATTAATTATTATTATTATACATTTATTATTATATTATTATTGTTATATATTATTATTATTATTATTATACATCATTAATTAGGCGGACACAAACTTGTGCTAATGTCTTAATTCTCCCCATGTTTCAGAGTAAATGTCATCATGATATGTCAAAATGACATCCGCATGTCAAATGCGGATGTCCGTCGGCTAGTCCAAAAATTCCGATGACAACATGTATGGCAAATGCTCGATGGCAAAAGGCAAGTATCCAGTAAGTAGTAAATCATTTTCATGAACAGTAAAGCTATCCCGCAACTGACTGAGGGACCGAAGCTTTTTATGTCCCTTCAACTTGGCGAATTTCTGAGACATCTCTCAAACGGATAAACGCAGCGTCCTGAAATTTTCAGTATCTTTTTAACATCGATTCTACAGATACTCACAAAACACCGGAAACGAGTTCTTCTTAGGTCTCTTAATAATGTCATAACGACGAGCATGTTTTGTGATTCGACGTTCAATTTTCCTTGACCACCTTATTGCTGGTGCTTTTGTGCATATCAGCATGATCTGAGAGTTGAATATGGAGCACGTCTGTCCTCATGTTAGGTCATTCTTGGTTAAATAAGCATTTTTCGTCCCCCGAATCCAGTGCATATGCACTGTAGAAAAGGAACCGAATAAGCCTGAATAGGGTCAGCACGGCTATCGATTTTTCTTGCAGCAAATTGCGCGTACAAGTTACACGGCAGCTTCTTGCAATACTGCAATATTTTCACATCTTTTAGTCTGGTGGTTTTATCCAGATTCCAACTTCGCGAGTAAAGTAGTGGAGTCTGTTTGACGTTCTGGATGACCAGTGTGGAGACATCGGCCTTTGCAATGTTGTGCAACATTTAGTGTACATGTGCACTATGGACACACTGATTTGTAGGGTCATCCAAAGATGTCAGATGGAGGTCGCTAGCGTGCTCGTAAAACTCCGAGTTTGAAACTGCAAGATGTTGCTGTATTGCATGTACACGACAACTGGGACCATTTCAAAGCTTTTAATCCCCACGGCTCTTTGAAAGTTTCTTTTTTATCTTTGCGTTAAATGGGCCAGGAAAATCGCATGACACGTTATAACGGAGGTAAAACTGACCGGACTTGTGACCTTGACCCTGCATATTTGGGTCAGGCGGCATTTACAATACGACATTACGCTGCCAGGAACGTATTATCAAACAAAGGCCAGTCTCGCTTTGTTTTTTGTTGTAATTACGCGACTCTGGAGAAAATGGCCACTTTTGTGTTTGACCTGATCTGTGACGTCATCAGTGGCTTCAATGTGAAAAATGTACATGTCACAGAACCGCAAGGTTCGGCGCTTTCAATTGCCGTTTGAATCAGCCGAATCGAACGACTGGTTCTCGAGACAAACAGGGGGTGTTAAACGCCTCCCCCGTCAACTGAAGGTGGCGAAATAACCCAGTCAATGCATAGTTAACTTACGCATTAAACAAGCAAGACAGAACTAATAACGACAAGAAAAACGCTGGAGCGCGGACGAATGGCGTCAGACACGGATGACAAACCTTGATGATGTGCTCTTGGATACAATGCGGGTCGCTGTTTCCCAAAATGGAGAGCAGTTCGTCGTCCGAAATGAAAAAGAACCGAGGGAAGGCATTCCGCTTCGCGTCCAAGTAGTCGGAGAGTGACTTCTGACATTTCTCGAGACCCTGGGAGACCGTCTCCAGGTCCAGCAGACGGTTGGGCGCACAGCAGGCCGATTTTATCATCGGTACACGGTGTGTGTCGTTCATAATCTGTGGATGGTGCCGACCATTACAATGTTTTAAAGTGGTGCATGTTCAGCCGTACACCACCACTCTAAGGCAACATAACCAAGTCGTCAAGAGTGCTAAACACTTTGGATACAAGAGCAGGGGTTAAAGCTATGTGGTGACAGTCCGACATGCAATGAGTGCTGAAGAATATAGCAAACATAGATCATGTTAACGGACACGAAATTATGTTAACGGACACCCACATAACTAACGACGCAGAAAAGCCGCAATCGAAGCACGACCTCGTGCAAATCGCCCAACATCTTTCTTTCTGGGGGTACATGGAAGGCATCTTGCGGTAAGGCACCTTGCGGTTGCTGCGACGTCATATTTCGACAGGGTCTCGCCATCTCCGCTTTGAACATCAATGGTTCAGCACGGATTAAGCTGAACATGCCGGCAGAAACCGGTTTCTCTGCGTACCGACCTTTTTGTACATGCCGTTGATGGCGTCAAACTTGCGCGCTTCCTCTGGTAGCTGAGACCTGATGTCGGGCGACAGATAGATCGCCTCCAGGTAGATCCACTTCCTCTGAACCACCAGCCATATTTCCAGCACCTCGGCTATTATAGACAGAGTCTTTTCCCATGACTGAATCTGAGGTAGAAACGGCCCAACGAATCTGGAAAATGGGTTAGGATACGGCTAGAACTTCATAAAGTCTCTTGATACGTTACACGTATTTCAAAGACAATCGACTGCAGAACGACACTAAAATTCACAAAAAACAAAAAACTACATTTTAACGATTACATATATCAATAAATGTTCGCCAGAAAAGCATAAAAGAGTACGTGGAGGTAACGCGACATGTTTTCTCCCAAACATCTTCAGGCCTTTAATTACACGTTAGTGTCAATGTCTCTGCTCGCTCACCTAGAGCCGCTCATGCTTTGCAGGTTCATGGTGCTGTCATCGAGAGCCAGCAGGACCTCGTCCACGGCTGTCAGAACGAAGCCACGCTCCTCGCCGTCCTTGTTGTACGGCAGCACCGTGAACCGCATGCCGTCCCACAGCTGTAGCGGTTGCGGCACTACATGTCAAACGAGGCGTACCAGCACACAAGCAGATACAATAAATATCAGCCGGCCACACCCGGAGGCGGTCCTCTGGGCATCACTAAGGTTGCAGTATTTATGCGTGGCTTCACACTAGTCTTGATGCTTTGAATAATAATGTTTACAAAGTTGGGCATCGACACTCACATCACACGCTGCGGCCGTACAGGGAATAGTAACACTTCAAAAGTCAGCCAACGGTTGAAAAATGAAAGTGAAGATCACTATAAGTAATGCGGGATTCCTAGTTCAGAACAATCCGCTCATACCTCTGCAATGTCTTTAACGCCTTTCTCGATGCCCAGTTCCTTGATGGCGCCGCCGACTATCTCAGCAATCACGTCACTGTAGTTGCTCAGTTCCATGGCGAACAAGTTGGCCAATGTGAAAGTCTCGGGGTCCATTTCGAATTCCTTTCCTGTACAACAAACAACAACGCTTCCAACATTTACGGGACTTCTTCCACAGCTTCATCAATAATAACAAAACATGACATAAGTGACTGCTGGCAAGGCATCATGGTGTCACACTACACAACTGTGATAAGGTCCGTAACGCGCGAGGGTGCCAATCTCCATGTCCCACCTGTTTTCTTCATCAGCTCCCGCCAATGTCTCTCCCTGATGGCCTCGTTCTTCAGATCGACAAACAGAGGCACGGAGGCCTTGAACTGTTTCATATTTTCCTCCAGGTTTTTGCCCACAGGCAGCTGCCTGACGTCACGAGGCAGCTTCTTGAACTGCCTGATGTACACCTCGATATCGTCGGTCAAGGCCTGAGAGTTCAGGTTTGCCCACAGCGTTTGGGCCAATTTTTCGCGAGCCTCCTGAAAAAGTGAGGAAACGTTTACCACAGAAGATTTTTGCCGGTAGTGCGTGTGCTTAACCATGTATATACCTCTGCTCCGTCCCAGCTTGAACGCCAGATGTTGACGTTCATTGAGAACACACCGTTTGGTATAAATGAAACTTACTTTTCTACTACTGCACATAAGATATTAATAAACTGTTAAAAGATGAAGCAAAGGACTTGCAGTCAACCACACCGAACTCTTTCCACACAACAACACAACAAACATACGATCCGTGAACATGGAAGGTACCTAGCGACACCCGAATAACCGCCCAACTGCCGGATGCGAGTGCGTGTAATACAGCTCACCCTATTTCTAACATCTTTTTTCTTTTTAGTTCGCTTTTGCGGTATTTTGTGGTCGCATTGAAACATGACGAGCCTTTACAAAACGACGATTTTTGTTTCAAATGACCTTTAATACATCCAGCTTGAACAATGTTATGTACTGCTCCCCTATGGCATAATTTACATTGGGACTGACGGTAAAAGCCACAAGGTGCAAAGACAGCCAAGTCCACATATATTCAGTAACAATTTGCCGTCCGATACTTCTTATCTTTCTGCTACGTTACAAGAATGCTGACAAAGGGAGCCGCTTCTGAGCATGGATGTGATTAACGCCGACTCATAAATTCGAAAAGCAGAGTTAAATTAAACTAGTGAAGACACCCGAATAAGGTCGAAATGTTTTTGAATCACTTGTTTACGCAAACGAAAGTTAACTTACGCTCGTCACAGACCCTGCTACGTACAAAACAATCGCAAACGCTCTGCGAGCATTCACTCTGTGTACGTGCCTTTGAACGTAAATTAAGACCACCAGCCACGCCCTGACCTTCTGTGCGATGTAAATATTGTAGATGAGCCGCAGCCCGTCCATGTCCTTCTGCAGCATGGTCAGCTCCGGGTAGGCGGTGATTTCGAGGTCAAAGAGCCGTTCTGCGTTGACCAGCTCCTGCTGCCGCTCCAGCAAGACCGCCAGCTCCTCCTCGTAGCTCTGGTCAAGGACACAATTACACATTAAAACATACCTCACAACCACTTTCCCTTTAACAAAATTTCGAAAGTGTCGAGGAACACACATTAGTGCAACGCAAAATTAGAACTAAAAAGTTAACACAAAATTAGCAGCAACGACAACATTCAAAGGGAATGAGTAGCCGTTGGAAAACCTTTCCTTCAGTGGACAGAATTTGAAAACACTTATCAGTCACCTTCATCTTGTGCTCTCCCAGGTCGAACTGATCGTCCACAGTGCCGGGTCCCTCGGCGTTGTAGCGATCGCAAAACTGCAGTATCTGTGTCCGGAATTCCGCCACCTCGTCTTGTGTAATCACCGTAAATCTGTTCAATACAAACCAAACGTTTGTGCTTCTAATGGGATTCTGCTGTTCGCTAAACCGTGTGCTTGTAAATTTGGACAAAAATCAACGGCAATGTTGGCTTTTATGTGCACAGTAAAAACTGCAGAGGATCATTTGGCGAAACATCTGGTAGACGCATAGAACTTCACTTGGCAACAATTTTCACTTCAAGCCAACCTCTTTTTCGCACCTTACGACTTGTGCAACCATGTTCCTCCATTCTTAAAACAGCGTTCGATTCATACACTATAATCCTGAGCTAAATATACCATCGTTACCGTGCAAACAATCAATAGCTTACAGACATTGGCATATCGGCGCAAAAAAGCAACCTAACGTCATCGCAATCAAACAGCGCACGATCCGGAATCCGGGTGATGTTGCGCAACATCACGATATAAAGCGTCATTCTCGCACGGTCTCACCTCTGCTTCACCGGCCCCAGTCTAGCGTTTGTGACCTTGGCCCTTAGCAGCAGCTCCTCCCAGAGCCTACGAATGCTGCGGTGTGTTTCGGTTTCCGTCTCAGACACCTGGAAAGAACGACGGGATGCCGTTCACAGCCAGCTGGGGGTTCCCTGCATGGCCGCTGCACATGCCCCGCAGATGAGCGGAGACGGTGTCCGGTGTCACAAGAGCAGATGATGCAAACGACTCTGCTACGGTATTACGCTTTAAGTCCAAAAGATATGATTCATGCGATAGATGGGAAGTCTCGTTGCTGAAGGTTTGGAAGAAAGTTTCGTCCCTCAGTTGCAGATAAAGGCAAAAAATTGTACGTCTGAAGCAGTTGGCATTTTAAGTCCTTAGCAACAAGTGTTTTTAGCTAACTTACTGAAGAATCCCCGGTGTACCATAGCTAAACTGAAAAGTCGTCCTGTGTACCCACCTCAATTCCATGCACTTTCAGCATGCGGTACTGCTCTTGGATTTCCACTATTTTCAGTTCGACGTCTAGCGACATCTCCTGCACGTCAGCAATGGTGGCCAGAAGGAACTTGATGTCGTCCTGAGTGGCGGGACGACGACTCAGGTCGTAGTGTTTGTCCTGCAACAAGTCAGATCAGTGCCCGCACAATCACGGCACCGCTGCACCTTGGTGTTCTCAAAAACGGGTAACTTCTCTCCATACAGACACGCCATAACTTCGCGAAGGACAGTTGCGTCGCAAACTTTGTGTTGTCATGTAGTGAGCAGTGGGCTGGCAATGTCATGCAACATGACAAACGACACCACAATAAACAAGTGAACAACGGTATTTAGCTGGTGTTCAGCACGCTTACCTCAAACACTTCGCAGAGGCTGTCCAGGTTCTGCTTGGCGATGCCGTTGAGGAGCTCCCCCAAGGTGTTGATCCATCCCTGGATGTGCCCTTCCACGGCCGATGCCAGTTCGTCCACCTTCAGCCTGCGCGCACGCACGCGCACACACAAACGGTAGCATAAGAGAGTGGCCAATCTGACGCCGTTGTCAGACAAGTGACCTTCATATACCTCACGACCTCAGACAACGTCCTAATCGTGTTTTTCTACTGATATGCAGCTCGGGCTCCAAAAACAGCGAATGATTACGTCACTTACGTTAATACCTGTAAAAGCATTTGACGTGCATCTTTACAGCGCAACCCCACAGGGGCTCAGTGGCTAAACACTACAATCTGTCCTACATCGACGTTAACTTGTAAAGGTTTTTCTGCACAAAACGATTCGGATGTTTCCATCGCAAAACTGCATGGAAATCCATCGCAAAACCGGAAAACACAAAACTTCGGATGTGAAGAACACGCACTTTCGGACGTGTATTTTCTTTTGTCGAAGAGCATCAATACTACCTAAACATGCTCAGGCATACCTAAGTGCTCATGAAATACGGGGGAGCTACAACTTACTTGATGCTCATGCCATCCATCTGCGTGGCTGTCGTGTTGACGTCCTCCAGAATTTGTTTATAGAACAGGAACTTGTCGTCCCATGCCACCAGAGAAGGTGAGCGTGACACAAACTTCTCGCACGTCTGCTGTTTATCGTACTTCCAAAGATTGCGGTACCGTCTCCACCTGCAGCGCCGGATCATGATTGAAAGGCACAACTGCAGCTAGCATAATGAACATAATGCTAACATAGTGAAGTCGATGACAATTACATTACACACGACCAAAGCCAAGGACGAAAACAGTAATGGCAAACATTCGTATCTACTGATAGCAGTAGTCAGCGGCACAGGAACTGGCAGAGGAGTCGGCGTCCACCACGCCGCAGACTCACAGCTGGATGTTCTTCTGCACACTGGACAGCAGGTTCTGAACAGAGTTCTGTATCTGCAGCACCAAGTCGATGACGCGAGGGTCGCAGCTGATGTCTTGGAAGAAACTGTACACGAAGGAGTCGTTCGCGTTGTCCCCCACTTTAATAGGGGGACACTCGATACAGGATCCGCGCTGCCACCTCACGAACTTCTTGGTGCTGCAACGAAACCAGAGAGCGGGTGGTACACAAGACACACAAGTATCGTCACACATTTACATCAATTCTAATTTCCTGAACCAAAAGACAGCGCAAAATGAGGACGAATTTTGTCTTATTCTGAGACAAAATTCGTTTGTCTCATTTGGAGCGCGATGGATCGAATCGTTCTTAGTTCCACATCGTTTCAAGCTTCGGCCAAGACCGGATACATGTCGCAGAAACAGCCTCGGCTATACCGTGAACCACGTCGCAACCCAGACGTGCACAGAGCTCACCTCTCGATGCAGTCGCGCACGCTGTTCATAATCATCTTGTAGATGTCGTTGGTGAGCGGGCTGACAACCACGTCGGGCGTGGCCAGCAGCATCCTCACCAGAAACAGCGCCGTGTCGCCGTTCAGGAGCGACAGGAACTCGCGCAGGTTCCACAGGATCAGACTGCAGGCAACGTCAGCGCTCTTTAACAATCATTTGCCGGCGAGTCGTGCCCCCAAACCCCCCCCCCCAAAAAAACGGAGTTTGGTAGTAACCGGAACGATGCACGCACAGTGTGATTAACCTCATTCATGGCAGACGATTGGACACGAAGTTATGTCTTCAGCACTCTTCGTCCGAGATTTTTAGGGAATGAAACGACAGAGACCATGAGGCAATGACTGAGTGCAAAATAAGATGCGCATTCCCTCGTCTCACAAATAAAACACCGTTTCGTAAGATACAGAATTACAAACTCAACGGTGAATTTAGACCTATTTTTCGAAGGATTTCACTTCAAATACATGGAAGGACAACTGCCTACCCCACCCCATGAGGTCTGCTAATCTGCAGGACCGATTTCGTCGAAAAGGGCTTCAAACGAAAGTGTATGACCTGGACTAACTTCTCAGATATTCAAAATTAGCAATACATGCACTGCTTCTTCGGGAGACAAAAGAGGTTAAGCGGCCTATTTTTGTGTTCTGCCGAAAGCTGCTCAAAAAGCTTACCAACTTTGATTTGGACATTAACCTTTTCAGGGGCGCAGCCAAGATTCCGACAAGGACAGAAGCGGGACAAACCCGGCCCCTAACAACTGAACACTCCTCGGATTGTGGCACCTGTATTTTCCGATTCCAGAAATTTTTATTCATTTCCATTTTTGGTGCGAAAAAAATGTTGCATTTCCAGCCCAAGTGGGATGGCCCTTTGATCTTCCCCTGGCTACGCTCGTGAACTAATTAGCCTGTAGTAAACCTAACGGCTAAATAAAGGCTAGGGCATACTTGGAAACAATTCTTGGGGCAGGCGTGGATTCAGGGTTTCGAACATAAGGAGGGTCCAACACAGTTATCAACAGATGTTTGGGTTATTGTTAACCCTATTCCCGGCAGGGGGCTGAATTCGCCCCCCCCCTCGGGTTTTTGATAGCCAATTCCAGGCTTTTTGACGCATCTTCACGAAACTTGGTCACTTTTCCGAGCTATTCTTTCTACGAACCGTGACGAAATTCCAAAAGTCTATTTTGCTGAGGGGCGGAGCCAGGCAACGTTTTTGGGAGGCACCTCAGGCCATTTTGGCCATGTTGAGGGTAAAAGGAAAATGTCTGCCAAAAACAGAGTTTTTAAGATAGAACTTAAAACTTTATACGGATGAATAGCTCAATAATTGGGCAATGTGCATATGTAATTTTGTTTGTTTGAGGTCACTTTACAAGGTAAGATCAAGGCCAAAAGTCAAAATTTGTTTTTTTGCAATAATTTTTGCGCTGTTTGTCAAATGCCAAACCCGGAATACATGTGCATCAGGTTTCAGCTTGATATCAGGTCGGGTCACGGAGCTATGGCCTAAAATGTCAGTGCGCCAACCTTATATCGCAATAGCCATAAAATAACATTTTTGAAACAGAGTAAATTCAAATGATTGGAAACGCTTACAGATAATATCAAATGCACACGAGATCATTCCAAGTGACTCCGAGGTCACTGGAGGTCATTTAAGGTCAAAGGTCACAAGTTGATCTGAAGAACGTGACAGTTTCCCTTTTTTCATGTCCCTGACACCGCCTATGCTAACATTACACAAACATTGCAATGCGATTTGTACTTCTTTAGCATAACATGACTAGCAAAAGCCAAAAAAGTGCTTTTGGCTTTTTTGTTCATTCAGTTGTTAAAAAAACTAATCCTCCTTTTTTTGAAACCCTGTGAACGCTCATGAATTTCCTTAAAATTTGAAATCTGTGTACCAATGGTAAAAGTCCTATCCATAATCTCTCGATTCATGCCAGTTTCATCGAAATCGGTCCATAAACAACGGAGTTATAAGAAGTCCAAAAATACCCCCATTTCAACATTTTTGCCCCCTGTATCCACACCTTTCAAAATTTTGAAAGTTTCTTTTTATAAAAATGTAGTTTACGTCATGGCCAATCGATTGCCGTTTGTTGCGATTAAATCGGATGTGTAGTTCTCGAGATCTCAGGGGGAGGGCGAATCTGCCCCCACTGCCGGGAATCGACCATACCGTTTAGCCCTCCGGGAATAGGGTTAAACCTGTTTTGCCTGGCTGACTGTGCCATTTTCAACACCCTTACTTCAGACGATGGTTTCAATCTATTAGAAACGCCAACTGCAGTTCTGGGACACCAAAACTGGAGTTATCGTAGTCTACAGCATCACCCTTTGTCTTTGTTGAAGTTACACACGCCAATGCATTTACTGTATCTGTCTAGGATTGTGGGATTTCAATAAACAGACCGAAAAGAAAGGACCAGGGACGAGCCATACCAGCCATTCCGCATATAATGCAGGGCCTGGGCACAACCTGCCACCTCCCACGCGACCATACGCTAAGGGGAACTACAAACACCCACGCTTTGACTTCCACTGCTTACTTGGTGCAGGCGTCGAAGCACTGTTTCTCCCAGAAGGAGTAATACTTGTAGAGCCGCGGGTTGCGTCCGGTGTTGGTGTGCACAACCAGACCCTCGACTTTGACCAGCTGCGGCCCAATACTCTGGTACTTCCTGGTCAACCGCTCCAGCTCGTGAGCCCGCCGCTGCTCCATGCAGCTGAAGTATTCCTGGCGTGCACGGCCCCGACACACCGTTACACGACACCGAGAGCTTCTCGGCCGCATCAGTGGTCACAGCGGCTCTCTGTCGCTCTGGAATCTTTAGTTACTTCACTACCGAAAGAGAAAAGTTGTCCGGAGGGTGAACTGTTTTTTTGTGAGTGATGAATCGAAAGCGTTGGGGATGATTATCTGAGTCACGTTGGAGAACTAGAACGCATGCTTCTAATGCAGGCTCTCGTAACCAGCGGCCGAGCGTTGCCTATGTCCTATGAGAGAAAAACGTTGGAGCGGGGATACGATGAACGACGTTGCTCTGCCTATAACTTTCAGCCCTCATGTCGACAAATCAAGTCAGCACGGAATCTCACACAGTGCTTGAAAACCGTATTCGTTTCCTGTCTTGTGCCGCAGTGATGATAACTGGCCAGCATATACCTTCAGCATGTCAATCACGCCCTCCGTGTTTATCCAGTACCACCAGCAATGAACAATGCCTGGATCTCATTGTTTTGGCGTTCATCGACACGCTTATGAACCCAAAAAGACTCTGAGGACGTTACCTGGGCGCTGAATGACCTTGAAGTCGGTGCGCCTAAGCCCCAATAACCACCCGACCGAGGACGTTACGGCAGCCGCGTTTCTGCAAGATGTTCAGGCCACTACCTTGCAGGGAAGCAGCTCCACAGCGGCAGGCGGCGGGAAGAGATTTACGTCGGCCAGACTGGAGATCTGGCGCTCCATGTCCCGGGCGTTTTTCTGCACCTGAAAACCCACTCCGCGTCAGATGCAGCCCATTCAGAGGCTGCCACCGCAATCAAAACCAAGTAATCTCGTGAATGTCTGGTGACCGTAGTTCAACATACCTGATGGACCAGCGACTCAAAGACGCCGATAGCGCTGTTGCACTTGTTGCAGAAGTCGCCCACACTGAGGGCGCTCCAGTTGATGCGTTTGGTGGCGGGTCGCAGGGTGCGCTCCACACTCCTGACGTCCTCCTTCAACAAGTCCATCTGCGCGAGGCGGACAGCGGTGGGCGAACAACCAGCGTGGAGACGGTGGCCGTTCTCCTGCGTCTCCGTGCCCCATCATCGACCCGCAGTCTGTCCAGTCCCTTACCAGGTATCACGGCACACATCGATGTGGTGGGAAGAAATAGTGCAACAGCGTGTCACGCCGTGTGCATTTCAGTTACAATGTCCCACGCACATCACTGTTCATTTGGTTCGAGGCCGTCCCGCAAATGCCCCAAGATGGGCAGTTGCCAAGCACATTTGAGCGCGCTCAACAACACAAAAGCTTCAGATGACCATAAGAGACGAAAAATGACAAAGGGTAAAATCACATTGGGTTGCGTGGTAGGAGCCAGGCTTCCCAATTCCTGAGCACGACTGCGTTCCCCGGCATAGCCGATCTGAACCGGACGCTGGCGCGTCGCTCACCGCTCACCTCCGGGTCGGTCATCTGGGCCAGCACGCTGTTGTATCTGTCGATCATGGCGCTGAGGTTGATGCTGTGCTGCCGGTACCGGTCCTCCTGCAGCGCCACGTTACGCGCGAGCTCGGGCAGGTGGAAGCCCAGCTTCTCCAGGTGCTTCGAGTCGGATATGATCTCCAGCAGCTCGTACGGCACGTTGACGGTGAACGGGCAGACCCGACTATTGCTTCGCATTGCTGTCGACGACAGCGGCCGGTCGTGGTAATGGCACGGTGAGAGCGCGGTGCGAGCAGGTGATACATCGACCAGTTTAGCTCCCAGCTGGGATCGTCCAGGTCTGCGTATCAGATGCATGTTTGGAAATTTTCAGCAGCAATACCGACAAAATGGCAGGCGGTATTTGTCAAGCTTGTCCAGGATGCAATCTTTATTGACGTAGTACACTTGTTCGATCCAGTTCTTGACGCGGTAATCGTTCCGTATAACGTCAATGTCGAGAAACCTTTTTCGAATTTGAATCTTCCTACCACGATTACATTAACCTTTTTTGACAAAACGATGAATGAATGCTACGATGAATATCAACAGACAAAACACAGTTCGGAAACCGCCCTTGCGGTGAGGCACCTTCCTCATATTTGGGAAAAAGAACTGGACAATCGTTGTACTTTCTGTTCGGCCAATTATGAGCAGTATCATTCATTCATCCATCTTTTCCGTCCACAATATTCGACTTTTTAGGTATAACGTGAAATACAGCGCGGACAGAAAGGCGAAGGATAGATTACAATGAGAATATAACAATGCCAAATGCAGCACAGTGCGAATATAACAACACCTTGGGAAATAAAAGCGAAACTACCCACCGCAGCATCATTGGGTCATTTGTCCCAGACATCGGTCTTTGGTTCTTGCATCAAGACGATTGAATACTCATACTCTGCAGCGCACACTTACACACGACAAAATCCGACAGTTTTCTTACGCGAACAAAAAAAAACAGCCAGGCGTCAAACGCACTGCACATTGCCACAGACCCGGTTTGACGGCGGTTTTGTTGGCCTCGCCCAGCACGGTTTTGCGCAGAAGTTGTGGCAGCATGTGATCGGTCCGGTCCCGCCAGGCGGCGTACAGATGCTCCTCGTACGCCCTCATCTGGCGGCCTACCGTCAGGTAGTTCGCCTTGGCCTGTGGCATCACACGCATGGGATGGCCAACGTTGACAGAAACTCGGGCTCTGCGAACGTATAAACATCTGTGATGTCTTATACTTCGTCCCGAAAGTACTTTATGGTTTTAGGCGAATGTAGATGGCTTGGAAAACAACATGCACGTGCCATCTGTTACCGTTTCATGGTAAGACATCCACCATTTAACATTCCTTCGAAGCATGGCTCCAAGACAAATTACCAGCGTCATCGTATAACTTCCATGTGAAATTATTGGCTCCAGAGGCAAACACTCAGTCCTACGACGCACATGTGTACTTCCTAATTAGAGCGTGTTTTGTTTTATAATCGCCTGATGCCGTAACGGTACCCGTTAAATGTTATGGTCAGTAATCAATTATTTGAAATTTCCATACGCCGTTTTTAAAAACGAGTTCGATAGGTTACTTGGTCCATATTCCGGCATTTTATGTAACTATGGTGATTTTTGTTGAAACGGGCAACAATATGCCGCGAAAACATCCCTTCCTAGTTTTGTGGGAATAACGAATAATGCCGACTGAATACTCCCATGCAATGGGGCTACAAAATGAATCACAAAAAGCACATCACATTACAGTGTATGGAATCCTGAATATGACGGTTTATTTATTTTCTTCTCTAGCCTCGTCATTCGCTTGTGCGAAGCAATTCCCCGTCGGACTTTTCGACAATGTGCGATTGTAAAAATGGTCATTATGTAAATGTGTGACAGCTTGTCAAAAACGGAAAACAACGCAATATCAAGTTGTCGATTTTGAGTATGCCATGCCTGTCATTTAGCGATTGTGACTAAACGGAGCACCGATTAAAAATATCACTCACGGCCTGTCCCATGTCCGTGTTCATCATGGACTCGCATTTCAAAAACTTGACGATGGTGCGCTTGATCTTGTGAAAGAGCAGTCGTTCCCAATGAATGGCACCCGACACTGGAGGGTGATTCTTGTGGATCGGAGGATCATCTTTGTACTCCTGCGCCAAAGAACGCAACATTAAGAAGAATAAAAACGGAGCGCAGCAGCAAGGAACGACAGACCACACCCGCAACAACGATCAACACTAAAACAACACTTACTTGACAACGGAAAGAGGAACAGTATTAACTGCACATGCCGATAAACCGAAAATGAAAGCTACAGGACTGCATGCACTTGCGACCACAATACCACTTTACGACACTTTAAATTTAAGCCTTCCAGTGTTTTTGTTTTAAAAGGAATAGTAAGTGATTCAAAATCGCCTCCTGTAAATGAGCGTCTCCTTGCTCACAACAGGCTGGCGGTAACGCAAGCAAGAATCCCAATGGACATCCTTTCATTCATTCGACATTTGAAGACATTCATTCGACCTGTGTTCTCACAATGGACATCCGGGCCGCCCTATCCACCTGCGTCTCATTGTTCTTACATTGAACATTTTGGCCACTTCAGCCACTTCCCTCTTGTACTGATTCAGTATATCGCTGTACTTGCGTCGCAGCTCATTGTTGATCGACTGTCGCGATTTTACGTGCTCAAATTTCCGCACCACGTCAAATGCAGACTCGGCTGACCTGAAAAAAAACGCCCGGCAAGCTGCCATCAACGCAAATGCACGCTCCAAACTATACCTAGTTTGGCGATTTAAGTGATCGGTTAAGACCCACTTGAACTCAGTTCTCGCCTTTACTGGCATTCCCCTTCGTGGCGTGATTCACAAAGTCACGGTACGTCCATAAATACTACATTAAGTGACTGCGGGTTTTTTAACGGAAATATTAAACTCTATGCAGTTTTATTCCAAAATTTCGCGTAAAAAGGAGTAGCTGTTTTCGTTTTGGGACGACTTGAAGGTCGTTACCTCAGTGCTCTGAAGCTCTCGTCCAGGAACTTCTTAGCCTCGGACTCGATCCTCAGAACCTCCGTACCGAAGCGGTCCATCACGCCTTGCCACATGTGGTGCAGCCTTAAGAGGAAACACAGGTCGCACGATGCGTCAAGCAGCCGATTCAAACGACAATGAGGTTGTATTAGATTTACAACACATCACAGAGTTCTTCGCCAAAAAAGTACCGCCTTCAAATATTAGATATACGCATACAGCACCATATGAAGATAATCATTGCTTCTTCCACCATCCAACCTGGAGCTGAAGATGTCGAAAGCCACAGCCTCAAATGGCACCACCAGGTTCTTCACCCGCTGTTTGACGTCATCCATCCGGTGTGGGTCTGACGTCACCGCCCTCAGGTCCGGACAGAGAATATTGTTGAATTCCTCCAGCACCTGGCAACAAGAGAAAACCGTCCATATAATTCGCCAATAAATTCGCTTCGCTTAGGATTTCGCACGCAGGGACATCAAACAACGACTAAAAAGAGTCTAGTTCCCTTTACCTGAGTGGCGTGAATCAAACGCAGAACCCACATCACAAACGCGGATTCATCACGTCAATGTCTCCAGAAACGGTACTGAAAAAAACTGAGTAATACCAGGATGCCGATGGCTGCCTCCTACACGACGCCGCGCCGCTCAAGGCCGACACCTACTCCACCAACGAGCACGGCACGACGCGGCTGAGCGGCCGGCGCCGGTGCGGGGCCGCCGCTCACCACGGCCACGTGATGCAGGTCGCCACAGATGACGGCCATGTGGTCGGTGTCGTCGAACAGCCGGCGCCGGTCGAACTCCCAGCGGGCGCCGCGGCCGGACGTCTCGATCTCGGAGCGCGTGGCCAGGTAGGACTCGCGCCAGCGGTTCAGCAGCCGCACGGCCGCCGACGCCGTCTGCTGCACCAGCTGCGGCGCCTGCCTGCCGTCACAGCCGGGCCGTCACAGGCCGGCCGGTGCAGAGGCCGCGGCGGGCCGCCCGGCCGGCAGCGCCGGCAACCCACACGAGACGTGGTACGTGTGAAACGAAAGTACCTCTTCTTTAGCCGTCCTCCCTGCTCAGGTGGTCTGGAGTGCTTCCGATCCCATCCATCGTGACACATGTCACCGTACGTTGGATTCGACGCAAAAACGCGAAACAGAAAAATGCTTTCAAGTAGCAGCACGCGGTCTTGACGAAACAAACCAAGCTGTCATCAGCACTACCACAAAAAACACCACGCTGACAAGTACCATAAATCTAAGTATTCAACCACCAGTCTTCTTGCAAAGCAGACATGGCCTTCGCCATAGGGAAAACGCTTTTCAATACTCAAGTGCACCAAACGAGGACCACACCAGAGCTAGTGAGCTCACTTGAAGAGGGTCTTGATGCAGATGGAGTTGCGGACGCGAGACGAGAGCTCCCAGGCGAGCCGCTCCATGAGCGGGGCCATCCTCTGGTCGCGGTTATAGTGGCGCGACAGGATCCACACCATCCGCAGACTGTCCATCACCTGGGGCAGCGCGTCCGCCACCACCACCAGCGATGGGTGGCTCCTCACCGTCTGCCAGAGCAGCACAGCCACAGTCACAGAACACCAATCGGGCGGCGGTCCTCTGCAGCGCTTTACGGCGCCTGCATGGACGCAAACACGGAAACGCTGTCTTCACTCTCCGCTTCTAGGCACCGCTCTGATCTCTGTCGGTACCGGAGACGGCTCCAATGGCGCTCATGATAGGCAAAAGACCCAACATATCGGTCTACTCAAACGCAACTAATTCAGTGACATTAAAAAAACGCGGTCTACGAGCGGCCGTAAGAAGGGGGATTTACCCTGAAGTGCCGCTCGAGAGTAGCGAGGAACCGCACATTGTCGAACGCCTCCCGGTAGCAGCGCTGCACGTCCTCCACCTGCATGTGGAAGCCCTGTATGACGCTGGAGTCCACCAGCTCCAGCAGACCGATCATCTTCACGACTGAAAAACGCCACACAAGAGTTCAAACAATGGAAACTAAGGTTCGAAGGAAAGCAAGTGAAAATTGGAGGCTGAAACAATTTAGATACGTTTTAAGTACTATCTCCGTCAGTTGAGGACAACATAATTTCAAAGACTATGGGAAGATGCGTCTATAAAAGTAAGTTTTTTCAAATCTGTGATGCTCGCTGTGAGGTCCGTTCAGTCCGGAATTTGTTACAAACATAACCAAAAATAACCGTAACCTGATCGTTACCAAACTATAAACAGGCCTTGTGTTAAATTCCTACTTATTTCGATTTATGAGCCGCAATGAGATCACAAACTCCATTTTTTGTCTCCACGGCAGGGCTGGACTAAGCCATTAAAAACATGCCTGCAACGGCGCGAGGTCTCCATGGAACTTGCACACTGATGGACATTATATCCAGTGTCATAATGGCCAACTTGATTACGAAGCCTATATATTTCAGTTAAGCCTATATATTACACATAAGTCAGGTCATTTCCAGCGTCTCACACCTTTCTTGGCTGTTGCCTTTCTCGAATCGGTCAGATACCTATGTATGTTCAAACGCGTTGCAAGACGACATCCCGCTGTTGCTGCACTGCTATTAAGCGGCAGGTCAGTGATAAATCGTCGAGTCAACGAAGGGTCCACAACGCTCACCAGAAGCCGATCCCTCCAACCATTATACACCGTCAGCCATGGAATGCTCCCTCCCACAAACTGATCTTGAATTAACGTAACGGCTAAAAGGCTTGGCCTTTTTAGACGTCACCTGCAAGAAGGTATCCAGGTGCAGCCATCCCAATCCATCACGACGCAAAGAACCTCACGTTAATTTCCAAAGTAGACTCGAGAAAAGTAATTACTGTAATAATATTATGAAAACAGAATCAAGATACAAAAACAGCAGAACTGACTGTGCGTCTAATCTCATTAAAATTACCGGGGTAATAGTGCTCTTCAAGACACCACCACCTCAAAAGAATAACCAACCATGTTGCATTCCGGCCTTGCCTGTAGGCAATTTAAATTGCTCGACGAGGGACGACAATTCAGAGTGTTTTTCCCGCCAAAGATCTAATTCCGCCATACAGCCGTTGGATGCCGGTTTCTGTGAAGAAAAAAAAAGTAAAAGGACAGTTGTCTCTATAAAAAATATCTGAGCAACTTCCAGCAAGGACATGACTTGTCCTTGGTTGAAACAGAAGCACGCTCTTAGAAAACTGCATAAACCACCGGATACACCGATGTCAGTTTTACAAATATATGTTGTATTATCAACTACGCATCACAGTGTGAGCATGCAGAACACCTGAATTATCTAATATAAATCTGAATGTCCAAACAACACGCTGAAGATGTGATGAATCATCACATCACATCACATCACATCGCCGGAAGGCAATGTGATGAATAACAACGATCCAGAAAACCCTACGACAAAACCGGAATGGCCTGTGCGGGGGTTACAAAGCAACACCGACTAAGCGCCGACATTCATCGTCTGCTACGCCCCCGCGCGGTCAGACACCTTGTTGATCATGCCGTCTAAGTTCCTGGCCATGTCCTGCTGCCAGGTGGCCAGGCTCTCCTCAACTATCGCCACCAGCTCCTGGTCGTCGGCCAGCTGCTTCAGATCCTCCTGGTTCGGTTCGCACGCCTCCAGCGTCGGCAGCTCCGGCAGTTCGAGGAAGAAACGCGTGTTGAGCTGTTCGCGAGTTCTGCCCGGACAAGACGACCGTGAGTACGTGTCAAGGGTGAATTATGAATAAGACATCGATCATCATAAGGCGCGGCTCCGGGACTTGAGAAAAGACTGCGTTGTTATGGTAACCAGCCTTTCCATAACCACTCGGACTGCGGTCTGTGTTCAAAACGGAAAGTGAAGCGCTCAGGCTCTCTCTCTGGATAAGCACCACCCACTGGTCATCGTAAACTGCTAACTATACCGGGACTTGAAAACCGCACCATCTTTAAGGACTGCCGAGTTACAGCCCCTGACGGAATACCAATAACTCTGAAGTCGGCTAAAAAACATGTGAAAAACATGCCCAGGTGCGACAGAAGGCAAATTCTCTGGCGGCCTCGCCCGTCCTCGCACCAGCAAATTTTAGAACACGGCGACCTTAGACAAAAACCAAACAGCAACACGTACCCGCCTGCCCAGCAAGGTCGGGGCAGGCCCACCTCTCTATGCCGGCGATGATTTTGTTCAAGTTGATGATGAACTCGTCGCGCAGCTGCACCCTGACCGAGGTGCGTCGGGAGACGGGGGACGCCGTGAGGGGGCGCGGGCCGGGCCGGCTGGCGGCCGAGTCGCCGCCGGCGCCGGCCGGGTCCTCCTGGCCGCCGCCGCCGCCCTCCTCCACGCTGTCGCGGCACTGCAGCACCGGCAGGTAGTGCTGCCGGCCGGGCGCCGCAGTCACCGTGGTCAGAGTGGCCACAATGATCATCGTGGTCACAGTGGTCACGGTATCATGGTGATCGGAGTGGTCCGAGTGGTCACGATGATCATAGCATCGCAGCGTTTCAGTGGCAACAGCGGTCACGGTTGTCACAGATGTCTCGGCGGCCAATTACTCGGAGACGGACGTCGGAGATGTCTGAGAGAACAGTCATGTAACGTTCACGCGTGCGTCGCAGCAACACGTACATGACCCAACCAGATCGGCGATGTCGCAAGACGTCTGCTTGGTGAACGACATCCTTAAATGTTAAAACCAATGATGCTGAATGACTAACCTGTCCTAGGCTTTTGTCCATATCATCGAGAGCCTCCTTATCCACGGTGCCAAATTCGAAGTGGCGTGGCATTTCGTCCTCCGTCAATTCCTGGTCAGCCGGCTCTGGGACATTGCCCGCAGTGCGGCGACTGAAAAACACCGCTCCGGCCGCCTGTACGACGGCAGGCAATGGATCAACCGTGGCCTGGTCTCTCAGCAGGCTAAACGGACAGGATCACTCGCATTTCGACGCAACTGCGCCGCTTCAGACTCTCAGCAAGTTGACAACAGACGCCGGGTCTGAGGAAAAGATGCGTCCGCGCCTTAAACTACGCCGATGAACACGCTTCCACGATCTGATGCTGCACCGCAGACTGGTCAGATTTCCGCTGATGATAGCGATCACCTTGCGTATGGAATTAAAACAGTACTGTGGATGGCTGTTTAATAAAGTACTTCTACCACTACCACTACTAATACTACTAATACTACTACACTACACAAAGATGTATCCTGGGAAACACTAGGAGGCGACAAAGCACAAAGCCTTCAGGGGAGGAAGCTGCTGGAATATTCCCGTCGCCACCAAGGTAAATAAGATAAATTTCCGAAGCTTTGTAACCGACGATCAGAGAGGGATGCGGCGACCTTGGGCAGAAACCAAGCAGTGGCACGTATCTGCCTACTACCTTTATATGCAATGAAAAGTACATATTTCCGGCGAATGCTGTCGTTCACCGAGTACGATAATTCGCGCTGTCATAAAAGCCTGCAAGTTTCATGCCACACAAAGGGCATAGAAGCAGACACACAAATCACAGCAGCGCAGTCTATTTCAGCCAGCACCACTCACAGCTCCTGACGAAGGGACCATTCCCGATACCCCTCTTCAAGATGCATGAATGTGACCGAGACGTGATAATCCACCGGTACGATGCCTTGTGGGGTGCAGGATGCGCGATCTACGTTTCTCTTGATATTTTAAAGCATATGTTAAAGCTCTTTTCGGCAAGTTAATTTTTCCTTCATGAACTTCGCAGTGCAAACAAATATTTATCGATCTATTTCAGTTTAGTGCTTACGAGGAAACATAAGTTTACACGTAACACATAACAATTATGTTTGCAGTCATCAATGAACATTTCAAACACGCTCGGAGCAAAAACGTCTGAGAACAAAAACATCACACCCAAAATAATTATATGGTCAAAGGAGCTTCCACGCTAACGTGCTGCAAAAGACCCAATAACTGAGCTATCTCGTGGTGAAGATTTCATGATTCAGGGCAAAATGACGGCGAAGTTGTTGGCTTCCAGAAAATGCTATGACAGGGCTAGGCTTGGCCAGCCATTCACGTTAATTTTGCACCGTGATTTGAAGTAAGACTTACTCGACCGACGGCCTCGCTCGTAACTGCAAAGAACCTTATACGTACAGAAAAAAATACACCTACTGTCGTACAACATACCTCATCAGACAGCAGACCCGGCATGAAGGTGGATGCAAATTTTATGACAGGGCGTGTTATTCGCTTCAGGATTGTTTTCTGAAACAAAAAAGAGTGATGTCCTCCACTCTGTCGAAGGCGGACTCCACTGCGAAGATAAACAAAACACAGAGGAAACCCTTAACCCTATTCCCGGAGGGCTAGACGGTATGGTCGATTCCCGGCAGGGGGGGCCGATTCGGCCCCCCCCCAAAGATCTCGAAAACTACTCGTCCGATTTCATCGCAACAAACGGCAATCGATTTGCCGTGATGTAAATCATATTTTTATAAAAAGAATTTTTTCAAAATTTTGAAATTTGTGGATACAGGGGGCAAAAATGTCAAAATGGGGGTCTTTTTGGACTTCTTATAACGCATTGTTTATCGACCGATTTCGATGAAACTGGCATGAATCGAGAGATTATGGATAGGGCTTTTACCATGGGTCCGCAAATCTGAAATTTTGAGAAAATTGGTGGGCGTTCACAGGGTTTCGAAAATAGGGGGATTAGTTATCTAACAAAGGAATGAACAAAAGACGCAAACACCTTTTTTGGCTTCTGCTAGTCATGTTATACTAAAAAAGTACACATCGCATTACAATGTTTGTATAATGTTAGCATAGGCGGTGCCAGGGACATGAAAAAGGGGGAACTGTCATGGTCACACGTTTCTCAGACCAACTTGTGACCTTTGACCTTAAATGATCCCCAGTGACCTTGGGGTCACTTGGAATGATGTCGTGTGCATTTAATATTATCTGTAAACATTTTCAATCATTTGAATTCGCTCTATTTCACAAAAATTCATTTCATGGCTATGGCGATATAGGGTACGCGCACTGACATTTTAGGTCATAGCTCCGTGACCCGACCTGACATCCAGCTGACACTTGGTACACAAGTAGAAGGCACCGTTCTACGCCATATCTATTCCGGGTTTAGCATTTGAAAAAAACGGCGCAGAACCTATTGCGAAAAAAAAACTAATTCTGACTTTTGACCTTAACCTGACCTTGCAAAATGACCTCAGATAAACAAAATTACATCTGCACATTGCCCAACTATTTAGCTATACATCCATATAGTTTTAAGTTCTATCTTCAAAACTCTGTTTTTGGCAGACATTTTCCTTTTACCCTCAACATGGCCAAAAATGGCACGAAGAGCCTCCCAAAAACGTTGCCTGGCTCCGCCCCTAAGCAAAATAGAATCTTGAAATTTTGTCACGGCACGTAGAAAGAATAGCTAGGAAAAGTCACCAAGTTTCGTGAAGCTGCGTTAAAAAGCCTGGAATTGGCAAGCAAAAAACCCGAGGGGGAGGATTCAGCCCCCCCTGCCGGGAATAGGGTTAAAACGTTAATTGTCGCCTCCTGCATCCTGTAGCCTTGGAACATAAAGAGGCGTAGCATGACTATTTTTATGTCAACATTTTTCTATTACAGTATGCCTGAAAACAAGATCCACGCCACCCAAGCCTACAAAGGATCAAAAACTTGCAACACATCTTGGTTTTGCGTGGTTAAAAAACCACTGCCACGTAAAACGTCGCATGGTCAAAAACGGTAACAATCTCCTGTTGGAGCTACTGGCGATGACTGGCAAAGCCAGCGGGCGTTCAATACCGTTTGGTGCACCACGGTTGATTCCAGTTCACCGCTGCCTGCCAGAGATGCTTCGCCCGCCTCCCCGGCGGTTGTTTCGATGGCCGACTGTTCAGACGGCACCGGCGTACCCGACTTGCGCTCGTCAATCTCCACCGCTGTCAAAATGAGCCCAATCCCTCTGCTTAGGAGATGGTCTTACGGCATAATAATGAGCTGAGCAGAACAGACATAGACGAAACAAAAATTATTTGGGGTAAACGGCAAATATGTTAAAAGTAACAGTTCAATGCAAGGATGAAAATGCAGATGCACCCACAGTTCTCAGAGGAAGGTAACGCACACATTTTCATCGGACACCAAGAGTGAATGTGTTCGAACTCGAGGACGTTTACACACCTTTTTTATTTTTCACTGAAAGAGTACCATCAAGGTACTCCAGGTCCACTATTACCGACAGCCGTTACTGCGAGGCCATAACGCACACGAGACGCCAAACCCCGCAGTTCTGGTCTGATAAGAAATTCGGACAGCACAAGCCATTGCTGTACGTATGCACGACTCTGACGCAGCGCTGCACCACTCCGTCCAGAGTCCTGCCACATCTCAACACGAATACAGCTCAAGAATTCCAGACATCTTTCAACGTGCTGCCATTTCGCCGCCACACGCTGCCTGAAGACGCTCGCGGTCAAAACACTCTTTTCGTGTGAATCAAAATCAAATTGCACATTATTGCGACATCGATTGCCTTGTAGAAAGGAGCGTTGCTGACTGGAAGGACCCAGCGTCTCCGGTTGATTTATTACCACGATGTATTTAGCTCATACACGCAGGCAGTGATGCTGTATTAGATGATGATGACGCACTGAGACCTTCTCTCATTTAATACGATTATATCTGCATGTATAATAAGGCAGGGGTGTCGATCTGTATTATTTTGAGAGGGCTCTCCCCCCCCCCGTGTTGATTTGGGCCCCTCCAATATTGGTTTGGCCCCCCGATATTTTCTGCCGGTTTTAAAGGGAAAAGGACTGTATTAGATGATGATAATGACACAATGAGACCTTCTCTCATTTCATACGATTATACATACATGCATAACAAACGTAAAACGTATATTTGATAAATGCATAATGAATAATAAGGCAGGGTGCCAATCTGTACTCTTTTGAGAGGGCTCTGACCCCTTCTCCCCATGCTGATTTGGGCCCCTCCAATGTTGGTTTGGCCCCCAATATTTTCTGCCGGTTTTAAAGGGAAACGGGCCATAATAACGAAAAGAACGACCGCAAGAGATAAGAGACAGGCAGAAAGTATAGAATAAAACATGAAGTGATTCATCTTTCTATTCTTTTCTCTCTATCGCTCTATCTCTCTCTCCCCCCCTCTGTCTCTCTCTCTCTCTCTCTCTCTCTCTCTCTATATATATATATATATATATATATATGTGTGTGTATAAATATATACGGGGATATATATATATACATATATATATGTGTACATACACACACACACATATATATATATATATATATATATATATATATATATATATATATATAGTTTCAATTTGGTAAATAGTAACAAAAAACTTAAGAATTTCTTTTGATCATAAAAGCGAGCTAAATCCATTAAGAAACTAACATTTAGAGGGAGTAGGTTGTCGGGCCCTCGGCTCGCCCCCCCCCCCTATCATTTAGAGAAATTGATACTCCTGCAATAAGGCATACATAAAACACAGAATTATGTTTACGTAAAGCATAAAACGAAATAACTAATAAAAACACGAGACTATCCTATCCAAACGATTAAATACAACCCATCGCCTTATTCCGAAGCCGGAAAAGTACGAGAGAAACACTTCGTGCACGGCATCACGCCACCGCCCTACCCCGCCGGATGGGCGGTCACGTGAGCTTGCCTCCTCTTGCGGGAGCCTGCCTGCCTCCGGGAGACGGGAGAGCCTGATTCAGACTGTGACTACGACTAGGCTCGTACCTGTAGCGGGCTCCTCGGGCACAGCCGGCCGTGATTTGGTGGCGGCGACCTCGGGAGCGGCGCCCTCACCGGCGGCCGCTGGCGCCACTTCGCTGCCTTCCCCCATCTCTTCGCCAGTCTCGTCTGCACATCAACAGCTTCGAACGTCAGGCGTTCCGAGGGACGTCGCGAGTGCTCGGCTTTAAGACACCACCAAGCTCGCGTATGGGTGCGGAGTGTGGGCGCGGGCGCTTCGCATGAACTTAAAATGGGTAGAACAAGTCACAGGGAATGTATTACCATGTTGTTATCACTTCCACGACAAAGCGCATACATGGTCTAAATGGATTACATAACAGGTATTGTTATGTGGCTTCAAGTTTCGCGACAAAAAGAATACGTAGCATATGTTAACGACCAAAGCGGAACTAGCCGTACATGAATGATTCAAAGTGGACATGCAGGGTAATTGTTTCGCGTGGCTCATACCATAATGCACAAAAATTCCCAGCGTTAAGATTCACCTACTGGATTAGTCTCTCACCGTAGGGTTCAATCTCCACCTCGAGTGTCTCCTCGCAGTGTTCGGTCTCCTTGTAGAACATGACTGAGTAGTCCCGCAGGTCCGATACGGGCCGGTCCAGGAAGCAGTCCAGAGCTCGGCGCGCGGCTCCCTCGTCCCGCACCAGCATCGCCTCGAACATCTCCTCATGACTGGGCCGCTCGGTCAGCTCTACCTGCAGTCACGGCAGCCACGACGTCCCAGCTGGTCGAGACGGCTCCTCGGCGTTATCTGCGTGTCTTCCCCGCGTGTGAACTTGTCACTGCGTAACGCGATCATGCATGGGCTGTTCACGCCAGTGGAATGCGTGGAAGTGGGCGTTTGGGTGTTGAAACGTTTCGTGCAGCCCGTGCATCTGCGGTATAAACTTGAGTTAAAAGTGACCCTCAGATCAGCCCACACACTCGTGCGTTTCCATTTACGCATCATCATAAGCACATGAGATTACTCGATCTGACATTTTTGCCAATAGTTCTGACTGTTCTTAACCCTCGCCCTACAAGAGGGGCTGACATGGTGACCCCTGTGCCTTTTCTTGAAAGCTCTGGAACGGTACTGGGAAGCTGCATAAAACTCTGGAAAGCTGATCTCCATTCAATTCCAGCATTCTGAGCCTTGTTCCAGTCTTGGATCATGCCAGGTGACGGGCACATGAGGTCATTTTCAAATGCATTAAATGAGTTAATTTCAGTGGACGGTTGTTAACAGAAAAATCAGGTGAACTGCAATTCTTTCTAAGCAGCATCAGAAGGCTAGGCGTTACACTGGTATTCATTTTCTGTCTCAACTAAGATTTCTTGTCCCAGTCCCTGCAGTGTAAGCACGAATGACTCAAAGGTAATCATATCGTGTGTCGTGGCTACCCCGAGCGGCAGACGAGGTCGGCCCTGCGGAATGAATTGCAGTCGCTATCTCGTGGAATGAGGACACCGAGTCCCAGAGTCCGCAACGCTGATCGTGCAATTGGTCAGGAATGGCGCGTCATGGCTCCTACTCGCTGTTTCACATGATGCATTTTCCAATCGATTATCTGTCGAACGCACCCAGTTCCTTGTCGGGCCGACCAATGATTAGCGAGATTAGGTGTCTGGAAGGGACGGTGTCGGCTGTTCGCAGGTGTCTCGAGCTTAACCCTATTCCCCGAGGGCTAGCGGTATGGCCGATTCCCGGCAGGGGGGAATCGGACCCCACCCCGAGATTTCGAGAACTACTCGTCCGATTTCATCGCAACAAACAGCAATCGATTTGCCATGACGCAAACTACATTTTTATAAAAAGGAGTTTTCAAAAGGTTGAAAAGGGTGGATAAAGGGGGGCAAAAAGTCGAAATTGGGGATATTTTGGACTGCTTATAACTCCGTTGTTTACAGACCGATTTTCACGAAACTGGCAGGAATCGAGAGATTATGGATGGACTTTTACCACTGGTCCATACATCTGAAATTTTGATAAAATTCATAGGCGTTCACAGGATTTAAAAAATAGGAGGATTAGTTTTTCAACAACTGAATGAACAAAAAGGCACAAGCACTTTTTGGCTTCTGTTAGTCATGTTATGCTAAAGAAGTACAAATCGTATTGCAATGTTTGTATAATGTTAGCTTAGGCGGTGCCAGGGACATGAAAAAGCGGAACTGTCCATAGGTGGGCATCGTTACTAAAAAATGTAACTTCGTTACTCGTTACTCCGTTACTCAAAAAAGCCAGTCCGTTACTCGTTACTCCGTTACTCTGCCTTAAAAAGTAACGGAAGTTACCGTTACTCCGTTATTCCGTTACTTTTTTAAATGCAGTGAAAACCAAGCGAAGCGGGTTTTAAGTCTTTTATGCTGCTTTGTGGTTGTAAAACGCATTCCATATACAAAGGGAAGAAACAAAAAGCGCTTACCCAAAACACTCCGCTAGCTGCCCACTGCCCTCACCAGCCGTTGTAGAGTCGGCGGCGCCGGGACAACAGCCGCGGCGGGTATTCTACCACTGTGTTAGCCACAATGTTCAAACCAACGAATTCCTGTTCATTGCCCGCGGCGCCGACGGAGCGGGAACAACCGGGGCTGGAGCGGACGCATGCAAAATGCGACAAACAGCGGACATCTATCGACTGGGTTTGATCAACAATGCCTCTCGAAGTATCCGCCCTGAACATAATGGTCTCCGTTCAGAGCTCGTTTCGGTCTCGCGAACTTCTTGTTTTGTTTTGAAATTATGTGTGTGTATTAGTCTGTGTACGAGCGCGTGCGTGGAGGTAAGATTCCTGATACCCCTGACGTTTTTTTTAATACCAAACGACGAAGGACTAAAAAAACATGACATACGGATTTTATTACTGTGAAATAAAAGACTAAAAGAGGTGCTCTAATACCTCTTCAGCACCCTTGAAAAGACAAATTAGCCATAAAAACATGGTCATAAGTAAGATGCAACGGAGGATGTTAGCCGTTCACAAGTGGAACATTTTGGAACGATGACGTGACCTGACCTGACCCCTGTGAAAGGCCAAAATTGATATCAATGAATGAACTCGCTATTGTCTTACGGTTCAGTATATGTCGCTTAAGTTCAGCTTTTCAGGGACAAGGTATTGTGTCTATTTACCTAATTCCAAGGACGTGTTTTGACCTTTCATGGCGTCTGGCGGCCTAAAAATTGACCTGAGGTCAAAACTCTTGAATGTTTTCGTCTCGGTTTCACAAAACCTTTCCGCCGGTGTTTTCCTTTTTTCCGTGCGATATATGAGAGCCGAGATCCCGGGAGGTGCGGAAATCCGCGCTCCCCCTCCGGCCGGGCAAAGGGCATTCTGAGCCCGGCCGGAGACGGGCTAAAAACACTTCATTTAACCCTATTCCCTGTGGGGGGCAGATTCTGCTACCCGTATCTTTTTGCTTGTCGCTCCCACACTGTTTGCCGCAGCGCCACAAGATTTTCTGGCATTTCATGGAATTGATACACACGTGTTTTGTCAACATTTAAAAAAAAATCGGTCCCGCAGAGGCGATTCCAAGCCCCCGTTTTCGGCGGTAATGTGCTGTGCGTGAAGCTGCAAAGTTGTGCGGTTCACTATCGCGACATTCTGAGTAGAAATAGAGATCACTGGCTCATTTATATAGTCATACACATCCTAAACAATGCGTATGCACACACATTTTCAGGCGAACGCACACCCAGGTACTGAAAAAATGGGGGAGCACACTATTGTGCTTATGGTGCCATCCCAATTCTGTTTACCTGGATCCACCTCTGCGCTACATATAAATTTAAACTGGCTTGCTAGTTGTACATCTGATGTTTATATCAGCCAAAACAAACAAAAACAAAGGAAATTTCTTATTTCAAAAATCACCCTTCTTGCCCTCCCTGGAACTGCCTATGGTTTTCTATTTTAAATTTCAGCTTTCGGTATATAAAAGACTTGGACATTCCAAGCTGAACCGTGTTATTCCCAGGAAAATTGGTTGGTAAACACGGCCGCAGTGACCTTTCAAAAATCCCGAAATTTTGGAGTTTGTTTGCCCCCACGTCCTATTTTCGCAATTTTTGAATTTTTGGGGTCCGGAATTGGAGATCTCGTTGAAACATATTAAATGGCATTCATCCCATCAACATTGGACGAATGCATCTCGAGATCTCTGGAAGGGCGGGGAGGGGAAGGGGCAGAATTGGTAATTTTCACCTTTCGGCCAATGCATATTTTTCGAAGGTGCAAAAGTGGCAACGGCTCATATCATGTTTGAGTTTGGGTCCTCACTTCTGCGTCTACAAAAAATAATGTGTCAGCCGAAAGATGTTTCGGCCAGTTGATATTTTTTTCGGGAACGCAGGAGTGGTAACTCCAACTCGAATCGCATGGACAATGTAGCCTGTCCTCCAAGTTAAAAATGATTTAACCTAACCTAACATAAAACCTACTGTATGGTTGCAGGGATTGCCCTAGATGGGCATGTAAAACTAATTTTTTGTTAGGTTCAATTTGCCTGTTTTTTGGTTTGGTTAGCTCGTATCGGCTGAAGGCAAACATGTGTTAACTGAATCAAAATTCAAGAGTTACCTAACCAAGTCAGTTTACACATCCAGTACGGGCCAGTGCTTAGAAAAATACCTGAATGAGCTAAATTGTTCACACAACTTGTGTTGCCACTTCCGCGTCTCCAAAAATTACGCGTAAGCGTCGGCCGAAAGGTAGATTACCGCAGATATGCCCCCCCCCAGGCTAATGTGAATCTCACTGCCTGCAGAGAATATGGTTAAGGCAAATAGTCCAAGTAATAGTCGACAAGCTTCATAATTATGCTTCACTGCTGACAGCTTATTGTGCACATTCTGTTCTCACCTGGAAATACCGTAAATAATGCTTCCTCTTGATATGTGTCTTTAGGTTTGAAAGGCTACTCTTGTGACCCTTGATTATAACCTCTTTCGGTCGGCACAGGAAATACGTAAAAATGACGTTTTCCCCTCCTCCTTAAACTCAAAGTACTTTTCCAGATGTGGCCATGGGTGACCCAGACCGGGCTCGTCCTCTGCCTCCGAAGCTGAGACACCGTCGGACTCGGAGTCAAGGTTTTCGACCTCCAGTGGCGGCCTAAAGACGCCTTGATGGGACATTTTAGTGTCAGGTAGTTAAAATTTCAGGCCAGTCAAGAATCAGTCACCACTACATCACCCCATGGACATCACAGATCCAAGGCCATGGCGGCAGTAATCATGTGCTCAACAGCCTTGAGTGATCTTGGCGGGGAACCGTGTGGCGGTGGTAAGCAATCCGTGACTAACTTGAGCCAACATTGAAAACTGCAGTCAGCTGGCTGTTCCAGTTTAAATGACAATAACTTTGATATCTTTTAGCTTGAAAAATGACGACTGGTTAATTTATAATTTTAAGTCATATCAAACTTACGCATAATTCAATACTTTTGTCCCAAAAGAGACCAAAGTCAGCTGGCCTTTATACTGAACCATTGCCGCCAGCTTGCCGTCAACGTTTATCAGCTGACGAATATTGTCAACAAGTCTACTCCGCGATTGTCAGTTGCGTGCGCGCCCAGCCGCGCTTGTATCGCCGCACGCTATTGGGAGTTGGCTATTCAAGTCGCCAATGGCGTGTGCCGATGCAAATAAAGCCGGGCGGTGTCTGTAAGGAGTTTAAAAAGTAACGGAGTAACGGAGTAACGGACCAAAAAGTAACGGAGTAACGGACCACAAAAGTAACTTCCGTTACTCAGTCCGTTACAGGCAAATAAAAGTAACGGGTCCGGTACTCCGTTACTCAAAAAAGTAACTTCGTTAGTAACGGAGTAACGGAGTAACGGACCAGTGCCCACCTATGGAACTGTCATGGTCACATGCTCTTCAGATCAACTCTTGACCTTTGACCTTAAATGACCCCCAATGACCCTGGAGTCACTTGGAATGATCTCGTTGCATTTTAAATTATCTGTAAACATTTTCAATCATTTGAATTCACTCTATTTAAAAAATTATATTTTACTACTATTGTGATCTAGGGTAAGCGCACTGACATTTTAGAACATAGCTCCGTGACCCAAACTGATATCAACCTGAAACTTGATACACAAGTAGAGGGCACCCTTTTACGTCATGCACATTCTGGGTTTGTTTGCATTTAGGAAAACAGCGCGGAAATTATTACTATAAAACCTACCTTGACTTTTGACTTTGACCTGACCTTGTAAAGTGACTTCAGATGAACAAATTGTATTCGCATGTTTCCCAACTATTTAGCTATACATCCATATAAAGTTTTAAGTTCAATCTTAAAAACGCTAGTTTTGGCAGTCATTTTACTTCTACCCTCAACAGGGCCAAAAATGGCCTGAGGTGCCTCCCAAAAACGTTGCCTGGCTCCCCTGAGCAAAAAAGAATTTTAAAATTTTGTCACAGTACGTACACAAAATAGCTAGGAAAAATGACCAAGTTTCGTGAAGTTGCGTCAAAAAGCCAGGAACTGGCAAGCAAAAAACCCGAGGGTGGGCGGATTCAGCCCCCAACCCTGTCGGGAATAGGGTTAAACTGTCAAATCCGTGCAACAACACAGCCTGCATGAAATGACGTGGTGGGCCATTGCGGGAACATTTGCATGCATTAATTATTTTCTTTCACGAACAGAACAGCAAAAGACTGGACCTTCCGTTCGCATCCGTTTTGGGTCGGAAACGGAGTCCTTTACCATCGCCATTGCAGGGTAAACATATACAACCCAAAATTATTGAGTGTTTCCGCCTTGGAAGCTGGCTATGGCTATGCCGTCCAGCACGATCTGCAGTCGGTATCTTGCTGCGAGCAGCGTCGAGTCGTCGAGCACGTGCCATTGGTGGTTGAGCTTTACGGTTCCCATAAAGAAAACTTGCGAAACGGGCTTGTTGCGGGTTTCCGCGGCCAACCCGCGCCACGTGCCTGCTCCTCGTCGTGTTTCTCATGACACGATTATTCAATCGATTCTCTGTCCAAGACACCCGTTTCGTGTCGGTGCGACCCATGGCTGGTCAGATCGCAGGCTCGGAGGCGGTGCGCATAGTCGTTTTTGCAAAATTTGCCAAATTCCCCGAAATCCCATGTTTAGTCCAAGGGAAACTTCTATGCGTGCCGTCAGCTGCCCGTCGCGCCACGGCCATGAAAAACGAATAAGATGTATTCTTGCATCATACCCATCAGATGACTAAGTTTCAGCCCAGTGAGATTATGGGTTTACTCAGCCAACGCAGCTGAGCAACTTTGAGACACTTTGAAACGCTGCGTGTCAAGGAAGCGGAATTCAAGAGTAATTCATGTACAAATAAGTAAAATTTTATAATACACTAAATAATTTAAAAATAAGTAATTCAAGGAAATTCACAATGAACTGTATGCAAGGAAAAAAGCCAGCATTCAGAACTGTAACTATCACCGAGTGCATGACCGAGATTTTCGCTTCGCTTGTTCACTCCGTCTGAGTAATCAAAGTCTTGAGTTGAGGTGGGTGCCCCGTGTCTACCGAACACTTACGCTAAATGGAAGCCAGTCTTTGACATGATCTTGTTGTTGCATGTAAACCTTAACTTAATGTATTATTTAGAGGCAAAAACGCGTTTCACGGTTGGCCTGGGGTCAAAATCGAAGCTCTGTATCGCACACAGACCGGTGCACCCGTCTAGCAACTTTATCTAAACAGGGATGCTAAGGTAGATATCGCACACTTCCCGCAAACGGAGGCTCCCAGATTCCACAAGCTGCATGCTCGCATGGATGGCTTTTTGCCAAACATGCTCTAAATTTCATTTGTTCTCGATGGTGTTTGTGACTTGGCAGCCAGCATGGCAAAGAGGTACATCTCAGCACGTGCGCCCCACACGCACCAGGCTGAAGCTACTGACGTGCAAAACAGCCACATATATTGACTTCCACGTATCACGTGCTCCTGCCCGCCAATTTCCAGCATCCCGGTGGTTGTAGATTTGCGGCAATGAAGGAGGGATGTTAATCCTGGGCACCACTCACTTCGGGTGAAAGCTGCACCCCCGTTTCGACCTGAATTCATCGAAACCGATCGCCCAATTATCCGTCCACCTTTCCAAGCCATCATCATCGCACCGAACTGCGCCGTTTGCGTCCCGGCAATGGGCCCATAAGAACAACGGTTGGGAAAGAGGCGCAAGTGCGATGCACGTGGCCTATTGGGCCATGCCCATCATGTGCGGTATCGCTACATAGCCCTAGTGCTGATCTATCCACGCACCAAATTTCAGCCGCCTGGGTCACACTGACGGCATTCGGAGGCTCCTGATCCCAAATCGAAACACGTGCCTCGTGAATCGCCGTGGAGGGTGCCGACCACAAAAGCATGCACCCGCAAGTGGGGCCCATGTTGCCGCGAAGTCTTGAACCAGCAGAACCCGCCATTTGACCTGTACCCGTGATTAGTTGAATTCTGCAGAAGTCTGGCTCGAGCCACGTGGCACGTGCCACGCACCGCGAATCGTTTCGAAACGTACACCACAATCCGTCCGTCGAGTCGGCGCACCCGATGATACCACTTGTGTCGCGATCGACTGGCGCGTTCGGGCGCTAGACGCTCGGAACCTTGGACTAACTGGCTAAATGAATGACAAATACCTCGATTTGAACTTTTCCGAGCGACCGCCGCGTATGACATCTCAATCGCTAAAAGTGTGCAAAGCACGCTTTTACCTCCTTTGATTTTGAATTACTTATCAGCCACACGATCGGTGCTTCTCGAAATCCACCTGAGACACGTAACCAGTTCGACTCGACATAAATGAAACTTTCACTAATGTCGACGTTCAACCCTGCGTGTCTTACTTTTCGGAAATAATTACCACAATCATGACTGGAAGCTGATGAAACTGCACAAAACCACTGGAGATAAAACGCCGATTTTCGAAAAAGGTGCGGCCAAAAATGGACAACAAATAAGGGTACTTAACATAGATGTGATGACAATCTAATGGTGACTCAACACCCCGGAGAGAGGCGGTGCTGTCGGGGGGGGGGCGGGGTGGCACAAGTTGCAGCATACCAGGGCATCACGTTACGGGCTGAAGATGGACCCAGACAACGGAAATGCTGTTGAAAGACATCAGTGGCGGTGAAAATGTAATTAATGAAGTAAGACCGTGAACAACCAGAGTGATATGAAGTGTATTAATCATTCCATGCTTTGAATTCGGACACGGGAAGGCGCAAGCCGCATTCACAGACGCGAATCCTGAACAATCGAAAAAAGGGACGCGCTTTAAAAAATGGGGCGCACAGCAGCTTCTGCATCCAAAATGTTCCCAAAACTGGAGAACTTTTTAGAAACGAACGTAACAGGCTGAACGCTTATACCCCGGCATCCCCAATGACATATATTTTAGAAGCAATGACCCTTACGAAGAAGAATCTTTATTTTTTGTCCAATTTGGCCCTTTTCTTTGAACTGCCGTTGAAACTAAAATAGACGTATGCATACTTTCATCAACGCTAGGCCACAACTGTTAAGATCCCTCCCCCTCCAAAACAAAAATAGTTAAAGGCACAGTTTGACGCCGGCAGAAGTTCCTAGCCTTTGGCAAATTTGAGCAAATCACTGGTTGTGTTGCGATGCAGTGCGTTGATCAACAAACACCAAGAAAGTATCCATAGTGTCTCTGGGTGTAAATAATGATTTCTATTGTTCCATTTTAAGAGACCTTCGTGAGAATATTATGCAACACAGCTTTTAACCCATAATGGAATACGCGGGCCGGCCATAAAATATCCTCCCAGGCGTGTCAAATTTCGGGTATTACAGCAACACGAATCGCACGTTGTTGGTCGGCATTTAACCCGCGCACGACCGTCGATCCGTTTCGAACATGGGCGACTGGGGGAGGGGCAGTTGGCCGCCCCCCTCTAACTCACGATCGGTTGGTCGTACGATAAAAATAAGCACGCCGTTGGAAAGCTTGTGACCAGTACAGCTCGAAACCGGTCTCATTTTTAGTTTTGGATAATATGTAAGCCAATTTACGCTCTATATATATATATATGTTTTCTCAAAGCCGACTGCATGAAACCGAGAAATGGCCTGAATCTCAAGGTCTGTGACTAACAACGCTTAGGTAAAGGCACCAGCGCACAAGTAAAGGTCAGCGGATGCCGATACACGTCTAATTTCCCAGATTCAATATACACGCCGAAACGTTGAGTTCAAGACACGGCATTTCTCGCGGCAGCTGCTAGGCGTGCGCGGCTGGCGTATGCACTAACAAATTGACGGGAACTAATTTTAGCGTTCCTTTATTTTTGCGAAAAAAAGACGATATATGTATATTTTATTGATCTTAGAGGTTCTTGTGATGGTTTCTCATGCTTAAATTTAGGAAAAACTGATTAGTTACCAGTCTACAAAATTGGCGAAGTTTTATACGCGAGAGCCTGTTTATTTGTAAAATATGCTACTTTTTCAAACTTTTTGAGGTTCCTGGTATTACTTACGTCTGTGCAAGCTAGCTCTGCCATTTTTTACCCATTCTGAGTAATTCATCGATGATTTTGACGGTGGTACATTTTGGCTCATTACAGTTACTCGTGACCTGACCTCAGGTCAATGGCTGGAAGTCATTGATACTCTGCCCAATGACGGCAACTAGATGTCTGCTTCACTTCACACTAAAAATGTTACGAAATATTCCGTCATTTTCCAAAAAAAACGACATGTGTAAAAAATGGGCTTGTTCTTAGGTCAATGACCCCGAAAATTCCGAAAAATCTGAGATAGCAGATTTGTTGCATCTATCACGTTTACTAATCCCTGAAGGTATTGTTGAGATATCTTGTTTTGCGAAGACGTTACAGGGCGTTGCACTTTTTTGGACATAGGTCTGTTTGACCTGACCTAGGTCAGGCACCTGACCTGACCTGAGGTCAACATTTTGACACGAGATGTAAAATTGATGAAGCAAAATGTACACAAAGTTTCGTGACTCTGTGTTTGTTCGTTCTCTCGCAATCTCAGCAAAACATCAGGGGGCAGTCAACTGCCCCCCCGTCGGGGACGGGTTAATTCCTGTCGTGCGGCCTCTAAAGTGAGCTTCAAATACCTCAGGTACAAGGAACGTGATGGCGATTCCTATTTCTCCGTTCCCGAGTCAGTTGGCTTGAGCGTTTTCTAGTCGTTTACACCTCTGAACCCAAATCAGTTTTACTTCTGAACGCCGCGTAACGCAACGACCTTATTTTGCTTACTGTCTTTTATCGCTTAGCACCCCAGAGCATTCGGCAACAAACACCATTCATTTGGGTCCCGGCCGGGCTCCTAATCCTGCTATATAAGCTTCCTGACCTTTGGCAATACAAGTACTCACTCGGCTGGCCACATCTGAACAACACCGCTCCAGGTGTTCTTTGTGGGGATTTCTCTCCTGGCACAAGACAAAATGGCTGGCTGGGGGCACTGTATTTTGTTAAAATTCTGCAATACGTGCTGACCATGAGAGAGGGCAAATGGAAGGTGAAATTATATTCGTCTGGAATTCTTTTCCGTTCAAAACCAGACTCAATATTAGGTGCGGATCCCGTCATGAGAAGTCGAGATAACCAAAAGAGAATTTCCAGCAAATTAATGGACATTTGCCCGCTTCACGATGAACAGGGTGTTTGAAAAGAATGAACAACAAGAGCCTATAAGGTATCAACTGAGAATTCAAAGAGTGAAGTACCGGCATCTGGTATCTTTGCTTACCACACTTCCGCACGCAGACAGAGTGATGTCCGATGGTATGAGGGAAGTTTTGACGTCGTCAAGCACATGCTCTTCCAGGCTTTCAAATAATGTCTTGGATATTTCGCAAAGCCATAGGATCCGAAAATCGTCAATTATCTCGTCCTCCATCTTGGCTGAAATTGACGATTCATATTTTATGACGGTTTTCTGATAATTCATTTAAATCACGGTCTCCGTTCAAAAAGCTGCAGATACTTTGCTTATTACCATTATCGATAAACCGTGTTTACACCGTCGAGACCATATCTTTTGCTGATTCTGAACTAAGCAGTAGGCTAAAAAGGCCAAATAGCACCGAGTGCAAGGACTGATGATATAAACATAACATCAATGAAGTCGAACCTTGCAGCCCCCATTTCACCCAAAATAAAAAAAAATCGACATGGATGCTGATAAAAACGTCGAACAAAGCAAACGCTGTCCATTACCTACAAAAAGAAAAAAATGAACGTAACAGAGACGCACGCAAACATTTTCAAAAGAGCAGGGGCTAGGTCTTCGGCCGGGGCTTCCAGCTATGGCCTCCTCAATTAGTAGCATAAATTGCATTTACTTCACTACCAACGGTGATACCAGGACCTTCCTCAGTGGGAGGACGGGAGGCAAGGTTCTTGGCGGGGGAGGAAGGCTTCGGTTTCACTTGGACTATTCATGCGGTAGCCTGCACCTCCTTTGTTTCACAAACAAATGCTACGAAATGAGATTCGACAAAGTGCAACTCGAAGCTACAAGGGTATTTTAACAAACGTGCGATGTCCTTTTCGGGGCCATCTTGAGGAGACTCCTTATGAGGCTATCTCTACAGGCTCCCAGGAGACCTTGTGCAGGCCGCCATAGGGCCACTTTATATGGCCCCTCTACAGGCCCTCAGGGCTCATCAGCAGAGCCACACAGGACTCCATCACAGGCTGGAAGACGCCCCTTAATAGGTCGCCAGATGGCCAGCTTCGGGGCCTTCGGCGGGTCCGTCACAGGCCGGTAGCAACTGTCTTCGAGCCGGTAGGATCCCTCTGCACAGGCCAGAGGGGACCTCCTTCACAGTCCAGCATGGGCTCCTTAGCTAGTAAATTACCCTTAGCTGGTAGATATTCTCCTAGTAGAATAGGACCCTAACAACGGCGTCCCATGCCCCAGGGGCCCCGACGCACAGTAGTCAGGTAAACCCTCCGCACGTGGCGCGGCGTGGCAGTTTTCAGCCCGAATCAGGGACCACTCCTGCACGGCGCGGAGTGGCCATGGATATGGGCCGGAGGGGTTTGCCCCGTGCCAAGGAAAGGGCTCCAGCCTCCTGCACACGGCTGGCGATCCCGGAGGATGAGGGGTCCGAACACCCCAATATTCAAGGATTTTCACATTAGACCCGTGGCAATAATTGAACGAAACGGTCTGACATCTTATTTTGGCCTCCCAATAATTTTCGGAAGTCTCCAGCCATGTCCTTAAGCCTGCTTCCCCGGGCGTGCCCTTGTAACAAATTTTCATCTACTTCACAGTTCTAGCTACAAAATCAAGGCAGTAGTTACGCAAGTCATCGGTACAATACGTTCTGCTGAAGATAAATGAAACCAAACAAATAAGTCGAATAGCATCAACATGGGCGACATCATGCACACATTTCTTCATTGCGTACAAATATCCTGCATCTCTGTTGTGAAATATCTTTCGAAATTCGCAACATCTTAGACCACCAAATTGTTAGCCTTATACCGCTAAACCTGACCGTGGAAATCGCCAAATCAACACACCACTTGACTGCCGTTCAGTGTTTTACAAGACAATGCATATTCTTTTGTTTTCCTAGGAAACATGAGTGCAATAACGAATAAATGCTTAACGCTCGCCGTACGACGCGCACGGCCGCCAGTCGTCAGCAACTTTGGTACCAATTTGCCCCTGATGTCGATAAAATTCAACACACAAAATTATTTTTGCGGTGTGATGCGTTAAACTGATCAATTGATCAGTTTGTGGTCTAATCGTTTCACGTTCACGGATGCAACTGGCAACAGAGGTTGAGGTACCTCAACCTAGCTGCCTTCCCGGCAGTTGCGAGGTAATGACAAGCTCATTGCGCAATTGCCGTACGAGCAAGTCCGAACTCACCTAGGACTTCAGCTTGCCGACAATAAAACGGCAATAAGCCTCTCCGTAGAACTGCGCTCAGGTAAAGACTAAACTGAACGTACCGTTTTTATACATTCTCGTAAACATTATCGCGCGACATTTCAACCGGATATAGTGGCCATTGTAGAACAGCGCGGACAAGATCCTAAAGGTACTACATTGCCAGTTACAGGTTTAGTCCCAAACGCAACCGACACACATCTTCGTCCACGTTTCTCGTGTTCCTGCTGGTATACCAATCTGTTTCTATGGTAACAGGTCCCCGGACTTTCACGCTTTAAAATTTTCTTTATAGTTAGGTGAAAAGCTCCTATTTATTAAGTTGTTGAAAACAACAGAAATTTCTAAAAGACCACCTTTGATTTCTGGCATTGTTTTTCTATCACTGAAACGCAAGTGCTTCAATCCCTTTCTGAATTAAAAGATTTGTGTGCAGGTAAATAAATTCCAATTATGACGCATTTCTTTCATTTACAACGGATCAACGCGAAATGGTGTACACAGCAGACGACTGACTGACGCCCGACGAGACACAGGACTTGACCCAGGACTTTGGACACCTGAGCCCAAGAGGCTGTGTGTCCTAACTCACAAACAAACAAACAAACAAAATGTACACAGCCTACAGACTTACTGACGTCCGACGAAACACAAGACTTGACCCAAGACTTTGGACACCTGAGCCCAAGAGGCTGTGTGTCCTAATTCACAACAAACAAACAGGTGTACGCAGGCCAGGGCCGTCAAGTCAAGGGTGTTATGAAGACGTAAGGTTTGACTAAGAATGGAAACCTGAACACAAGAGGTTTTGTGTCCTGACTCACACGTAACGAATGGGATAATATTGGCCGATGGAACACGGAAATTGGTTTGCCTATACTGTAAATATAATGACATAGTAAAAAAATATGAGAGATAGCCCTTGACTCAAGAATGGGCCGTGAGTCCAAGAGATTGTGCTGCCCTACTCACAGATAGACAATACCAGGTTGAGTATGATGAGCACTGGTGGACTATGACCAACAGGCCAAAGATGAATTCAACTGTGGTTTATTTATGCTGGCAAAAAAATGCTTGGTTCTCACAGACGATCATGGAAAGTTTTACGTAGTTATTATATTGTAGTGTGTAATAGTCACATTCATGAATGAGTGCATGTAGTAGACAAGATAGTGGTCTCACAAACTGGAAGAATTTAGTATGAGTCCTAGGGTATTGCATGGCAGAAAGTAGCCTCAAATAGGCAATTGCTTTGTGAACTTTAAAATCTCTTATTCACGCCCAACTAGGTGACTCAATAGATACCAATGTCATGGTCTTAATGTGTGCAGTTTTTATTTAACAGTAGTGTGTTTGTATGGCCAAACAGTTATGCAGTGGTGAAAAGCAGGCAATATTTGTGGATGCTGGACTCTGGTTGGAAACTTCTGCTTATAGCAGTACTAAACCTAGACTATTCCTGCAAGAGATGCAAACTGCAATGCATACCACATGTAAACACAGAAACAAACAAACAAGCATTAGTTGCTGGACATTCTAATTTTATTATGCCTTTCCTTGCACATTTCCACTGAGCATATGCTAAATTGGTGAAATGTAGTGGGCTTTTACTGCTAAAACAAGCTCAAGAACTTAAGCTTACTTCTGTTTCAATAAAATTCTTTACCTCTGCAGTTCTGCTAATAATATGTGCACAGTGAATCATCATGTAGGCCTTCATGATTGTCATCATAATGAGTAATTTATTCATGACTCCAAAGCACTGAAATCTGAAATACTATGATGGTGCCAATCACCAAGGTGCCAACCCCTCAACCATATTGCAGTTTTACCCATGCTTCCAGTGAAAAAGTTATATCTCATCTGTGCCTGTGCATGCTTGATCATTCAACCCCAGATCAGAGGTGTAGGCAGGATTCTGCTGGGGGGGAGTCAAATCCAGGAGCCTTCATGATCAATGAGGGCCCTTGTTAGGGGGAGTTCCATGATGTTGCCAAGCCAGAGAGTGAATGCATGGAGACCCCCTCCCAGCCAGTCCCCTCATTTTTTGCTTTTCAGATATGAAAAAACATTGGTCCATGGAAGTCCAGCAGGAAATATTTGATGTAAGTTTGCATTTTCTGCCATATAAAGAAACTGAAAAAATTGAAGCGATTCACGTTATTTAAGGAAAAAATGCATTTTACTTCTGTAAAACGTGGCGGAAATGACAAAAACGGCGAGATTTCAGGCGGTTCCGCCCCTCCCTCCATATGAAATGTAGGATCTGTATCTGGTCCAGTAACCCGTCTGCCCCCCCCCCCCCACCCTGTAGTTTCTGGAGACTTTCTGCCAGCTTAGACTGGGTTCCCTCTTGCGGTTAGAGGGGCATTTTTGGTGGACTCGGGCCGTCTGCGTGTCAGGGTCCTCCAGTGGTCTCAGGTTCCTTTTACAGTTTCACGTGTCCCACGGGACGTCTCATGCGCTCCTCTGGCAGTTTCAGGGGCACCTCAGACAGTTTCAGGGAGCCATCTGGCAGTTTCAGGGACGCTTAAGGCATCTTGAGTTCCCTCCTGTCGTCCCCGATATTTTTGCCGTCTGAGAGGGCCCTAAGGCAATAACAAAGACCATTTACAAGTCTCTCTCTCCCGTGACAGAGCGCCTCTGGTAATCCTTTACGTCCTTTGGCCGTTTCAGGAACTTCTGGACGTCCCAAGGTTTAGTAGTTTCAGGGGGTCCCGTCTAGTCTTAGGTGCCTCTCTTGTGGTCTCTGTGGAGCACTGTGGCCGTCTCAGGACCCTCTGGCAGCTACAAAAAAACTTTCGGCAATTTCAGGGCCCCTGTGCAGTGTTATGGGCCCTCTGAACGTCTCCGGTGGTCCCCATGGCTGTATCAGGGATCTTCCTCTGTTACATGTATCTGGCAGTCTTGGGTCTCTCTAGCTGTAATAGGGCCTCTCGTTGGCACTTCAGGGCATCACTGGCACAGAAGCCCGCCTAAACACACTTGGAGGCCTTCTGGCCGTCCAGAACAATCTTACCATACCATCTTAGAGGCCCTTTTGTCGTCTTTGCCTCGCAGTCTGGTGGATCCTGAGACGGCAGTTTAACCCGTACAAGGCAAAGGATGCCTGAGACCGCCAAAAAGGCCTTTTTTGGCGGTCTCAGGGGTCATGTGCTTTGTAGGGGCTAATTTGCCGTTTCAGGATCCACCAGAATTTGCTGAGGCTCCCTTACTGCATCAAGAAACCCTCAATTTTTCAAAAAGGCCAGTGTAGCCGATTTGGGGTCTCTCTCGAGGTTAAGGTCACCGATGAATCCCCGGCCAGGGGGTCCTTCTGGCTGGCCAGGGTCTCTTTATGCCGTGCTAGGCACCCTCTAAGTTTTTGCCGGCTCAGGAACGTCTCTGGGACTTAAGGCGGTCTCATGAACCCTTTGCCGTGTTGGGGCCCCCTTGCAGTTCCAGGGGCCCTTGGACAGTTTCATGGGCTCTTCTCTCCATCTTAGGGTCATCTTACCGTCTCAGAGTGTACAGAGTGTATCCCATGAACCCTCCCGGAGGCCTTCTGACTGCACCAGGAACTGTCAGCTTTTCATACAGGCCCGTGAAACCCATTCGGAGCCCCTTTGACATTCCACGGGCCCCTATGCCGCCCTAGGGACTCAGTCGTCATCTTGCCCGTCTCAGGGGCCCTATGACTCTTCTGGGGTCTCAGGGCACTCTGTCATGCTGCGGCCCTGTTGTGGTCTCAGGAGCCCTATGGAAGTTTCAGGGGTCCTCTGTGCGTCTCAAGGGTCATCAAACCCTCCCAGAGGCCCCACAGACTGCGTCAAGAGCCAGTCAGGTTCATACATAGACCCCGTGAAGTTCATACAGGTCTCTTCGGGCCCTGTTTAAGTCTGAGAGGACCTCTCAGACATCAGAGGAGGAGGAAGATCGCCCATCGCTTCCTCCCCGCTTTAATCCGCGCCTGGCCCTCGTATTCATTGGGGCTCCATGTGGTTAAAATCACTGCCGGCTTGTACAGGCGCCCCGCTGGTGTTAGGGGGGTCTCTGCTTGCCTATTAAGATGATCCTGCCGACCTGGCGGGTGCCCCGTACAGGTCGGCAGAGGCATCTTTACGTAAGCAGGGACCCCCGAGTGAAGGTTTAGGGTTCCCTGCTAGACTGTAGGGGAGAGAGGATACTGCTTATCTGTAAAGGGACCCTATCCGTCTATAAAGCGCCCCTGTCGGCCTCTGGAGGCCGTCAGGGTCTTCGTACAGACCGAAAGGAGGCCCCTCCAGAGGCCGACAGGGGCGCTTTGTGGGCTGAAAGGGGCCCTCTGCAGACAAGCCGTGAATTCCCCTACCAACTAACAGGGGCCCTTAACACTTATTCAGACCACGGGCCTGTCTTCATAGTACACAAAGCCCTCTTTTATATTCGGACTGTGTTTTTTAGGATTGTAAATTTTAATGCTAAAAATATTTTTCTTTTGGTTTGTCTGTTTCGGACAGCCTAAGGCGCCCTGCGGGCGCTTATCACTATCAAAACAATTGGGGCCTTCGGCCTCAGGGGGCGCTCTTGGCCTCCAGGGGGACCATAGCCCCTATCGCCCTCCTTGTCTACGCCACTGCATCAGATGGTTCATACAGGAAAACAAAACAGGTTTCCATTTATTTTTTATTTTTTTATTCCAGATTACTTGCGATCAAAGGCATATGAACACTCATGAGAAAAAACACCGATGAATGACACTAACAAAGCAATCTTCATCCCTCCATCTTGGTGTTGCTCTGCTTTTCCAACTCGGCTCTGAAACAAACAAAAATAAAACCAATTTTGATAGCAATCTGACTTTTATAACTAGCAAAACCTACGTGTGTTCACATCACCAACGAACACCATTTGAGCCCACAACTTGTTAAGGGAAGGGGTGTCGGTTATCCCCACCCTTTCCTCCGCTACATGACTCTGGCAAAATGGAGCAAAATCAAGTTTTCGGCGCCCCTCGGTACATCACTTGCGTACATTGGTGCAAAACTAGGACAGTAACTATTAGCTGATCACATTTTGCTTACGTAACACTATTTTCATCCAATGTCTCAGCTGTTTCACTGAAGTGCCAATGGTTTTCTCAAAAACATATTAAAGAATTTAATCCCTTATTTTTTTGTTCTTCTGGTCTTGCTGTAACATATTCCACTTTAAAGAACACTTCAAGGCGTGCCTAAATTTTACGCTATACTTTAAGCAACAATGTAAAAAATCTAGCAATCAGACTCTCATGTGACGCAGTGACACCATTGCTGGGTGGAAGAGTGCGCAGGACCAAAAAGCTTCACCTTTAAGAAAAGATGCATATCCTTAATTATGCACTTGGTGTCATTTGGAGTTAGTTCTTTGTGCAAGCATTTGAGCAGCAGGTTCTGATGGTATCCAGCAAAAAGCTATTCAGCCCAGGGACGGGGCTCCAAGTCCTCTTTCCATGCATTGTCATTGTAAAATGTTGAACTTTCTCAAACTAGGGGAAACTGTCCCACTGCCCCTCCCCTCTTCCTACCAATGGTCCCACCACTGGCTGCAAGGCAGGCATGATTCTTGTCGTAGGCTTGACATCCAATACGTGACAATGTAATACGTTATACTACCATGATACATAAGATAACATCGCACATGCTGTATGCATGAAAAATCGTTATTCCATCAATGTACCGGCCGCGCCAATATGCAAAACTTTCCACGCAGCATCGTGCAACCGACGCTTGCGATGATGCGACGGTACCGAAACAAAGTTCATGATGAGCAATGCCGGTCATCACGTCAGCAAGTTCAGTGAGCGAATAAGCAGATCCTCATCCACTTCTAGCAACAAGCAAGATCCAGAAGGGATGATATATGAGCCGAAACAGCCGGCAAAGTCATTCAGGGTCACGTCCATGTCAAGTCATAAAGGAAATAATGTAAGATTGTTTTTTCCCACCTGGTTAATCTTTATCAATAAACTGAACACGTGAAATAGTTCCCAGTGTCCAAAAGGTACGCGTTATGATACTGAGAGGTCAATGTAGGTCACCCATGACCTCACACGAGGTCACCAAATGTTTGCTTATCAAGTGATACAGTGTCAATTTTTCATCGTAAAACCAATTCTGATTGTCACTGGAGGTCTCGTGCAAAGACGAGCATCCAAAGGAATCTGATGAGTTTTTACACATTTCAAAGTTATTTACAACTCATCATTATCTATTCATACAGTTTTTGCTGCATTATTTATTTGCTATATCATTTATTTATTTATGTATTTTACTATTCATTTTACTCTATTTCATTTTTTATACAGCTATTTTATCACTGCCGTTTTTATCTACGAAGTTTTATATGTCACATTACACATGCTTCGGACTAGCACATAATTCACGTAATTCACCTGTAGTACGTTATAACCTCGGTTGACTCGTTCCTATTTGTAAGACAGAGGTCCGGAAATGTGTATACCAGTCCAAGTATTTTGGCCTATGATATCTGTCATCCCCATTTGTACATAGAACATAGGATGGCCCAAACTGATCAAACAATGACCATGAACATCATCCATACCCTGAGATGTAATTTTCAGATTTAAAAAGTGAGGCATACCCAAGATCGCATCATCGAAGGCAACTGATTCCCTTTGGAGCCAAACAGGTCCACTGGTTGCAAGATGGTGGAAGAGACCAGCAGCTGCCAGGATAATGCCAGATTTGACACGTTCTAGCTAGCTAATGCTGAGAAAATGAAATATCATTGGCCAGACCATAGCAAATTAACTTTCTGCCTAAAAGCTAACATAGTCGCCCAGTGATGCTTTCCCAAACATTTGAAACAAATTGTAAACAATACACAACACTCTATATGGCATGAAACTACAACACCAGTGCACATGATTTGCATAAAATAAACACATCCAAGAGCAAAATGAATGGAACAGAGGTTGCACATCTATTACCTGAGCTGCAGGCTAAAGTCATCCTCAACATCATCATCATCCCAGTTGTCCTCCCAGACATTTATGTCTGCCTCATCCTCAGCCTTGCCTGTCCAGTCTAGAAACACATGACCAGTGTTGTGAAAGCAGACCATGCACATTTGCATGTTATGGTTTTATTTAAATAAAAAATACAGTAATGAGAGAAAAAGATCCACTTGCTTATATTGCTCACATATTTCCATAAAACTACTTTCTTTTACTGGCAACCGAGAACCAGAAGGCTGCGTCACACTGCCTTTAACTGTGTCATTATTTAAGATCAGTAACTGTCATCCTTGATGCTGTTTCCAAAACCAAAACTACAACAGCTGAGTGGGGAAACCCCTTCTGACCCCATTTTATCCAGCATTCTACTTTGAGTTGCTATGGCTATCAATATCACTTGAAGCCATACCTTCTGCAGGGAATTCCTCAAACTCATCATCTTCTTCAAGCAGACCAAGATCAACCTTTGGCTTGACCTCAGATGTCATTCTGCCTGCCCTGGGAAATATAGTTCATTAGTTTGCTTCTGGTGCTAAGCAGCACTTCGAACTGGTTAGAATGAGCATTCCCAAATTCTGTTTGAAAGTGAAATATTTTGTACTGAAAGGCACTAATTCTCCTGCAAAGCCAATATTTTATGGGCATCTGCATATCTGGGGCCATGTTTGCTACAGAATATCACTAATCTTTTTTTTGATTTATAAGTGATTAATCAATCAGATAATTAACAAGTCATATGTGCCCAAATAAACACAAACTGGTTTAATATGTACAGCAATATGCACAAGTTCAGCAGGCCTCCCAGTTCTTAAAATTCTAGAAATCCAGAGGTCTTGTCATATCTGTGCCAAAAGATGCACAACAAAAACATATCCCAACTGAAAGTATTTTTTGCCTTATGAATACCACAATTTCCCAAAAATGTCCTCTGGAAATGGCCCAGTCACCCAGTTCTACAAATAGCATGAATATGAAGTGGGGAGCATCTCTGAAACAGATCAAAACAAACTTATACATGTTGGCTGTCCACAAGCATTGTGAAATATGACATCAATGAAAGACATCCACAAAACCAGCAGACACCAAATTCAAAATAAAAGACAACACTGCAATAGGACAGGTTGACTGGGACCAAATGAGGACAGGCATGGGTGCTAGGGAGTGCAGAGAGAAGAAATAGGGTGGTACTGGAATATAAAGGGGGACCTGGATGGGTTAGGGACAAATGACTGTAATGTGATGGGTAAGAAAAGATATTGCAATGAAAGACCAATGTTCATCAGTCAAGGTTTTGTACAGGAAAAGGTTCATAGCCAAAGGTTCAGATGCATAAGGTGCATAATGTAAAAGGTCATATGGTAAAAGGTTTGTATCAGAAAATGTTTGCATTGGAAAAGGTCTGTAATGGAAAAAGGCTTGTACTGTAAAGGTTTGTATAGAAAAGGTTTGTACTAAAAAGGCTTGTATGGTAAAATGTGAGGGAAAGGCCTAATAACCACAGGCTAAGATTCATATAAAAAGAAATGGACCTTTAATGGTAAGCTAGCCTAACCTAACCTAACAAAAATAACTTCACCTTTGAATATGACTGTTGGACCAAGCCAAGTCCAACTGCACCCTTCGTCAGCCTGTGGCCTCAAGTATCCTGTACCAAAGTGCTGAACCAGAACAAATCTTCAGATATGAATTCTGTCCAATATGAACCTTTTCAAGGGAAACGTCATGGTTGCAAATCTTTGGCTATGACCTTTTTCTGCATAGACCTTCTAAATTACAAGCATTTCCCTACAAGCCATTGCAGTGTTGCCGTATCCCGTTATTAATTTGTTGACTAATGGATTTTTGTGGGGATTATTCAGCATTGCCATATTTCATGATGCTTGTGAACTGAAATATCTTGTAAGTTGGCACTAATCTGTCTTGCTGAGATGCTCTGTGACCTGTATTCGCGCTGTTTGTGGAGGCAGTGGGTGGATGGACCACTTCTAAAGATTATTTTGGAGAAGTTGTGGCATTGATAATCACATCACATCAGAACTACGTACCTGCAGAGTACGGTTGTTGGCCGTAAATAAAACGGTGCCGAATGAATGAAACAGTTAATAAAACCCTTCCGAGAACTCAGCCTGGATCAGTCTCACTCACCCAGTTGAACGTTCCACTCCCGCACAAACGTACGGCTCTGCGTAGGGTGGTGGGATAGAATGACTCGGCGTATACAACTTGGCGCATCTCGCCACAGTGCGCTGCATTGTCAAGTCGTGTTTGTCAATCCTCCGCGGGAACCGTCTGATGACGTCATTGTATTAATCGGATTTGTTTCGTGACGGTCAAGTAGTGTAGCTGGGAACGTGACCTGAGATTTCGGATTTTCAAGTCCCGAAACCCATTCTGTATGAAGATTTCGACGTGGAACCTTTGGAAATCCAATGAAATAGTTAACCAGAATGCTGTAATCTTAACTTCAGCTTCCAGATTTGGGGACCGACGACGACATTTGTGGAAGACCATGAATGGATATTTTCGGAACATCGATCCATGCAACGGCGCAACCAGAGGGGGAGGCTCGGGTGGCAGTAGGGTTTTGCGGCCTCACTACCATGGGTGTAGCCAGGGGAGTAGTCAGGATTCCGCCCCGGGGGGGCAAATCGGATCAACGGGGCCCTCGCCAAGGGCTGATCCAGGATTTCGCCAAGGCGGGGGGGGGGAGGTGGAGGCGAATGGTCAGCACGGGGCCCCCATTTTTTTGCCCTTCAGATATGAAAAATGATGTAATTTTGCTTTTTTACCATATCAAATGACAAAAAAATCAAATGCATCACCTTATTTTAAAAAATTCTGCGTTTTGTTCCCGAACACAGTGGCCGCAGTATGACAAAAAAGGCAAGATTTTAGGCGGTTCTGTCCCTCCCTCCATTTGAAATGTGGTATCTGTATCTGGTCCAAGAGCCCGTCTGTCCCCCCCCCCCCCATCCCGTAGCTTCTGGGGATTTTTTTTTGTCAGCTTAGTTTAGGTTTCCTCTTGCAGTTACAGGGAAACTTTTGGTGGTCTCGGGCCGTCTGCCGTGCCAGGACCTTCTATTGGTCTCAGGTTCCTTTTACAGTTTCACGTGTCCCGCAGGACGTCTCAGACGCTCATTTGGCAGCTTCAGGGACACCTCGAATAGTCTCAAGGACCCATCTGGCAGTTTCAGTGACGCTTAAGCCATCTCGGGTTTCCTCCTGTCAGCCCTGGGACGTTTTTGCCGTCTAAGGAGCCCCCAGGCGCTAAAAGGGTCCTCTGTAAGTCCCTCTCTGCCGTGACAGAGGAGCCTCTGGCAATCCTCTAGGTTATTTGGCCGTTTTAGGAGCAGTCTGGACGTCTCAAGATCTGGTAGTTTCAGCTGAGGTCCCTCTGTTCGTCTCAAGGGCTGCTGTTGCTAGAGACTTCTAGTTAGCAGTCTCAGTGGACCCGGTGTGGTCTTGGGTACCCCTCTTATGGTATCCAAGGAACATTTTTGCCATTTCAGGGGCCTTCTGGCTGTCACAAAAGACCTCTTAGCAATTTCAGGGCTCCTGTACAGTGTCATAGGCCCTCTGACCGTCTCCGGTGGTCGCTATGGCTGTATCAGGGATCTTCCTGTGTTACATGAGGTGTATCTGGCAGTCTTTTAGGGCCCCTCTAGCCGTAATAAGGGGCTTTTGTTGGCACTTGAGGGGCCTCACTGGCAGTCTCAGGGAGACCTTGCCCGTGCCACGAACCCGCTCATTACACTCGGGGACCCTCTGGCCGTCCAGCGCCCCCATAAAACCCAAAAATCGTCTCAGAGGACCTCTTATCGTCTTAACTTTGCAGGGGCCCTGCGATCTTTTTGGCGGTCTCAGGGGTCATCTGCGGTATACAGGCCCATCTTGACGTCTCAGAAACCACCTGACCTTCCCGGATTCCCTGGCAGCATCCAGAACCCCTCAAGGTTTCAAAAAGGCCAGTGTAGCCCATTTGTGGCTCCTCTCGAACTTGAGGTCACTGACGAATCCTCGTTCAGGGGGCCCCTTTGGCTGGCCAAGGTCTCTTTATGCCGTGCTAGGCATCCTCTTTAAGTTCTTGTCGTCTCAGAGACCTTTCTGACACTTTTTGCGGTCTCATGGGCCATTTGCCGTGTTGTGGCCCCTTTTTCGGTCTCAGAGACCCTTTGCCGTGTTGAGGCCCATTGGGTCCCAAGTTCTTTCCATCTTAGGGGCCATCTTGTCGTGTCAGGGTCTCATTGGCCCTCCCGGAGATCATCTGACTACATTAAGTACCTTCAGCTTTTCACTCACAGGGGCGCCAGGGGGACCCAGTCCTCATCTTGGCCGTCTCAGGGGCCCTATGAGCCATCCGGCGGTCTCTAGGGACACTGCCGTGCTGGGGCCCTGTTGTGGTCTCAGGGGCCCTTTGGGAACTTCAGGGGCCCTCTAAGCGTCTCAGAGGTCATCTAGCCCTCCGGGAGGCCTCCCTGACTGCATCAAGAGCCCGTCACGTTCTTATAGAGACACCGTTGAAGCTCATACGGGGCACCTTCGGGGCTCCTTTTAAGTCTGACAGGGGCCCCTTCTCAGGTCTCAGGAGGAGGGCGACCGCCCCAATTGCTCCCCTTTGGATCCGCGCCTGGCTGTCGTAATCAGCGGGGTCCCATGTGGTTGAAAAAATCCCATGTGGGTCCCATGTGGTTTGTAAAGGGGCCCCGCTGAAAAGTAAACGTGGCCCATGCTCGCCTGTTAAGGCGTTCCTGTCAACCTGACGGGTGCCTCTTATAGGTCGGCAGGGACATCTTTACAGGAAAGCAGGGGCCCCTGAATGATCGTTTAGGGGCCCTTGTTGGCCAGGGGTCACTGCCTGTCTGTAGAGGGCACCCTATCCGCCTGTAAAGGGCCCCTGTCGACCTCTGGAGGCAGGGGTAGGGGCTTTCTTCTACACCAAAAGCAGGTCCCTTAAGAGGCTGACAGGGGCCCTTTATGGGCCGACAGGGGGCCCTCTCCAGACAAGCAGTGAACTCCCCTACAAGCCAGCAGGGACCCGTAAACGCTCATTCAAACCATGGGCCTCTCTCATAGCCCACAAAGCCTTCCTGTATATTCGGAGTACGTTTTCTTGAGGTTCGTAAGCCTTCTTTAATGCTTAAAATATTCTTATTTTGCTTTAACTGTCTGTTCCGGGCAGTGTAAGACGCCCTACGAGGCCCTCACGCTATCCAAAGCACTGGGGCTTTCGGCCCCAGGGGGGCCCGCTCGGCCGCCAGGGGGCCTCGCTTGGCCTCGGGGGGGGGGCATTGCCCCCTTGCCCCCCGGCTACGCCACTGGATGTAGCCACGTCTCAGGAATTGGGGGAGGGATAAATCAGAATCTGGGGGGACAGTCCAACCCTTACTATCATTTTCCAACGGAAAATTGCGAAAGACGTTCACCTTCCCACGAAAATTGCTGGGATAAAAGCTCGTTTTGCTAAAATTGGAGGGGTAATGTCGACCTCAGCCCCCAGTGGTTATATCCATGTCCAATACACGTTTGTATTACCATGGTATTCGTAACTGTGCGTAGGCAAAAAATGAAGCTGCTACAGCCTTGCGAAACCGTTGCAATTTGAGAACTCACTCCCAAAAACCCTGTTCTGTTTGATGAGATTCCATCCAGGGTCGAATGCAGCCATCTGTCCAGGAGACGGCAAACATTAGCATAGATTGCGTATACATTGCGTCATGTACGATGTATGTTCCTTAATACTGACCAGTCCGCTTCCCCAAACAGTAGTTCAAAAACGAAGACATCACTTGCTGCAAATATATTTTTGCTGTTAAGGAAAACTTTTCTGCACTCGAAGGATCGCATTCTGGCACGGCTTGGTCACCACCGGGCCTACGCTAAGGCTATGCCTGTTATGCTGGAGGGGTTCCTTGCACTAATGATTTAAAGAATCTCATTGCAAAAAAACTGAGGATACGAGAAACGCGAATCGTTTCCAGCTGTGCAGAGTATTAAAAAGCCGTGCGCAATACACCGTAATGTATTAAGGTACAATATCTCGTTACCGGGCCCTCTAAAACTAACACGCAACAGACACATGGCCTTTCTCATATTACTGCGCGATACATCGTAATGTATTAAGGTACAATTTCTCGTTATCGGGCCATCTAAAACTAACACACGACAGACAAATGGCCTTTCTCATATTATTAAGTTTGTTGCATTGATGAAAACTCCATTTTCTTGTACCCTGCAAGTCGCGGGAAAACAAACACTTGCCCCACCATTCACGCATCCCGAAATCAGAAAAGTACAGTGCGATACCAGTACACCACATTTTCCTCATTAAAAATTACATATCAACCAATATTCCATTACGGAAACATTCAATACAGAGTTCAGTTCACATGCGTCGCATCGAATGGTGCGACTTGCCGTTTTGATCAACAAGAATACGAGCAGCCGTATGCCGACAGTTTTCAGTCGTCTATTTCGACACAATCTGTCGGGCGATCAGCTCCCGCATGATCTCATTGCTGCCTCCGTAAATAGTCTGGACCTGGAATAAAAAGGATGTCTTATCGTCCGCACAAATCTCAGACTTACTGGAACACAACCAACTGCACAAACAAAAAGGCAATACGCCACAATTTCCCACGCAGAATTCAGAGTTGTCGGCAGCATAGCATGAAAACGTTAATTCGTGACATGACGTAACAACATGAAGTTACTGCTGATACCAGGTATGGAGAATATCGGACTCATGGGTTAAAATTATTTGGTTTGGGGTTATGGACTAGAGTTTTGTGGTTTAAGACCTACACCTCACTACAAAATGCATTTGGCTATCATTCCGTCTTAACTCATGGGCTCAGATTTACAGGCCTAGAGATCAAACACCCAAAAAATGATCACGCTCATCCTTCTCAACTTACAGTTAGTGGTAAAACCGCTCTGCGCGTACACAATGTGAGAAAAACACGCCATAATAGCGTGCACGCATCAACCTCTGTGCTGCATCGAACACTGTCGAATGGCGAAGTTACCCTGGCGTCGACGTAGGACTTGCAGATGGGGTACTCCCACATGTAGCCCCAGCCACCATGCAGCTGGACACACTCGTAGGCGATGCGGTTCTGCAGGTCAGTGATCCAGTACTTGTTCATCGAGGCCATGGCACCGTCCAGCTTGCCCTGGGCGTGCAGCTCGATACACTGGTCCGTGAAGGCGCGGCAGACGGCCAGCTCCGTCTTCATCGCCGCCAGACGGTGCTGGATCGTCTGCGGAAGACAATCACGCACCGGACCGTGGACAAAAGCTGATCTCAGGACGTCCGAAGACCTCAGAGCAAAGTTTGGTTGCGCACTCCGTTTGGATACGAATGGATCTCACCAAACGCATAATAAGTGCCCTGGCGCGTCATGTACTTGACGAACAATGTTGGCAAAATGTAAGCAGCTGGATTCCCCACCAGTCCGTCGACTACTTGTCATTTACTTCAGTGTATGGAAAAGTATTCAAATAGCATTCACTCACAAGCACCAGAATACCAATTTTAGATAACACTAAACAGATCAACAGTGGCTGGGAAACGCCAGATTTCTAAGCAGACCAAATATCATAATTCAAAAAAGTAAACAGGACGTCGCTCCAGTACCTGTAGGTTGCTCAGGGTTCTTCCGAATGCCTTTCTGTTGATCAAGTACTCGCGCGTTTCTTCGAAGGCCCACTCGCTGTTGGCCATAGCCATGATGCCGATCAGCAGCCGCTCCTGAGGCAGCTCCTGCATCAGCTGGTAGAACCCGCCATTCTCCTTCCCCAGCAGTGCCGACTTGGGCAGGCGCACGTCCTCGAAGAACAGCTCGGCCGTGTCCTGAGCCTTCATGCCCATCTTTTGCAGCTTCTGGCCCTTGCGGAACCCCGGCATACCTTCCTCCACCAGGAACAGGCTGATACCGTGCGCCGGCGACTTGGCCGTGGGGTTGGTGATGGCTACCACGATCACCACGTCGCACATGTAGCCGTTGGTGATGAACACCTTGCTGCCGTTGAGGATGTAGTCGTCGCCATCCTTGACGGCGGTCGTGCGGACGCCCTGCAGATCGCTGAAGTGGAGGACAACTGTCACTCAGCGAAACACCGACATGGCACGTGAAAAACCATGACTGAATTACAAGCTTATACTTGGCAATCGTCGGGTCCATTCGCTTTAAAACGGAAAACACTACATGAAAACTATTTTGAACTCTTGAGGTGTGATACTCCGCATTGTACGTTAGCTCAACTCATCACATTTTGTTTACATACGTAAAAAGTACACGCAGGTTAACAGAAGTCAGAGCAATGACCGAAAACACTGTAAAGTAGAAAACTACAGCTACACACTAACAAGAACCACTGACAAATATAATGATATATATATATATATATATATATATATTTCATATTCTTCTTTATATATCATAGACAACAATAATGACAGTCATGCAACGGAACGAACTGTGTCAATGCATTTACGAGGCCAGATGAGACCGTCCGCTGATACCACGCTTGATCGTACGTCCGGCAGGTGGTCACCTGTCCGGGCCCGGTCGTATGGGGGGCGGGAGAGGGGAACGTTACTTGCCGGCGCCAGGCTCGGTCGTGCGGCCAGGACCTGTCAGCGGGAGGAGGGAGGCAGTTACCTGCTGGTACCGGGCTTGGTCGTACGGCGGACGGTAGGAGGGGGGGGGAACGGTTACTTGGAGGCGAGAGAGGATGGCGGACGGCTACCTTCCGGCGCCGGGCTCGGTCATGGCCAGTGCGCCGATCTTCTTGCCCGCAGTCATGTCCGGCAGCAGCCTCTCGATCTGCTCCTTGGTGCCGTAGTGGGAGATGTACGGCATGACGATGTCAGAGTGCATCGCGTAGCCGGGGCCCGTGCAGTTGCTGTACCCCCTGTGGAAAAGGACAGGCGGTGAGCTGCCTCAGCAGAGGACGCCCACGATCAAAGCCAACGCCCACGAGAGGTACAAAGCCAGATGACGAGCTTCGGAAGAAGCATGAGTCTGAAGAGAAAACTGGAATCGGCGGCGTGAGTTCGTCCGTGACAAACCCTCCTCAAATTCATGGTTCAGATCCAAAACGATTTCCCCATCTTCCCGAGTCCCGTTTGACACTATTCTACTGCCAGATGGTGTGTTTCGACACGAGATGGCGCAGGCCAATACACGTTGGCAGAAAACCCGTCTTGTGTCCTTACTGGCGTGTGACGAGAGTATAGCTGTTGTTTCTTATTAATTACGTGTCCTGATGCTTTTGGGTACTTAAAGGTTTGACCAGTGAATTTTTTCGGAACAACCAAATCTGTTTCTGAAAAGTCGACTAAGGCGGAATTGGTCCTTTAAATACAATTTAAGATACCTGCCGCAAATTCTATAAAAAATAATAATGAGAACAGTGGAATTCATTACAAGATTAAGAAAAACAAATGCAAAACTATATTTCCCTAATTATTTTTTTTTTCGTCTCATAAAGGCAATGGACCACATGACTTGACAAAAAAATTATGTACGTCATGTACCATCAGAAAAAAGCATTCCACTCCCACCAGCGTACAAAGCATACAGACATCGCGCACACCAATTCCAGTTCATCGTTATTCATAACAGCTGTTATAGAAGACATGCAATGCATTTTACGAGAGTACAGTCATGTCATGGCACCCTTTCAACATCATGGGACTGATAAATGATAAAGACGAGCACGCGTAACTGATAAGTTGATACCCTGGGGATTAAGATTAGCGCCAGACACCGCACGATGTCGCCAGACACAAAGCATCACATGATTCCGGTCGAAAACTGCGCTATTCTTAGAGTTCCCTATCTTCGAGACTTTATATTTCCACTAACTGTTCCTCCAGAACGACGGAGGCGTCCAACCAGTCTCCGCCGATGCCGCCATGTTCAGCCGGCGTGTTGACGCCCAGCAGGCCCTGCTCACCGGCCTTGAGCCAGACCTCGCGGCTCACCTGGCCGTCCTTCTCCCACCTGTCAACACACCGCCCGTCACACACAACCCACAGCTCACCTGACCGTCCTTCTCCCAACTGTCAACACACCGGCCGTCACACACTCTCCTGCAGCCTCACCTGCCATCTGTCACCAGGCAGTTATTCGTCACACTGGCCGTCATAAGTACATGACGTACTTATCTTGCCTGGAGATACAGAGGCTTAAAGAACGGAGCTCGAACCTAATTGTTCCCTAGTTCCTGGTTTCCTCTAGTTCGCCACTCCATTCGGGGGATGTCATGACTTAGAGGTCGTACTCAACGCTCAAGCGGTAGAACAACTTTGTCCACGCTCTGGCAAGGTCAGGTCGGGATATTCCATTCCTCGGCATTTGGTCCGGAGGTCAGAGGGCAAGTTTCAGGAAGGGGTCACGCTGACTAAAACAGCCCATGTTGGTCATGGCGTTCCATATTCCGGCCTCACAACCAGCCATAAACATGGAATTCCGCGATAGGGTGTGGTGTTATCAGCAAGTGAAACATCATCCCAAATGTCATCCCAACATGATGATGAAACATACGATAAAAATAGCCAACGGACTTGTACAAGTAGCTGTTATATATAAAAATAATAAGTATTTAAAAGCACACGTAGTAAGAGAGATTTTCGCGGCTTCGTCGGTTCCCATTCATTGAAAAACACGGGGCAAAAACGGAAACCAAGTGGTTCGGATGTCACCGATGCTGAACATCAGATATATTTTAAACGGAACAAAGCGGATAACAGCCATCTGATGTCATATCATACCCCAGATAAATCAAAAAGTCCGTAAATCTGCTGCATTTGGGCTTCGCGTATCTGTGCCGCGGTCACACTCGCCACACTGAAACGACTTCGACATAAGCAAGGCGTGCCTCAGTTTGGAGAATCGGCGACGCTATATTTACGCCGGGCGAACGAGCGGTCCCGGGGCACCTTTGGACTCCACAGCAGAGCGTACGTTTGGCATCCCGCTTCCCTGATCTATGCCAGCGCTGGCTGGCGTCACTCGATCGGAGTCGCGTCACCCCTTGCCAAATCGGTCAGGGACACGTCAACCGCCGACAGCTACCGGCCGCACCAGTGTACAGCAAATGCAGAACTCGTGCACCACAGTGCAAGAGTACAAAAGTACACCTAGGTCAGGCTGCCTACTGCCTTGCGCCACAGTACATGGATGGGAGAGTGGATAAACTAATCTCCTGATGAAAGACAATAGGCACCAGATGACTCCCAACTCACGACATGCAACACAACAAAAACAAAACATGATGTACCAAGAACACCAACTTTTAACCAAATCTCCTGACTGATAACTTTTTCAAAACAAAACACACATTGCAGGGAGCGAAACACGCCCTGATCCAGCACTCACTGTCCATGGTATGGCTTAACTTCCTGCTCGAAGAACTTTCGAACGGACTCCCGGAACAGGTCGTGGTCGGAGTTGAACAGGGAGCGGCTGCCTATGTCCATCAGTTTGGGCATCTGAGACGTGGTCGGACGGTACTCCTGGCATGACCTAAGGCAGAATCACATCAGAAAAGTGCTTCATTGTGTACATCCAGCAGCACTCCTCTAGATGAGACGTATGACTGCTGTATTACTAAACATGATCATCCTCTTCACTATGCAGGTCTTCTGCATGTAGGAAAAAACATTGTAAATCCAGCCAAATGAAAGACCAAGACAGGATACAGGCTGCACAGTGAATGTCAATAAGAATACAAGATACCACCACAACTGCAGCTGAGGATGTCCTAAATTAGTGGATGTCTGGATAGGATTCCAGACTGTTTATTTTCAGTCTAGTTTTCCAGTCTATATGTCTAATTTTAAATCTTTCAATAACAGGGACCTTCACCTTCCCAGTCTTCAGCCCTGAATACAACTGGTGTCTTTATGGCTACTGCCTCTTTGGTGCTACTTTCAAGGGTCAGACACCTGCTGATTGGGGGAAGGATACAAAGACCAAGGGGAGAGATGCAAAAAAACAATAACCTGGCAAGGGCTGCAGGATTCTGATGATAAGCTTAAGAAATCAATTAAAAAGCTCATGGGCATAGAGCTGAATGTAACTGCAGTTCTCCACAAAAATACACAGCTTATCTAGGTGGCTACATGGCACTGGTCATAAAAGGCCAGCGATTAGTGTGAAAAGTAGGGCAGTGTTCAACAAAACTCTGCCACAGTGCCTGAGACCTCAAGTGTACATTCCAATGGCCATTGGTCCACCAGCAAGGGATAAACTCAGCATTAGATGTAAGGGCACAACATATACACACACTGGATTGAGCACTGGAGTCAAGGGAACAAACAGAAGCAATGAGCATAACTGACATTGAAGAATGGGGCACCAGTCCTTTGACAATGACCATTACTGTGGTACAAAGAGAGGATTGATAAATAATGGTAACAAGTAATTCAAAGATACATATCATTAACAAATGCATACCTGAAGCACAAGTGTGAATAGTACTTCTGTTTTAATGAAACATTATCATGCCCTACAGTTTCAGTAATATTGCAGAACAAGGTGTATGCCTCACAGCATGCTGCTCCCAAGTAAACAGAGTGATCTGACCCCATCCCGAACCCAGAAGCAAATTTCTCTCAGAAAGGTGCATTCCATTGAGCACTTTGCTACCTTGTAGCATTGGCTGGGGAGGGGGTTTCTGATCACAGCAATGCTAATGGTCATGAGAAAAAGGCTACACCCAAACATTGCATGACCAAACAAACAGCCCCAAGATGTCTAAAATCAAGTTGCATGTTTGTAAAAGACCAGTTAATGGGCTGGTCATAGCATGCATAAATTAAGAAATAACATAAAAAAGGCCTTCATAGGCTTCCAGGCCTTGGGTGAGTCTATGAAAATAGACAACCCTCTTTGTGATGGGAGAAACTTTCCTGATGTAAAAATTATATACTTGCTTACACAAAATGGGCATGCTCTGCAGAAGCAGAATCCAGACAGGTGAGAGGGAAGATCAGATAACTATCAGAATGCACAAAGTAATGCTTCTAGAAGCTGAAACCTGCTGGTCACCCTGGATGCCTCATTTTCTGCATACTGGAAGTGGAGTTAAGGGGAGAGTCTGGCCAGTTTTTGTCATTTATGGATCATATGATTAGTTTTAGGTGTTACAACATTTATGCCCTTTAAAATGCATTTTTTACATCTTGGATTTGTTTCAATGTGTCTGCATCCCAACATCTTCAAAAATATGGAAAGTTAAAAAAATGTTTTCATTTTGTTTTTCTTGAGTTCATGCCATAGCTGATGCACCCAGATAGCAATGGTGCTTTTAACATGTGTAAATGCTTGGAATGAGTGGAAATATCCTATACATGTTCAAAATTATGTGTTTAAAATTTAACCAATGGCTTTTCTTGATGTTTGAGATATTTTGGTTTCAATCAGCATAATTGGCACTAAAATGTGCTCCCTCTATAGATATATTTATGAGGAATGTAGAAAGCAGACAATTATGTAGCTGGGCAGACCAAAAGCAAAACCCAATGACAAAGTGCAGATAACATGTATACTCATAAGGGTGCCAAAAATTACAGCAATCTGTCACCAGATATCAGCTGGGCAAGCTTATGCAAATACCACCAAAAAATGAGGAAAAGTAAATCTTTTTGCTTTTCAAGTTTCAAAAGTTTTTGAAGGCAAAAATGGAATCCTTACCCAGAATACATCTGGATATGACATAATTCTGCCAAAATCTGTTGATGCTAAGAAAAAACTATTTTTGATGGATTCTCTTTAAGGCACAAAAGGTATAATTTACAGCCCTAAACCATAATATTACATCTATAACAATGACATATGATGTCACAAAAGTATGCATAACAATGAGAAGCAACATATATCTCGTTTTAAAACACATGACAAACACATTACATAACATAAACGAGCATTACAAAAGCAGATGCTGACCTCGGAGCAACGCTGAAAGAACGAGAGAAAGCGGTGCAATATTTGCCATTCAGGATATTCTGTCGCAAGCAAACATTTACGGCTTGGCTGGAGTTTCGCAGAAGTCCTAGCATCGCCATCCCTTGCATATTGCAGCCCGACCACGCACTCGCTCACGCACGCTCAAACGCAACCAAGGCAAAAAAAGCGTATTGCGATAGCTGCTGGTTGGGAGTGAAGAAAACTGGGCAAGTTTTCGGAAAGATTTATCTGCTAGGATAACGAAAGCTGATCATATTAACCAATCAATTGCTTGGTTTGCCACCTTGAAGTGATGTCACTAACATATCATTGGTAAACTTTACTGTGAGTGATCGACTCCAGTTAGTTATGAACAACAGTTAATTACGATATGTCACAGCTGCGTTACTTTCGATGCAACTCTTGTAAACATAGCTGACTTGTCCTCGTAAGCTCTTCGGTTTGTGATCGTTACAGTGCGTGATGATATATGGGGGCTCAAAATACCAAACAGGGCAGTGGTTTGTACCATCCCCTTTTCCGTTATTGTAGAGTCTCGCGTTTGGTTGCACAACTCAGAGTCCGCAGTACTTGCCAAACCGTAGTCACATTTGTGAAGTGTGAAGCGGAAGTGTGAAGAATATTTATAACATAATGCAGAAATGCATGGGTAATAATGATTGCAATTATCACCAGAAACAGTTCTGCATCCATGATGCAGAAATTTCTGTGGCGCAGTGAAGTATTGTATATATGTACAAATGTATGTATACATTTGTATGTATGGATGTGTATTTATGCATATATATGTGTGTCACTATTAAGGTATAAGCTGCATCATTAAGTGTGTATTATGTTGTATTAAAATAAGGTTATGGTTATGGCTGGACATATGCTGGGATCCCAATGGAATGTGGGTTAACCTCCATTTGTGTTCACTGTCACACCTATCCTGGTTTAACCCTATTCCCGGAGGGCTAGACTGTATGATCAATTCCCGGCAGGGGGCGGATTCGGCCCCCCGAGATCTTGAGAACTACACATCTGATTTCATGACAACAAATGGCTATCAATTTGTCATGATGTAAATTACACTTTTATAAAAAGAAGTTTTCAGAACTTTGAAAAGGATGCATATATGAGGGCAAAAATATCCAAATGAGGGTTACTTTTGGACTTCTTATAAGTCTGTTGTTTATGGACCAATTTTGATGAAACTGACATGAATTGAGAGATTATAGATGGGACTCATACCATTGGTATGCAAATTTAAAATTTTGAGAAAATTCATGTGCATTCATAGGGTTTTAAAAGTAGCAGGGTTAGATTCCCATCAACTGAATGAACAAAAAAGGTAAAAGCACTTTTTTGGCTTCTCCTAGTCATGTAATGCTAAAGAAGTACAAATCATGTTACCATGATTGTGTAATGTTCACATAGGCGGTGCCAGGGACATGAAAAAGGGGGAACTGTCATGGTTGCATGCTCTTCGGATGAACTTGTGACCTTTGACCTTTAATGACCTCCAGTGACCTTGGAGCCACTTGAAGTGATCTTGTGTGCATTTAGTATTATGTGTAAACATTGTCAAGCATTTGAATTCTATCTATTTCAAAAATTCCATTTTACGGCTATTGCGATATAGGGTGTGCACACTGACATTTTAGATCATAGTTCTGTGACCTGAACTGATATCAAGCTGAAACTTGATACACAAGTAGAGGACACCCTTCTATGTCATGCATACTCCTGTTTTTGCATTTGAAGAAATTACCGAAATTATTACTATAAAACCAAATTTTAACTTTTGACCTTGACCTGACCTTGTAAAGTGATCTCAATGAACAAAACTGTATTCACACATTGCCCACCTATTTAGCTATATATCCATGTAGAGTTTCAAGTTCTATCTTAAAAATGCTAGTTTTGGCAGTCATTTTCCTTCTACCCTCAACAGGGCCAAAAACGGCCTGAGGTGTCTCCCAGAGACGTCGCCTGGCTCCTCCCCTGAGCAGTATTGAAATTCGAAATTTTGCATAGTACAAGAAAGAGTAGCTATGAAAAGTCACCGAGTTTCGTGAAGCTGCGTCAGGGGCCCTGGAATTGGCAACCAAAAAACCCGAGGTGGGGCAGATTCAGCCCCCCCCTGCTGGGAATAAGGCTAAGGTAACCAGGGAAGTGTTGCATCACCTGTGTCCTGCTTTGTTTTGAAGGGACACAACCCTTCCAATATGATGCTGTGACCTGTGCAGGTCAACAAGAAGTTGAACACAATACAGGGATAACTTGCATTCTATCAGGATCCAGCCATACATCTGGTTATGGCCATGCAAGTATGATAATTGAATATATGATGGTTGGGTAATTTGGATTCTGTGATTGATACCCTTCAGGCTGTAGTTTTGGGTGCTATTCTCTTCCTCCTATTCAAGATATTCAAATATGAAAATGCAGAATGAATGTCCTGACCATCATGCAGAGCTCTGTCATTTCTGTGCCAGTGTTACAAATTTTACTATATTGTGTCATTGGATTCCAGACCTGACTAGCTGCAGAATTGTCTAGATGTTCGGTGGTATCTTGAGCTGACAAGTGGTTTCTTTTGTGTTGCTAGCCAAAATGCAAGTCACTGCATATTGTCTTATAAAATGCCCAGCACATGTACACCACAAGGGGCATCCAGTTCAAGCAGATGTAAACTCAAAAATATGTGGGTATCCATACAGTCTTCTGTCAGGTTTGGGGAACAGTCAGTCTTGGCCAACTTGAAAGCAGTTCAGATATTGGCACCTCATTTGCAAGGTGTTTGAGAACTTGGGCTTTGTTACACCACCTCAATAACCCTAGTACAATTTCACCTAAGTTTGACACTGCTTCCAGGGGCCGGTAATATTTCATCGATTGTAAACTTGTTAAATTGGTATAGAAGAATGCAACTAAGCTAATCCTGGCAGCAATGACAAGTCATACTGCAGTAGTGTGATGGTCTGTTAAGCCTGCTGTCTCCCTGGAAGGTGCCAGAGAATATGGTCTGAGTGTACAACTTCCTACAGATTGGAGCTGATCCTCTACTAGACAGTTTTTTCCCTTCATTTTCATCTTCCATTATTAGAAGTTACATAAACCCCTGTCGCTAGGACAAGACATGACTTCCTTCCTTTATGATTTCTGAATGATTGGGACACCTTCACCCAGAGATGACCCTATCCTTGTCCTTTAGTTAGTTCAAGAAGGGATTAAAACATGATTGTCTGGCATCTGACATGCTATCTTGGGCATGTCCTGAAGTCTGTCACCTGTAACAAGCAGGATGAAAACAGGACATAAAGGCCTACTGGTGTCAAAATCCTGAAAACTGTGAGGTGAGGTAAGGCTACTCCTAGGGTCCTTGCCTCATACCAGAAATCCTCTACATGTGCCAATTAAGGTATGCATTTGCTCCACAAAAGTCTGAAACTCATTGCCTCATTGTTTGTCAACAGATCTCATCAAGCCAGGATCTGTGGCTCAGAGATGATGAAATACTGCATCTGGTGAGAATTCAGCAGGATATGATTGGATCTTTTACTTTTGTTGCAGAACATGGTGAATTGTGCTCCAGTTTTATGCATGGTGCATGGTGCTCCATTCATTTATTCCCATGGTTACCTGAGTTGATTAGTAGAGAACTATATAAGTTCCCAGCAAGGTCAAATATTTGGGTGTTTCTTAGAGTTTTCAAACCTATGACATTTTGTTCTGAATGTGTTTGAATGGGATTAAGTCACTTATTTTATTCCACAGTAAATAAAAGGAGTCCTGGCCCTCATGCTCATCCAACTTCCCCATGACAACAATGCTTGTTCATGATTGTTGTGGTATATTGCGCATCAGCATTATCAGTCTGTTGTCCATTCCCAAAACACCAGTGTGATGTTTTTGAAGCCTCATTTCATATGACATTGTACAAAGAAATCTGAGTGCACACCATACAAACTTTGTGGTCACTTTAAGCTGAGGTGCCTAACACAAAGGTACACACTACCTCAGGTCTGCTGTCATTTCCCGTTTGGTCTCATCGACCTCAGGATGCAAAAGCAGAACTATATCCTGGTAGTCCAATCCTAGTTTAGGTCAGACCCTCCCCCCTCCCCCAAAGAGATCATGGCTATTCACCATGGCCAACATAGAAAGAAAATATTAGTTTTATTTTACTTGAGCTTTTACTCATGGTTCTTCCAGCAGTCTGGTGACAGGAGCTATTACACTGTTCTGCACTGTTCACTGTTTTAATGTGGGATGTTCTTGTCATACTGGGTGGACAATTTGTTATGCATGTGAAGAAACTACATCACCACTGACTGCTCTTTCCTTTTCCAGCATGGTTTCCGACTTTTTCTACCCCAGCAGTGGTGGGGTGGAGGCCCATGTGTTTCAGCTGTCTCAGTGCTTCTTGGCTATGGGCCACAAGGTGATCGTCGTGACGCACAGCTACGGAGACCGGATCGGCATCCGGTACATGACAAACGGTCTGAAGGTACAACCACCACCTTTTAAAATTCTCTTTTGTTGAGTAGCTGCGCTTGATGTTTTCTCTTGGAATGCCTTGCATTTTTCTGCACTGTAACTTTCTAACAAGAAATGGGCTTAAAGGGATCCCACATCACCCAGGATTGTGATTGATCCTGGTACGATTTAGTAATCTCGCACTTTCATCGTGAATCAGAATCGGAATAGTTTCACTTGAAAGCTGAAGTGGATAGGAATGGAAATCAAATTGGAGACTTGTCATTCAGCCATTGAACTGAAAAGAATATATTCACTTTTTCGAAAGCTGATGTAAACCAGAATCGGAATTGATTGCCATCTAAGTGAAGCTGGTGATGAGTCGATTCACTTGAGGCGAACCAAACACTAAACTGGCCTAAGCATGTGTTTTGAATTGGATAGCCAAGCTATAGCCAAGTCTTGGAGCCAGACTGTAATTTGTATCATGTCTCAAAACTACATTATGTGACACCAGAGTGATTTCCCATGCTTTCCACAGGCCCTGTTTGGCTACGCTATATTTGCAGTTGTTGCACGATTCCACGAGCGGGCGCGGACCGTTAAAAGTTTCGGCTCATTAACCTGTATAAGATTGTTCTGTATCGTATCTTGATGACTAATGCATGTAACTTTTTGAATTGTTACATTTTATAAAGCCTGTAAACTTTTCTCAGCAAAATCAGACAAATTATCCTGGGTTGTTAGAAACCAAATGTTACAATGTTAACTGTTGCCACTATGGTTCTCCTCCACCCTTCTTTGTCATTACGTGTGTATGTCAGATTTACGCAGCGTCTCGGAAGTGATTTTTTCGGAAGTGCATTTCCCCTGAGTAATGGCATTCCCTCCGTTTGCATTCGCAGGTGTATTACTGTCCATTTAAAACGTTCTACAGGAGTTGCGTCTTGCCGACCATGCTGACCACCCTGCCTCTTTTGAGAGACATCTTCATAAGGGAGAAGGTCGACATCGTACATGGGCATTCTGCGTTCTCCACGCTGGCTCACGAAGCCATGCTGCACGCCCGGTGTATGGGCATCAAGGTGGGTCTGACTCGGGCGCGGCGGCTGGGACTGAGGTGACCGGTCCAGTCGGGGTTCCGGGACCGGTCCAGGTGGCTCCCCCCCCCCCCCCACATCCGAGGGGTAGAGCTCTTGACTCGTCCTGAGACCAGCCGGAGTCGCGGCTGCACCGCAGCGAGTCGGTCGTCGTGTCTGTGGGTTGCCGTGTTTTTCTTTCGGCAGACGCTACGTATGTTGTTATTCACAGCAGAGTTGAGGTAAGGAGCTCATCAAGGAAACCTGTTTCATGATGGCATGTGTTTTTCGCGCTATACTGGTCAACAAAATTAGCGCAACTTGCTGGTAGTGCAAGTGTCCTGCCCTGGATTTTGTCGTTTGGCGTGGTGTCGTTAGGTTATGGTGGTGAACACAATTATCAGTACTGTTATTATTATTGTGTATATTGGCTCCCCACAGATAATGCAATTTGCTGTGTGTGCTGTTTCCATTCTAGATGTTATTTTCGCTCCCTCGGTGGAATGTTTTGATTTGCCGGACATCGAGCATTAGAGGCAGCTTTCAGAAATGATGTTTTCGCCCGAGACGGAGAGGTTGTGTTAGATAGCAGGCAAGGGAGAACACGATACGCCAGCATTCAGCTGTGTTTGCTGTGCTGCTGGACCCACGTCAGTTCCTGCGATCCGTTCCGATGAGAATTGTCCGTTACAGACGGTGTTCACCGACCACTCGCTGTTCGGGTTCGCCGACACCTCAGCCATTGTCACCAACAACTTTCTGCAGGTGTCGCTGGCGGACGTCGACCACTGCATCTGCGTTTCCTACACGGGGTGAGGTGGCTCCGCGCACGGATGGGTATGCGTCTTGGGCGCACGATGAAGCAGCCATTGCATTGCTTTTTTGCATCCGAATAGTTATTGGTGCGCGGGAAACCAAGTTTTCAGGGCTTGCCTCGTCACGGAATTGTGATGAGTTACCGATGCAGTGATTCATCAAAACAATGTGTTTATGATACCAATTGACTGAGACTGATGGTCGTCTGATCCTCAAACATAAGCAACGCATTGCTTCACACTGTCATCATGTTAGTACTCTTGTATTTGCAGGTTAATCAGCCAATCGTTTTCAGAACTGGTTGGCCAGACGTCGTTTTCACGCGTAAACCGCGAGCGCTTTTCGCGTTGCCTTGCCGAGAATCCGGAAAAGTCAGCTTGTGGTGGTGCGAAGTGATCATGTCCTGTGGTAATATTGCTTGGTGGAGGTATCCAGCCTGCAGCTAATGTGGTTGACACAGTTCAGGAAACTGATGAGAAAGAACGCTGTGATCTCTCTTGTCCGGGGTCCATGTCGTAACTACATGGTCCGGCTGGTGGGCACGTGACAAGCTCTTCGCCGTACTCCTCAGGAAAGAGAACACGGTGCTGCGTGCCAACGTGACGTCCCATCGCGTGTCAGTCATTCCGAATGCCGTGGACAGTGCAGTGTTCACCCCGGACCCGGCGCAGAGGAAACGGGACCGGGTAGGTGTGACGGCAGGCGTCTGGGGTGACTGGCGTGGCAGGCCACCCTCAGGCAGTTTTGTCTCTTTTATTGCTTCGGACGCTGGTCGCCAGAGGTCCTTAAGATAACGCCTTTTATCAGGTTTCTTTTTCGGGAATTCGGTAGTCGTGGCTATTGCTTTTTTCTTGTCGTTAAAACCAAAGCAAATATGCCGTCATGTTCGTTTGTTGGATCAGGTGTGTTTCAAAAGTTACCATGCACTGCAGAATATTATCTTAGTTACTGCTAGCTTCAGTGGCATGATGACATTTGGTTCTGTTTGTAAAATAGCGCTCGTGTTGTTAGTCAGTTCTGTTGTCCATGTGATGCGTTGTGTTGTTTCCTTTCAGATCACTGTGGTGATGATATCGCGCCTGGTTTACCGGAAGGGTGCGGACCTCTTGGCAGCTCTGATACCGTTGGCCTGCCGCAAATACGACCAGGTAAACCATCCTGTCTGCAGAACTGGCTCAATCGACCAGATACAGACCGCATAATCAGATTTCACGCGTATGTTTCATTCTGAATTGATTTGGATCAGTTCTGAATCCAATCAGTGATTTCATATCTTCTTGGCGAATCGAAATCAGAATCGACTTACTTGAAAACCGCGATGGAACAGAATCAGAATTGAATCCTAAGCACTGAATTATAACCATTCACTCATCACTGAATCAGAACTTAATCGGTTCGCTTTTTTTGGGAACCTGTTGTGAATCAGAATCAGAATCGATTTCCAGCGCAGTTAATGAGGCAGCGAATCGAGCGACAAGTTGAATCAAGCGCAATTCCTTCAGATGCATTACTTGTTCTTGGGTGTTTTATATAAGTTAAAAGTGGTTCCTGTTCAGCTCAGCCCAAAAGAATCAAGTAATAACCTTATGCCAGTCATTGACAGTGAGCTGTTGATTTTGTGTTGTGTCTAGCAAACAGCTAATGATCCCATTTTGCCTGCCAGATGGTGGTTTGTGCCTCGTGTTTGCTCTGAAGAACTCTGTCTCGAGAGGTGATCCCAGAACTGTAAAATTTGCCGTAGAAGCATGAAGTGAAAACATTGTGACTATTAGCGCTGTGGATATCCCGTAGTCCACATTATTTCGTGATTCCCATCAGCTCAAAAACACACCTCTGGACCGTTTCGCGGAATATTTCGTGTTGTTTCCATCTTCCAAGCTTTTGTAAAGCTGCTGTAGTTATCTGCTGTCTTCTCACTACGACTGTTTTTCCAGATGCACTTTTTGATCGGAGGCGACGGTCCAAAACGCTCTCATCTCGAAGAGGTAACTGAGAGGAGTAATTTGAACGATCGGGTGACCTTCCTGGGTGAGCTGAGACACTCTGAGGTTAGTCTGAGGTTAGATATCGGCTCAGCCACCTACAGCTGACTGAGTGTGAAGGAACAGCGTCTGGAATCCGCCAGACATGTGTGCTGACTATGAGGAGACCAGGAAGAATGTGTTGATCGTAAATTCATTGTTCGCTTAGTCATAGGTAGTTTTCTTCTGTTGTCATACATCGATTTTTACTTGTTGACCATCTTTGAATCGGTGAAAAAATCTTTGGCACCAGATGTTTCTGTGCTCATTGACGGATCTTGTTCTTATTTCGTTCGCTTGTTGGAAAAAGTTTGAAGGACTTTTGAACCAATCTCGCTGTTGGTTTACAAGGACTTCAGTGCCTGATGGTTGGGGATTGTAGGATAAATACGCGGGCATTGGTTGCCGACAACAAATCCGTGGGTTTTCCGGTCGTGTTCTGATTGCGTGTGGAATTCGTATTTCTCACCAACCAGAGCAGGTAATGATGGCTGCTGTTTTCCGCCAGGTCTGTGACGTTCTGTTGCAGTGGTGGCTCTGACAGCTGCCGTTTATTGCCAGGTCCGGGACGTTCTGGTCCAGGGCGACATCTACATCAACTGCTCTCTGACCGAGGCCTTCTGTATCGCGATCGTAGAGGCAGCTGCATGCGGGTAAGTAACGACGATCTTGGTGCGGGCATTGAGGTATGCCCAAGGTCCGCTGGTTGCCGTGTGCGGTCTGTCTTATATAATTACTTGCATTTTAATGTGTTTTTATGATTCTTTTTTGCTCTTGTTCTCGGTGCAGTCGTCTTCTTTTACTTGTGAGATGCAAGCTTTTGGGGACGTAGAAGGCAGTATGGCTGATAGTCCCACTGACTGGTAGGACCTGAATTGGGCTGATATTTTTACCTGTCGTCACCCATCGTCAGTGAGCAGTATAACGCACGCCGTATATGCATCAAATGTTTCAAATGTGAGAGACGTTCATCTTAATATAAGAGTACATTTTTGTGTCAAGGAATATGTTCGGTTCGGTATGTTCGGTTGCGATGCAGTTGCTGGTGAAAATCACTCATTGCCCTGGTGTGCTGTAGTATATGACCATGAGTTAACGTCGCCTGTGTGCCTCCCAGACTGCAGGTGGTCAGCACGAGGGTGGGAGGTGTTCCCGAGGTGCTTCCGCCGGAGATGATCTGGCTGACGGAGCCCACGGCTCTCTGTGAGTTCCCGCCAAACCGGGTCAAGTCGGCCTCATCTCACTGAGCGTGCCACTGTTGTACATATGTGTATCGGCTATTGAGATGTGCTTCTAACGTTCGCCTGGGCAGGGGTTCACCCGACACCCGTCCCGTGTTTTTCAGGAATGACTTTTACGTGGCTGACCGGATTTCTCTCATATTTCCAGTTTCCTCTTGGAGATCACTTTCTCAATGTTCAACTAAAAAATATATTCGATGTCTTGTCAGATCACGGAGTTATGACGTCACAGAGAGGAATACCGCCGGCCGTTTTGCGATGAATTCGCGGCCTCTCGCAGATTGAAACCGCAAATGACGCTCGATATCAAATTTGGAGTCAAACGAGGTGTAAGCAGACCACGGCCCCGCTTTCCACCGGACGTGTGACCCTTTGAAGGTCAGCCGAGGTCACTGACGCCGGATAACCCTTTTTTGACTTTTGGTGGTCCCTAGCGTATTTTGAGGTGATGATTTCAAATTCAGCTACCATTTCGTACCATTTTCACTCGTTCATGTTCATTTCATGGCCAACAGAGCCAACAGACGGCTCCAGATTCCATGCCGTTGCAGCCGGTCACGGGGTTTGACCTGACTTGATTCGTCATTGATCCGAAGAACTGATGAAGGTACCATTAGATTTACAAGGCTTCAAGGGGTCATTTACTTTTTGTCCGGTCTCTGTAACTGAGCATCGTATTGCTCTTTGGCCGTGGAAACGGAAAGTTCCGCGATTTTCGCCAATTTCATGCCATTGCCTTGAACTGGGATGTCACCGGTTGACTGGAAGCCTTAAAACCGGATACTGTTGGCTTTCTGTTATGACGCGCAACACGCGCAACACGCTCGTTTTCGTTTAATAGCTTCAGCTCAGTTAGGGACCAAACGCTAGCGGGGTCGAAGCGACCCCCCTCCCCTCCTACGCAGTGGAAGGTGGTCAGACAACGCACCCGAGCAAAGGTTAAATCATGTGGTAAATATGTGCTCTTGATCATTTATCAGAAGTGTGCTGGAAAAAAACAAAGAAGAAAACATTGAGCGTAAAGAATCGGCGTGTTTGTACTCGGGAGAGGGCCGGTTCAGTTCCGACAATGTCGTGTCTTGACGCCGACGAAGTTTCTGCCTGTCGATCGTCGTGTCGGTTGGCTCGTCGGCGGGCGCCACCAGCCCGGTGTAGCCAGGAATGGTGACCGCCTGCCGCCGACAGCGCTGCTGTCCGGCCTGGACGCGGCGGTGGCGGCCGCCGGCCGGTCCGACCTGCTGTCGCCGTGGGAGCGGCACCGGCGCGTGGCCGCCATGTACCGGTGGCAGGATGTGGCCGGCCGCACGGAGCGGGTCTACGACGCCGTCTGGGCGGCGCCGCAGAGGAGCGCCCGCGAGCGCGTGCGCCGGTCAGTGGGCGGTGATTCGCGGCAACAGCTGTCCGGCCGTGGCCGCACGGACGCCGTTACTCGGAAGCACGCATTAGTGGTGGGCTGCTCTTGGGTTTTGTTACGGGCACTGTGATGGTGCCACTTTGTGCTGACCCCGGGATAGGCTGAGGCCTTTCGCCCGTTTACGTTGGTGGTCTCAGTGGCGGAGTTTTCCTGGCAGTTCATTGCGCGACGAATGGGACGTCATAGTCTGAACTGATGATAGCTACCGTCGTAGACGTCTGGTAGGTATTTGAGTTTAACAGCGATCCGACTGGTACCTCGGGCGGTGTCCAGTGTGACTGATGAGCATTGACACATTGGCGTAATGGAGGCGCTGGATTTTGCCCGCTGTGTGTGAACTTTGCCCTCCTGCCGCAGGTATCTGTCTTCGGGTCCACTGTCGGGAAAGGTGATGGTGCTGATTTTGTTCTTGCTGAGGCTGTATTGGGCCGTCCTCGAGAAGCTGCGACCGAGAGAGGTAAGTCGGCGTGATGTGAGCACCCCCGACAGGTGAGTGAACGCGTTATCGCCTTCCGTTATATCAAGTGCAGTGGCACTAAATGCGTCCCATTTGTAAAGCAATCCCCACATGACGTTTCCATAAACGTATCATTGGTCACAAATGCGGGGTCATGATTGACCTCAGTTGCCTGCAGTGACTTCCGATCGTTCGCATGTGACGCTTAGCATTGTTCCGGATGGCCCTCAGGAGATCGAGCCTGCCCAGGACTGGCGCCGTGGAACTCCAAACTAGCGATATCACGGTGGAACTGCCGGAGTAACTCTGAAGAGGTGACATGAACTAAGGCTGGGTACAGTCAGACCGCCGATGTCAGAACGGCTGGTGATCGTGGCATGCGAGGCCTTCTGTCGACTGGACCGTCTGCCTACACTGTCCGGTGTGCTCAGGACTGGCGTCGTGAACCGCCGAAACAACTAGGTCAGCGGCTGCGGTCAGCGGCCTTATGGAGCTGCGATGTGGCCACAGATTAGCAGCGCAGGACAGCCATGGACGAGCGGCGCAGGATAGCCAGGGGCGAGCAACGCAGGACAGCCACTGACGAGTGGTGCAGGACAAGCGTGGTCGTGTGATGCAGGACAGCCACAGACGAGTGATGCAGGACATGCATGGACGAGTGACGCAGAACAGTCAGGGACGAGCGGCGCAGGGCAGCCGGGGACGAGTGGCGTAGGACGGCCACGGACGAGCGGCACAGGAGAAGCATGGACGAGCGGCGCAAGACAATTACTGACGAGTGACACGGGACAGCCACAGACGAGTGATGCAGGACAGGCATGGACGAGTGGTGCAAAACAGCCAGGGACAAGCGGCGCAGGGCAGCCGCGGACGAGTGGCTCAGGACAGCCACGGACGAGTGATGTAGGACGGCCACAGACGAGTGATGTAGGACAGGCATGGACGAGCAGCGCAGGACAGCCACAGATGAGTGACGTGGAGCCGGCACGGGCGAGCGGCGCAGGACAGCCACGGACGAGTGACTCAGGACAGGTATGGACGAACGGCGCAGGACAGCCACGGACAGGCCGGTTCGTTTTTGTGATCAAAACGGTATCCTTGAGTGCTGGAGATGTGATACGCCGTTATGAAAGTTGCCATCACGTTGCGTTGCTGCGCGCAGTGGAAAGTTGGCTTGATTCCTGTGCGTAGGTGTTTTCTAGTCGTTCACTGTTTTTAATACAAGAAGTTTATGGTCCTTTCGATGTTGTTTTTTTACATAGTCTTCCATCTTTGCTCACTTTCAGAACGCTTCAGAAGCTTTAATAAGGACATATTTTGTAATATCACAAACAAAATAGTTTTACATTCGCCTAGTCTGCACCGTATTCCTACTCACGCTCTGCACGACACTCAATGTCCTAGGGAGAAATTTTATTGACTACAGATAAGCGCAGCATAAGCAATAGCAGTACTTTCCAAACCCACAGCACACCGGCGAAAACGGAAAAAGCGAAAAACCCCGGGGTACTGAAACCGCCTCGTTTATACACCACTGCGCCAAGACCAACCAATCAGACATCGCTGACAGATAGCGTAACCAGAGGGAGATGCAGCATGCTCGGCCTGACCAAAGAGTGCGCAACGGCGGCGAGCGCCGGCACCGAGACGGCCTGACGGGATAACCAACCGACCGGAACCGTCTTCGCCGTGGTGCGCCTGCTTCGGCGGCCTAGCGACGGGCCTTCGTCCAGCCCTCCTCCTCCGGATCCTCCTGCGGCTTGGCGGCCGGCGGCGGCGGCGGCGCCTCCTTGCGCGGCTGTTCGCGCTGCTCCTCGCGGCGACGCCAGACGTTGGTCGGCGGCGGCGCGGCCGGCAGTGGCTGCTCGGCGCGCGGCGCCGGACGCTCATCCCTGCGCGGACCGTCGTCCCGTCTCCAGGCGCCGTCGTCCCTGCGGGGACCGTCGTCCCTCCGCGGACCGTCGTCCCGTCTCCAGCCTCCATCGTCGCGGCGCGGCCCGTCGTCCCTGCGCGGCCCATCGTCGCGTCTCCATCCTCCGTCATCCCGGCGAGGTCCGTCGTCCCTCCTCGGCCCGAAGTCCCTGCGTGGTCCGTCATCGCGTCTCCAGCCCCCGTCATCCCTTCGCGGTCCATCGTCCCTTCGCGGCCCATCATCCCGCCTCCAACCCCCATCATCTCTACGCGGCCCGTCATCCCTGCGTGGCCCATCATCGCGTCTCCATCCTCCGTCATCCCGGCGAGGTCCGTCGTCCCTTCGCGGCCCAAAGTCCCTGCGGGGCCCGTCATCCCGCCTCCACCCTCCATCATCACGACGTGGTCCGTCGTCCCTGCGCGGCCCATCATCACGCCTCCATCCACCATCATCCCTTCTGGGGCCGTCGTCCCTGCGCGGCCCGTCATCACGTCGCCATCCCCCGTCATCTCTTCTTGGTCCATCATCCCTACGCGGTCCGTCGTCCCGTCTCCACCCCATATCATCCCTTCTGGGCCCATCATCCCTACGCGGCCCATCATCGCGTCTCCATCCTCCGTCATCCCTGCGCGGTCCGTCATCCCTCCTGGGCCCATCATCCCTGCGCGGTCCATCGTCGCGCTTCCATCCTCCGTCATCCCTCCTGGGCCCGTCATCCCTGGGCGGGCCGTCGCGCCGCCACGCGCCGCCGTCGCGGTCGTCGCCGCGCGGCGGCGGCCGCCAGCTCTCCTCGCGCGCGTGCTCGCGCTCCCGCCAGCCGCCGGTGCGCTCCGGTACCGGCTGCTGCAGCCGCTTCTCCTCGATCTCGCGCTCCTTGGCCTGCTGCCGCGCGAAGATGGCGTCCAGCTGCTCCTTGCGCTTCCTGCCGACAGCCGACACACGGACAGGCGTCAAGGCACGACCTACAGCGGTCTCACGTGCAGGCGACGCCGTGACGACACGCGTCCGGCGTTTTCACGTCCGTCACGAAATACAGCTCAGGGCGGATCCAGCCGGGAACCAACGCCGCCGGCCCGTACCTGCACTCCTCGGCCTCGGCGGCCTCCTTCTCCTGCTGGAGCCGCTCGGCCTCCTCGCGCTGGCGCTTGGCCTCCTCGTCGCGGCGTCGCTGCTCCTCCTCCTGGCGCTCCGTCAGCCAGCGCTGGCGCCGCTCCTGCTTGCGCTGCTCCTTGCGCTGCTCCAGACGCTCGCGGCGCACCTTGGCCAGCATCTTCTTGAATTCTTCCTGCTTAGCCTGTACGACAGAACACACAATGCACGTCACGCAACAATACATTTTACACAAACACAAGACTTTTTGTTGTTTATTGGTGCTTTCGGGCGCGCCCACTTCTGAGGTCATTTTGCGCCCATCAACAAACACAAGGCCGTTTTGGACGAATTTGTGAAAAGGAACATATTTAGCAAGCACGACAAATAATGTGTCAGGTAATCAAACGGAAAAAGGAAATCTCTGGATAATACCAGAACATCCGGAGTCGACAATGACCCCTTCTCACGACGCTTTCCGTCTTGATTTCCCTCACGTAAAGGTCCTTTGAGAACAAAGCGATTGCTTCCCTTTGGACAACGAAGTAAAACCTCATACGTCCGAAACCAGACGAAGGATTCACAGCTCTTACCTGGAAGTCGCTCTTCCTGGCCGACTTCAGCTGGCTCACGAACTTGTCCTTGTCCTCCTTCATGCGTCCCAGGCGAGCCTTGTGCTTGATGGCCTGCCTGTTCTCTTCGATGGCCCTGGCCACCACCTCCTTCTGCTGTTCGTCCCACGCCGCCCTGCTCTCCACCTGCGTCACCGTAAGTGCGGTCAACGGCCACAAATCGTCAACGACACCAGTCGAAATAACCGCAGACGCCAGCGGACTCTTTCCGTTCCATCGCGGATACATCCTGACGAAGGCATCGTAAACCACCACGTAAACACACCACCCACCTAGTGATCCAACGTCAGTCCGAAACATTGCGGCTCAAGTGCTCACCTTCTGCTGTTCGTATTTCTCCTTGATGAGCGGTACCTCCTCGAGGCGTTTGGCGCGCTCCAGGTGGTCCAGGCGGCGCCACTGGTTCACCAGCTTCTGCGCCTGTTCGCGGCGCTCTTTCTCCAGCTCCTCCACCTGGCGCGCCATGATCTCGTCCGCGTCCATGTTCATCAGCTCCTGGGAACGCACCGCCGCGCTGTAGAGGCTCAACGCCCTCCTGCGCTCCTAGCGCCAAAGCCGATAATCGCGGTCAAGTCACGGCAAGTCGAGTCAGCCTGACGCAGGACTGAACGGAAACCTGCGGAGTTATCCCGCCGAAATACATTAGAGGTGTCTGTCTTCAAAATGATTAACTCATCATAATGGGTTAACCCGCCACTGACGGTTAACCCATTTTCTAGGGCATTTTTTAAATATCTCCAAAATGAGCGGCCGCAGCGCGATGAAACTTTCAGTACCTTTCCTTACATCAATTTGGCACATACCGACAAAATTTGGTGATCAAGGTCATCCTGGGTCATGCTAATATGACGTCACAAAGACAGCCGTCTTTTTTGATTTGACGCAGTTTTACCTCGTTTCATAGTTACAGTTAAAATTCTTCAGCATGGCAACGGTAGCTTGCTTTGTATGTCATGGAGACACGAGAGGTCGATGTACGTCACCCGTGACCCCATACCAGGTCATTTTAGGTCAAATATTTACATAGGAATTCTGAATTTTAGATATGTACATGGGAAGAAGGGAAAGAAGGAAGGCATTTCGATGATGCCTGACACAAAGGAAGTTTTTTTCCAACCCAGAGGTGATAAGATGTGGAATTCAAAGGCCTCTGACCTTTTATCTGGTCAACTTAGGCCAAGGGTGTTTTTTCGCGGACGATAACGATGTACTGGAATTGGCAACGCTTATTCAGCGCTGTATGCGCATTTGCAAGCTTGATCACATATAACATCAAAAAATTTGTCAAAGAGCGATATATATATAAACATACACACACACACATATATATGTATATATATATATATATATATATATATATATGCATATATATATATATATATATATATATATATATATGTATATCGCAGTGTGTACAACAGTGTTGAGAGCAGCATCGCATTCGTATTCGAAAACTTGCTGACGTTACTGTTTCTGGACAGTGATAAAGCCAACACCAGTTTGCGGAATATGCAATCAGACTCATGACGGTAATGCTTCGAGTACCCTTAGTTTATGCAAAATTTGATTACATGACAAAATTTGACTACAGTCAATGCGAGGATATTGCATGGACAACTCATGCGACAGATTCTTGCAACAATGCAACATTTGTTTACGGTTCGATTTTTGGCAGTTCTGTACCAATATTCAGCTCAGTGAGTAACTTTGTGGGGTCTGTTTGACGCTCCTGGTGACCGATGTAGAAATATCGGTCTTTGCAACTTTGTGCAACATTCCGTGACGATAAAGTGTGTAACAACAGCCAAACTGACCAGAGGCTCCAGATCAAGGCCACTAGTGCGTTCGCGTTACTCCGAATTTCAAAGTACAAAATGCTGCAATGTTGCAAATGCACGGCAATCGGTGCCCTTTAGACCCTTTGCCTGTGTTTAAAGCTCTTTGAAAGTGCCTTTTTTAAAATCACGTGCCAAGTTAAGCTGGAAACATGTATGACATGGCCCGTTAGCACAGACACCATGTCTGACCTAGCCTGTGACCTTGACCTTTGATGACCTTGGGTCAGGTATATAGCATAATACGCCTCAGCATAATACGCCATACTCAATACTCAGCATAATACGCCAAGCCTCTTGACATAAATTACCATCCAAACGTCAGTCTCGGTCTCTTTTCCATTGTGACCAGACAACTATAAACAAAAGGATGACTTTTGGGTGTTTGACCTGACCTGTGACGTCATCAGTAACCCTAAAGTTTAAAAAAAATGTGCCACAAGATGGAACAGACCGGTGCTATCGATTATCGTTGAAATCATCCAAATCGGTCCATTGGTTTTCGAGACAGACGGGGGGCGTTAAACACCCCCCAGTCAAAGGAAGGCGGCAAAATACCCCAGTCAATGCCGGGTTAACCCATCTGATTAAGCCATCAACACAATCCTCCCCCCACCCCCTGGCGTGTCGACCTGACTTTCCAAGCAGAACACACTCTCGGCTTGTTAACTCATTTGAAGTCGCGAGTGAATTCTCAAAATCCCGTGCGCCGCGTGTTCCTTGCATAGTCGATAAACGGCTGCTCCTGAGCACTAAACTCACCTCATGTAACGTTAATTTGCTCGGAACACGATCAAAGAAAAATACTAGATCTCAGCATGGTTGGCATTTTCCGTCAAAAAGCAGCTTTTACCGGTTAAAGCCAGTGGTATCAACCAGACTGGCAAAAACAGTTTTTGTCTGTTTTTACCACCATACGATAAAAACCAATGTTTGTGAAATCCTGCAATTCTAATAGGTTTGATCTTGGTCAGATGTACCAATGCACTCTTCCCTTGATCCTAAGGGTAAGTGCACTCTGGCCTTTATCGGGTGAACAAAGGTGTTGTATGATGCCATTTTGTTGGGTGGTAGCACAAACCTTAACTTTAATGCTACAAGTGCTGTGAAATACACCACTGTACTCTCGGCCTGGTCTACATCCCAGAATGGTGACTTTATCTGATGAAAAAACGGACTTAATTATTTTCCTGATTTTAGCCCATATGTGTAGGTACCATTCTCAAGTGCTGTGATGCATCAATGTTTTCATGTACAGATGCATCACTGTAATGATACCATAAATACAGCTCTAAGCAAAATGAAGACGGAAGTGCCAATGGACGTGCATACTACAGATCAGCTAAGCAGCACTATACCTTTACCACATCAGTACCGTAGCAGTTCCTAAAGACTGAGAAGGGGATGATGACTCAAATGGAATCCACCACCAGTATTTAAATCCAGATCTACCTACTGCTGGTCGTGTATTTTCAATAGTAAGCATCAAATTCTCTTCAATTTTTTTAAGTGGAAGGGAATCACATTTCCAGTTCAAATTTGAATTTCCTCACCACATTTGACAAAAGTACAAGCAAAAAGTGATTTATCAGCATAAGTACCATGCATGGATATCATAGTAGCACCCATTTATGTAAATTTACGCACAACCAACAGGCTATGCATGCTATTATGAACAGAAGACAGGGAATATGTACACTGGTACAACTGCAAGCAAATAACTCACTACCTGCTTCTGACATCATCAGCATTTATAATAAGGAAATAGATTACAGGCATCAGTTTATATTAACTTAGCAATTCCACCCCAGAGTTCTTTGCCTGAGTTTCTGTACGTAAAGGCTGGTTTTTACCGTTAAAAACTGGTAACACCACTGGCTTGGCAGACTAGTTTTCGCCGGGATTTTGCTGACCCTGGTTCTCAGATGTAGTGCAGCAAACCGTCATTGCATTACAAAACCACAATGACTCCCCAATCAAGTGCATGAAATTTCACGGTTTTACCAAGGGGAATTTTTGCTGGAACGCACTCAGAAGTCCATTGCCAGAAACCGTTGCCCTCATAAAAACGAACGGGATTCATAGAAAGCGTCTGCACATGTCGAATAAAAACAAATCGCCATCAGTTTTCGTCGAGGCGGACAACGGAGTGTCAAGAAGTTCACCAGAAAGGCCGGCGGCGCCTCACCTGCTCGTTGAACTTGCTGATGACCTTCTGACCGACGCTGGTCTGGCTGATCTGGGCGATCTTGGTCTTGAGCTGGCGCGCGTTGATGAGCTTGATCTCGTCCTCGCGCCGCTTGCGCTCGCGCTCGGTGGCCTCGCGCTCCAGGCGGCGCTGCTCCTCGGCCATTTGCTGGCGCTCCAGCTCCTCCTGGCGGGCGCGCTCCTCCTCCTCCTGAGGCCACAGCCCAGGGCCGTGTCAAACTCGGCACACAGAGACGTAAAACACCTCCCCCGCTACTGAAACTCCCAACCTTCTCGTAGAGTAGAAACATGCTACATTAGCGTCAAAGCAAAACGTGCATTAATGCTACGTGTTCGACCTCCCATATTACCTCAACCTAGAAACCAGTCCCAAGCGATGTTCAAGATAAAGTCTCGAGCACAAATGATGACAGGTGTTCACATTTTCGTGATTCGAAGTCCACACAGAACAAGGGCCCTGCTGCAAACGACAGACGCGCCGCACAAACTTCTCCACGAAGTGATACACCTCTCGCATTCGTGGCATGCCTCGCGCCCCTACTGACCCGTTCGATGCTAATCGTCTCCATGCGCTCCTTGTGCTCCTCGATGTAGGCCGGGCGCGCCAGGATGCGGTCGTGCTCCTTCTTCTTGGACATGTGGTAGCTGCGGTGGATCTGGGCGCGCAGCTCGGCACGTTCCATCTGCGGGCGGGCGGCCACTGGTCAGAGGCCATCGGAGGCCGGCGACGTTATGCCGTACACCAGCGCCTCGCAGAGGACCGAGCGCGGCCGACAAGAACGCACGACTGCGGCTGGACGCAGGTAGAGCGCGGATCTGAGACCGGGCACGGTGACAGCTCACGCGACAACGTCCGTGTCAGGATCAACCGGAATTCGGATCAAGAAATCTTACGGAAACAGTTTAAATCCAATACGGTAAAAGATGGACTGTAAAACGCAATATCGCTGACAAAAAAACAACGCCCAGATAAAACAAAACCCAGGCAACAGTTCTTCCAACGCAGCGATCCAACTGATGGAACCCAACTTCACATCTCCCACAAACAACTCTACATTCCAGACAGCGAGCCGTCAAAATGCCTGCACTAGGGCTGGAAAACGTGATGTTTTTTGGTGTTCAAGAAAACCAAAAAATCTGCGCTCTAAAAAAAAACATTTTTTATGCCAGAAGTTTGACATTGTGCCTTCATCAAAAAGCAGCATTAATAGTTGACAAATACCAAAGCCAGCAAGCAAATGACTGTCTCCATTCAGTAGGAAGCAAGTATGACGCTATAACTGAATTTGCACTCAGACACAAAAATTGTACTCTGGCACCACGGGCAAAAACGAAATTTCCAACCCAGACACCCTTCTGAAGGGCCAGTGAGGTGCACGGCTGGCCTGGCAGGACCATGGCAGGAAGGTGGGCCCCCGCCGCGCATCCCACCTTCTTGTAGTCGGGGTCGACCGTCAGCCGAGCGCGGTGCAGCACCGAGCACATGGCGATCAGCTGGCAGCGGATCTGCTCGCTGGGCATCTGCTGCAGGGTGGGCCCCTCCAGCTCGTCCTCCCGCTGGAACTCGCTCAGGTCGGTGCCGAAGTGGACCGAGCGCTGGCGATGGTCCACGCGGATCTGCATCTCGTTGCGGCGCACGGCGTCCACGATGATGCGCTCCAGCTGGAACTCGGTGGTGAACGGGCAGAGCTCCACCAGCCGGCGGAACTCGATCGTCTGGTACACCTGCGCCACCTGTCGACGCGCCAGCCCGGTCAGCGGACGGCCGATCCACCCGCGCCGCGGGCTATCAGCCGGCGCAGGTCCAGCAGCTCTCATCTCCCAGAACGACGGATACACAGCAAGATTCCCAACAGGCTTCAAACAGTCAAATCACAGCAGCATTTCGAAAATGTTTCTGCGTTTCACTCCATTCTCCGAAACAAACCCCAGCAAACACTACAACTCTACCACGTCAACACTATCAGACGTCATCATCTTACTCTGTCCACTCTCCCAGCAGACAGTCCATTGACGCAAACCTTGACAAGCGTCGACCACGTACCTGCTTGATGAGGCGCAGCTGCGCCACCTTGTGGAGTGGCTCCACGTACCAGGCGAGCGCCTCCTGGGCCGGGTCGGCCTGCAGCGCGTCCGTGCACGCCTTGATCTTATGGCAGGCGCGCAGCGGGTCGAACGTCACCTCCATCACCTGGTACAGCTCCTGCAGCTCGGGCCCCACGTACTGCAGCACGTTGTGCCGGCTCTGGCGGGCGGCCGGAGCAGTCGGCCGTCAGCGAACGCAGCGGCAAACCGCGCCGAACCGGTCCAGCACACGTTCAAAATCGCTTCACAAACACGTCAACACTTGCGAGCGTCAGTGGCGGTGTCTGGGGAGTGGGGGGGGAGGCCACTATACCCATCACGTGCCTCCACCCGCGGCTGCGGACTGGGACGGCCCACGGTAGCCCCCACCCCGCGTCCGAACGCGCGCTATGTCCGCCGCGGAGGCGGCCGCCCTAACGCCGGGCACCCACCAGTTCTTTGATCAGCGACTCGCGCGTCGGCGCCTTCGGCATCCGGAACAGGCTGGCCAGCCGCTCCGTCTTTTCGATCACGTTCTTCTCGGTCTCGACAAAGCGGTCGTACTCGAGGTGGGACGGCGTCAGCGGCACGCAGAGCACGGCCAGCAGTACGCGCGACGCCATCCTGCACACACAGAGCAGGCCGAGTGGTTACCGATGACTCCCGCCCGCCACACGGCCGTACCGTCACAGGCTCCGTCACGTGACGCCAGTTCGCATCCCAGCACGACCATCCCTTGAGCGATATCGGGGAAGAAATTCACATGCACAAAAGACCCCATGACATGGGAATGTTTGAATGGCACACCACGAGTAATTGTTTTCTTTGATATTAGCTGATGAGAATATGTCCCACAAGTTCCCTGCAAACACTGCAATGTTTCGGCCTTATTGAGACCAGTAGCAAAGCTGATCCAAGGACAAAGTACTTTTGTAAGAGATCGTCTAGAACATGGCAGGAACTCGCTGACATCGACAGCTTTTCAAGCACCAGACATTTAAATTGATGAAACATTGGGTCCGAACTTTGAGAATCATTAAGCAAAATAAAATCCCATTCATCCGTGTCTACACTTAATGAGTCACTCTATGGAACTTCAATCCTCCTTTGTCTGACCACAAATGAACGACTTACTTTTTCAGTTCGTCGCTAGACAGGTTCTTCTTCAAGTCCTTAGACAGCTGGAAAAGCTTCAGAAGTGATGCAGCATGGAACAAAAGATTTCCAGCCTTGGCAAACACCAGCGATAGCTTGCTGTGATAATTTGCCATCACCTGGGCCTTGGGCTTGGTCTTGGAGCGCATCATCAGGCTGTGGAGCTCGTAGATGGCGCGATATGCCTCCTGCAAGGTGTCGAGTTGTTGACAAGAGGCCACAATCATCACTCACTCTGGTTTGCTCAACATCTGAATCTCCATTGGGCCATTGGGGACTCTGCGGAAAACGTTGAACCATATGATGGCAGAAAGCAGTCAAAAACTTCACGTTACTGATAAGAACCGATGTGCTTCAATAGTATTAACTCAAAAGGATTTGAGGAGATGCCTGACCTGCCACAATTCCATGGTGATGGCATTGTCCAGTTGAGCCAGCCAGGTCTCCATGTTCTTGGCGTGCGTTTCCACATTGTTCAGGCTGATGGTGTTCGAAGAAGAGTGCAGCTTGAGCTGATCAAGATGCTTCCTCAAAATCTCGCACAGCTTGCGGAACTCCGTCTTACGCTGGTACTTCACGCAGAACCGGAACGCCTGCAAACGCCGGAAAGTTCTCCGAAATCCACCAAGTGCTGGCATTTGGCAAGACCGGGTTGTTCATTTAGTGTCATGTGTGAGATCACACGTCTTAAACAGCATGCTGCAAACGTCAACAAACCCCAACACATCAAAACACACTACCACTTCTCTCGAATACAAAGGGCAGCCAAACCACCCAGCCACCACTGTAATCCCGATGCATAACAGGCCCTGTCGTCACACCAACGACGGATTCCTCCGATACAACGCTTCAAGGCCGAAGGACCAACCTCGGCTGTCACCCCACCGCGTTACAGGCAGGTCTGGCGTCCTCGCACCAACCTGTCTAGCCGTGTCATGGTACAGCGATTCCACGCGCGAGTTGGTCTTGAGAAGCTCCAGACACTGGCGGTACGACTCCCAGAGGAACTTGACCCACGGGGTCAGGATGGTGCGGTCCGAACGGTCCTGCTTGTCCTCGCCACTCACGGCGCTGAAACAAGTCCACCGTGTCAGTCGTGCAGAGCACACAATGCATGCAGAGACAGCTTTTCCACGCAGCATTCGCGTTCCAACGTCATTCAATGCAACATCAAAATGCCAAGGAACTGATCCAGTGGCGTAATATATCACGCCCCACATTCACAAAGATTAACATGGGTGAAGACAATCTCACTCACAATGGGCCGATTAGCCGTTACCAGCTGTTCTCGTGAAATGTAAAATGTGATGTGACGGAAACCATTTGTGACATGTATGATTTAGACAGCAGCTGCCATTGGCTGACTACCACGTGACAGGCCAGATATCTGCGTCAGCCACAGGTGAGTGAGCTGCCAGGTAATTTTACACCCTGCGGCTGTCTGTACAACCATGTCCCACCTCAGCAGCAGCTGTTCAGGGCTGACCAGGTTCTCCAGGTCGTCCACCTCCTCCACGGCCTCCTGGGACTCCTTGCGCGCCGCCTCCGTCTTCTGCTCGGCCTTGCGCAGGTAGTCGCGCACCACCGTCTCCAGAGAAGCGACGTTCACCTGGCCAGCACCGGGAAGACAACGTGCATGCATTTTCCCGATCACAACGCCCTGAATAGACAACACCGTCATCTATGCAAACAATTCACACTGGTTCTTTCTCGAAATGCAACCATAACCTACAATGAAAACAAATGTACAACTCAGAGCTTACAGGAAATAAAGGGTACAACTGTACTTTATATCTAAAATTAGTCCGTGGGGAAAAAGACACGCTTCCCCACGTAACACAATGCTCACATTCTGGCAGAAGTTCCTGTACTGGAAGAGACCCTCCTTGGCATTGTGGGACTTTTTCAGCTCCACGCAGAGGTCCAAGTACATGAACATGATTGGCTCCAGCTCCTTCTCGGAGAAGTTGTGCTGCCGATGCCGGCCACGCCGGATGAATTCGTAGAGGACATCGAGGGCTCGGTCCTTTTTGCCGACCGCCAGCAACTCTGGACAGAAAAACAAATCTCATCAGTCACAAGTCAAGTCCTCAAATAATTCTACTCTGATATGGTGCGAATGTTATCCCAGAATATTTGGTGAAAAGGTACCCAAATATTTGATCATAACATACAGATACTTATCTTCAACCACCACGACTTCCATCGTTCAGTCACTCGTGCATGTCCAAAAGAACATGTGGACATATATGCCTGCATACTATCTATTAGCTGGATTCCAAAAAGGATGAGGAATGAAAAGCTTGACTCACTTTAAAAACCTGACCTTGAGCTGCACTGCAGGACAAATGAATATTCTTCAACAATGGAAAACCATTTTAAATCATGTTAACCAAATACAGCACACAGTGCCAAATATGACCTGACAATGGACCACTGTTGCAATTAATATTATATGCCAGGTAATCATAGGCATAGTTTTGCAGAATGGTTAGCATTCCAGTACCTCTGCTTTCTTGGTACATGGCTCGCAAGATCATTAATAATGCCACAAATGTGATAGTGAACTGCAACATATAGGCCATGGAAACACAGAGCCATGACATCTGCCCCAGTATTTGAAATGATGTTAACTGGTGCAGTGAGCACCAAAAATTTTAGCTATCTTTTTCTCTGTGGAGAAAATGGCATTATTTTGTTCCCAATGTAGAGGTAAATCTTAAGCTAGATAGTATAACTGTGATACTACGGCATGTCCAGTGTTCTTTTTAGAGCCTGATCTGATATTAATAAGGTCAGCAGTTGACATTTCTTTGGTGAGTAGGTGAACTTTCTTCATGCCTTTCCTTGCTGACACTACCTTCTTGGTGTCCAGTGTGCTTCCAGGCATAACAGTTCTGCCTTTGTCATGGGTAAACAAAGGGCACTGATAGCCTGCCCACTCACTTAATTAAACACAATAAAAGCATAAGCACAATAAAAGCAATAATACAAAGTCCCAAAGGCAAAGGCATCACCTTGTTAACTGAGTCTATTCACCTAGATTCGTCTTTCATCATTTCTCATCACTACTCATCACCTCACCACCACCATCCTCTGGCTCCTTTTTGCAAATATCTAATGCTAGACAACCTACGTCCTCATACAGCACTCTGGTAGCACAATTCCATCTTGGACTGCTGGTGGAATATTTATGTTTTTCTTAACCCTATTCCCGGAAGGCTACACGATATGAACGATTCTCGGCGGGGGGGGGGGGCAGATTCGGCCCCACTGAGATCACGAAAATTATCCGTCCGATTTCGTCGCAATAAACGGCAATCGATTTACAATGACGCAACCTACATTTTCATAAAAAGAAGTTTTCAAAATTTTGGAAGGCGAAATACGAGGGGCAGAAAGTAAAAATGGGGGGTATTTTTGGACTTTTTATAACTCCGTCATTCAAGGACCCATTTTGATGAAATTGGCATGAATCGAGAGATTACGACCATACATTTGAAATCTGAAGAAAACTCATGGGCGTTCACAGGGTTTTGAAAATAGGAGGACTACTTTTTCAAAAACTGATTCAACAAAAGAGTTAAAAGGTACTTTTTTGGCTTCTACTAGTCATGCTATGCTGAAGAGGTACAAATTGCATCACAATGTATCTTGCCAGCATAGGGGGTGCTAGGGATATGAAAAAGGGAAGACTGTCATGATCACATTCTTTGAATCCAACGACGTTCTTTCACCTTAAATTGCCTCCAATGACCTTAGATTTACTTGGAATGATCTCATGTACATTTAATATTGTCTGAAAACGTTTCCAGTCATCTGAATTCACTTTATTTCTGAAATTCCATTCCACAGTTGTTGTGATATAGGGTATGCACACTGACATTTTAGGTCTTAGCTCCGTGACCCGACCTGATATCGTACAGAAACTTGGTACACAAGTAGAGAGCACCTTTCTACGTCATATAAATTCCGGGTTTGACATCTGGAGAAGTAGCACCGAAATTTTTGCTATAAAACCAAATTTTGACATCTGACCTTGGCCTCCCATTGTGAAGTGACCTCGGACAAAGAAAATCGTATCTGTATGATGCCCAACTATTTGCCCTTACATCCACAAAAAACTTAAGTTCTATCTTAAAAACGCTATTTTTGACGGTCATTTCCCTTTAACCCTCAACTGGGCCAAAAATGGCCTGAAATGCCTCCCAAAAATGTTGCCTGACTCCACCCCTGAGCAAAAAAGAATTACGAATTTTTGTCACAGTACGTAAAAAGCATAGCTAGGAAAAGCCAACAAGTTTCGTGAAGCTGCGTCAAAAACCGTCACCGTCACCGTCACGTCACTGATAAGCAAAAAACCCGAGGGGGGGGGGCCGATTCAGCCCCCTGCCGGGCACAGGGTTAAAGGTTTTTCCATGTTTTTGTTTTTGGTCTGCACATGAGCAGCCATTTTGGTGTATGACATATGTGATTTCAGTGCCAACCCCGAGTTGAACAAATAGGTTCCCTCTGGTGTGATAAGGCTGCAGCTCCCAGTTAACAATGACATGTGAATATGTTTGCCAGTTACTGAAGCAGTCAAGAGGTGGAGGGAATAAAACACTGTCCCCCCCAAAAAAGTGATAACTGGCAAAATATCCCTGTAAAAAGGGTCACATGAAGTATATAAAGTACACGGAACTTAAGTCGGGTCGACACATCCACCAAAAAAGAACGGACCAGAACGGACCGGCCACCGCGGGCCGGTGCAGTCACCTAGCTTTTGCCCATAGTTGGTAAACATCCGGCCGGATCTCGTCCAGTCCGTTCCGTTGAATGTCAGAACAGGACAGCCGGCCGCCCCTGTCCGGTACCGGCAGACGGCCACTGGCCGTTCTGGTCGCCCGTCACACGTGAAACGGTGTTAAACTTTCCAACCGCTTTGTCGTCCGTTCTGCGTCGGTGCACGGCTACTGAAGCTATATTGTGCACTGTTAAGGGAAAAGCAACAGGTGGTCTTGGTTTTACATGTTAGGAATGTGTCAAAAATGTATGACGCTATTAACACTGCTGCTGAAGATGTAAAGCTGGTATTCGTGTTTGATTAGAACATCAGTCTCGTACGATGGACTAAAATCGCTTCCCTCCAAATGTATGGAGGCTTCCTAACGAATTCTGCAGAGATGCTCATGAATGATATTTGCATTAGCCCTGGTTGTATTCGTGGACACCAATCCCCTGCTTTGTCTGTCAATCATTCTCGTAATGGAACTAATTTTTGGTTCCTGCATCCATCCACAACGCTTTCGTGACTCTCTTGCTTTCTCACTATACCAAGTAACAACAGCAACAGCACCTCCCCCGTGCGTCTCGATGTTTTTGTCCTTCAGCAAAAAACACACCACCACACCATCTCTGGCCCTAGCAACATGGCACATACAAACAACCTTACCATGAGGGGACAGCCCTATCAGCTGGTAGAGCCCAGTGTTACCAGGTATCAGCAGATGAAAAACATGTTGCCAAGCTGGAGACAGTTTAACTTTGGAAAAAGTCAACAGAAGTAGACAGTCCGTTCTGGTCTGTTTATGTCTGGTGCAGTGTTTGAAAAACTGTTGTTTTCTGGTGCCAAGGAGCACCAAAAAATTTATACTCCAAGAAAAATGTTGTATTTGAAAAATGGCCATTTGCCCCCCCCCCCCCCAGGACATGTGTATTCCTACTCACCCAGAGTTTGAAGTTGCACAGTGTCCCTCCCCAATGACAGTTTACCACCCACACTCAGCTGCTGAGCTTCACCACAAACCCACAGCCAACCTACCATGAAGACCTGGGAAACTGATTTGCCCCTCCTCCCTAAACAGATCAGCTGGATCCACCCCTGCTGGCCACACATGCTTGCAAAGCACCTAGTTCGTCCATGTTTTTCACATACACACAACATTTTATACTCCAAAAGAGAATTTGTACTCTGACACCAGGAAGAAAAACCAGGTTTCCAACACAGGTCTGGTGGATGTGTGAACCGGGCTTAAGACAAAAACAGCAATTTTTAATGACAATGATTTTTCTATCAGTTACCTGGCAGGACTGACACAAATGCCTCTCCATTTGTTTGGCTGTCTGTCTGTCTGTCTGTCTGTCTGTCTGTCTGTCTGTCTGTCTGTCTGCCTGTCCATCTGTATATCTTTCTGTTTGTCTCTCCATTTGTCTGAGTGCCAACACAAGGCTTTCCTAGTTGTATGCATGCAAAGGAAATGATATATGAAAACTGTAAAATGGCATGGAAGATGCATTCTGTTTCACTGGTATTCACTTAACAAACTTACAAATCCTTTGTGCAAACTGTCATGTATTTCTGGATAGAAGTTGAAAAGACATGTTCTATCCAGCAGTATTTACTGCCAATAATTTGTGCCCTTCTTTCATACCACTCCAATTCTTTGCACATTGGTCCCATAATCCTCCATCCAGAAATGGCTTTTGGCCTAAACATATACCACAGCCACATCCACATTTCTGAATATGCTTCAGAAACTTCAACAAAACAGCATTCAACAGAGTACAACTTTAACAAATCAACATTCATTTGGCTATTTGGCAAACTGATTCTCTGCCTTTTGTTTCTTTTTGGATTGTTCTGCAATTCACTGTGCACAATATCATGTGTGTCTTTTACACAGGGAAGGGTCAAAAGTCATGATAATCTATTTGACCTCTGCCACCCAAATCTGACTAACCTGTTCTTCAAATCTGCATGAAAATGAGTCTATTAGGTGTTCTTAGGCCATAAAAGTAATTGAGATAATCTCAGCAGTGTGTCAGAGCATTTGGAAGATCAGCCAAGGTCAATGTTTTTTTTCCATTTGATCAGAACCTTTCTGAATGGGATGGTGTTAGAATCAGCATATTTACCAAGCAGTTTGTTGGACAGACCATAACCCACCACCCAAGTCAACCCAAATATGGAGTAATTTTGCCCCCACGCAATGGACTGGATAACGCTCAAGGGCCACTTAATGCCGTCAAGGCCACAACATGGCTACCCTGTGGCCTGGGTGACCCTTTTTGTTCCAGTCAATTTGTGAGCATTTTGGACTCTTTGTAAGCTTTGTAAACCCACTGTGCCTGTCACACACCAGGTATGAGCTGAGCATATTACCACAGAGCCATGGGCTGACCTTGGTTGCCTATTTTGACCTCAGAATACATGAGTTTCTGGGTGCTGGTTTCAAATTTTGCATCCATTTTAAGTGCATATAGTCCTTGGTGTTCATTCTGCATCCTCAAAAGTGTAAATTTTCTGACTTTTTTTCTGGGGCTAAGTCCCAATCAACACATCTCTTTATTTCCACACAAAGCCATTATTTCATTTGTAATTATCCCAGTATTTGAGGGATGATGCCATGACATGCCCTTCCTTTCACTTTGAATGCCCTCCCTTTCACTGGGAATCTCTGACACAGGCAAACTCTGATGTGAATAATACATGTGAAATTTAGAATCAGTGCCCTTAAATGTTATGAACTGTTCAAGGCTAACAGGTTATCCAAAGTCAATTGTGGTGAATGACAAGGTTGTGGAAAGCAGGGTGACAGGGGGTCCACACCCTTCCCAACTTTCTTCAAACTTAAAACTAACCCTGTGGGCACTGACTGCCAAGCATTGACCTAAAATGCCTCTTTGCCTCCCAAACTGTGGAGGAGTTCCTAAACCCTTGGTCAATGACCTAAGCTGGCCTTCAAAAGGCCCTGACACTTGACTAAGACTGTCAGATCTGGATGGCAGGGGTCACTTAGTGTGGGAACTTTGTGCCTGTAGCAGTCTTGTTACTAGATATATGGATAACATTCCTCACAGCAACTCCAGTGAATAGTGTTAACTTTTTGTAGGCTGGGTATGTTAAATGTGGCAAGGTTTCCCTGATATATTTTAATTGCATAATAACACAGCCACAAAATGTTTGTTTAATGGGTAATGGAAAAAAATGGTTCAGTTGGCAAATGCTGGAGACAACCCCTTGGACCTCCACCCCCACCCAAAACAGAGATGTTGCCTGCCTTCCATATTTGGGGCAGGATCAGAGCTGCCCCAAGCAACCTGTCAAATGGTCTGCCACATTCTGCAGACTGACCTTGAGGGTCCTTTGGCACGCATCTTTATGTCAACTAGTGTGCACCAGTGTATCTTTAAGAGCAGGAAAACTGCCTGGTGTTACAACAGTAGCCTGGTATGCAGCCCACGGCAATCCTTTAGAAGCGCGCGCCATAAACCAAGCACACTGGATGACACATATACGGCGCGCGTGGCAAAAGGAGACGTCAGCTGTTGCAAGAAACAACAACATTATGCACTGGAGCTCCAGGGTCATAGATCACCTACTATTCGCTCTTGTTTTACACAGTAGGTTAGGTTAGGGTTAGGTTAGGTTAGGTTAGGTTAGGTTAGGTTAGCGAATGGTAGGTGATCCACGACCCTGGAGCTCCAGTGCATAATGTTGTTGTTTCTTGCAACAGCTGACGTCTCCTTTTGCCACGCGCGCCATATATGTGTCATCCAGTGTGCTTGGTTTATGGCGTGCGCTTCTAAAGGATTACCCAGCCCACTCTGCATGAATCGTTAGACCTAAAAGAAAGTAGATCATCAAGCCATCAGTTATCTGTAAAGCACTGAACATTTTTGTTGCAAACAATTCCTTTCAGTTGCCACTGCTCTGAATGCACTTCTCCTCCCATTATGTTCTACCAATATTTTTGGAATAATTCACTGACAGTAATTGGTGAAAGCAAATAATTTGACCTTTGCATCACTAATGTCGTATATGGCATTAATATACAGCTACTGGCAAGCTCCTTCATTGCAAATGCTGCATGTTTTGTTCCAGCACGGTGTGAACATGCAATGAATCTATACCTAAAATCCTGACAGTTATCACCATCCTTCGCGCACGATCCCATATGGAGCACAATATTCTCAACCTTAACCAATGCATACGCGACGTAAAAATGGCGAAAGGTACGTACCCAATGCTCGTTTACGGACATTTTCTGGTCTCTGAAAGTATCGAGAAACCATGATGACGGCCAACAAGAGGACAAATTACAAGTATATCTCCTGCCGGGCCACCACTCACAGCCTCCGTCACTTCGCGGCAAACTCAGCTCACCCTCGCACACGCTATGGCAAAATCAAGGTGAGAAAAATAACAATCCGGAAACAATAAGCCCTCATTCATTGACGTAATACAAAAATTATGAGTTCTTTTGGCAACAACTCAAAAACTGCTTCTAAAAATTGGAAAAAGTAAAGAAAAAAATTGCGACATAATAATAATTTCCACACTTATTTCCTAAAATGCTCATTACTTGTTAGTGACGCAAAAAGTCTTGCCGAGTTGGCATGGCGGATAGTGATCCGTACTCCGTGTCAAGTGATGAGTAAGTACGTCAGGTGCACAGAGTGGTTAAAAACATTGGGGCCACTGACAGATTTGGATAATTCTTCCCACTCAGTACCAAAGGGTTCAGGGGCGCAGCCAGGATTTTCTTAAGGAGGAGGCCCGGGGCTCAGTGTGAACTGAAATTGTACGAAAACCGCCTTCCGGGGAGACGATGTGCAATGGTTTCCGAGAAAAATGACTGTCTGAAGGGGGCCAGCCCCACTTGGTTGCGCCTATGATATATATATATATATATATATATATATATATATATATATATATGTATATATATGTATATATATATATATATATATATATATATATATATATATATGATAGGGTTGATGTGATGGTTGGAGCGAAGTAAGTCTTTGTTCTTTCGCCCCTTTCATTCCTCTGCCGTCATAATACCACGCCTGGGTCCGTAGTCAAATTAACGCCCTCGTGAAGAGCAAGTATGCATCTCAGGCAAGGCGTACCCATCTGGTCCCTCTGGCAAGGCGTACCCTCTGGCTTCGAGATGCGTGGCGAAGTAATCGAAATCTGATAAGCTTTGAGGCTGTCAGTGTTTTAAAGCCCGTTACTGGTTTGCGATGCAGGTTTTCCAATGTCCTCTGTGAAACCGGACCTTAGATACAAAATACGCGTCAGAAGACTGAGACGGCACCGCCGTACTCGCCGTACTCTGTGGTGTTACGTTGTTAGAATCCCGTCTGCACTTGAATCGCAACTAAGTCTTCCAGACAGGTCAGAACAAGTTTTCTGACTAAGACCCCCAAGCCCTGGCTTTCCTCCTTTGCTGTGAAACGTTCGAAAGCTGTTCACTGAGCAGGTGAAAAGTGGCTGGCTGCAAATGTGCGGAGTCGCGCCGGACGATTCCAGCATTTGAAGTATCGGTTATCAAGTAGCGCAAATACTACCGACGATGGTATATTATTCGGCAAAGGGAGTCGGACAATACAAGTAGCCCGCACACCGCAGCCACCGACTGGAAGCCGACCGGAGCACCCAGACCTCGTCAGGTAGCCAGGTCTCCGGAGATGGAAACCGGATGTCTGACATCGCATGCCCGCTGACGGGCACACCAGCACGGACCACACTCCCCAGGTCAAACCGGCGACACAGGCCACGCCAGCAAATCACAACATGGAGACCGCGACCCGATAAATTCGGTTTGCAACGCGTTCCCGCTCCAGGATGGTGCGCCACGATGACTGTCATGATGTTCTGTCACAGAAGCCACTTCTAGTCATGCAGTCGCTCAGCAGCGTCATAGAGACATGCGTATCTGGTTATACAAGCCACGCCAAAAATATTCTGGCTCTCGTTTTGCATAAGGAATCTGAATCGCACGTCACCATAGCCCAAATGGCTGACATTCTGCGAGGATATACAGCTCCTGCAACGCCACGATAACTCAGGCTAGCCGACGTAACCGATCGCTGACCACTGATCGCTATATGCAGAGCGGAGCTAAGCAATTCATGGCATTTCGTACTACGCTTCTCAGGTTCAATTCAATTACGCCACTGGAACGGTGTCGGACAAACGAGACAAATAATTACATGAAATTAATACCATTGCATTCTAACATTTGAACAAGCTGTAGACAGAAACTGTTTAAACAAAAGCGATCACATGATCGAAAACCACCCTGAATATTATCGTTAACAACAGAAAGCTACGCACGCTGACAGCATCGCGTCGTAAAAGCAGGACAGAGCACCGTCGGCAGGGCAGTGACCTTGAGACCCTATATCACGATCAGCAGGATTAAGCGACGAATACAAATCGATACGCCATGCGACCGTGCCTAACGTCTATATACACAATCCCAAATCACAGGGCCCGGCGTGCCCACCACGTCCGTGCCGGACCCGGGCCAAGTCACAGTGTCCCCTCCCCCCGACAGAGTCCCCTTCCGGTGGGCTCCGTCCGCGGCCGGCCGCTGCGGTCCGGCGACATCCGCGCACACGCCGGCGACGCGTCCCACCCAGGCAGTCCGATATGACGACGTCCGGTCGCACGTCACCGATGTGTCTAGCCCCGCGACCGGACCGGACAGTATCCGCGCCGCGCCCCACACGGACGGCCGCGTCCGGAGACGGGCGGTTCAAAGCCCCGTCAACGGCGGCGGCCGCCGCCCGTCTCGGCCGGGCAGGTGTGGCGGCCGCGAGACGGGCCGCGTCAGCCCCGGTCCGCCCCCGCGCAAGCTGCGCTCCTCCGAGCACAGCCGGCGGCGGCGGACTGCACCGGCTCGCCGCCGCCTCGGTCCGAGCGCCGCCGGCGCGCGCCCGGCACCCGATTGGCCTACACCCTCTAAGGTCCGGTCGATTCACGCATGGCCTGTCTTGTGGGTTAGCAACATTTTTTCCTCGATTTTGCCTGATGCCGCCTCAAGTTGATTGTGTCGTTGTGGACATTGGACTGTTGTTCTTTCTGCCGCTTCTTGGTCTCCAGCACCTGTCTGGTGATGGCCTCAAACATCTGAAACACACCGCGCACAGATCATTCGCTAGTTATGAACTCTGCGACCCACGTCAGCAGCATAGATTACATGCAGAGCAGCACACCAGTGGAATCAAAACACTTGGATATTTCGCGTCCGTGAAGCACATGCACCAGAGTGTTCCTTATGTCATATTCGGCAACTTGGAAATGAAATCGTTTGTGAAACGACAACTGCTGTTGTCGATTTCTTACGTCTGATTTTTGATTGTTGTACGTTTTTGTATGCGCACGCACAAAATAGTGCATCCTGACTTCCCCAGTGATGCGAGTAAGGATCTATGACATCGTGTAAATCTTCAGAAGTGCAATGCATAGCATCCCTTATACTTCAGGGTCTTCAAAGTCTAACACGCCACCAAATGCACACGGTGGTTGAGTTCCAGCGCCTCCGCTCGACAATGTCACGCAGCCATGCGACAAGAGCGGCCGCCAGGCCAGCGCGCACCTCGTCCACGTTGATGTTGTCCTTGGCGCTGGTTTCGAACAGCCGGATGCCCATCTGGTCCGAGAAGCGCTGGGCATCCTCAGTCAGCACCACTTTCCGGTCGGGATTGTCGTTCTTGTTCCCCACTGGTGGCGAAGAAGCGAAATGGCGTCAGCACTGCGGCCTTCTGCCGCGGCTTAGCGGGTCTCCGGAGAACTGGTCGGACAAGGCGACGATGACGATGACTTCCGGCAATACGCAAGAAAAACCACGAGAAAAGTCGAGACATGAACCGAGCGCAAGTTTGTAAGCATGCGACTCACCGAGTATTCTGTCAACCACGTCGCAGTTTTGCTGTATCTCATGCAGCCACCGCTTCACGTTTCCGAACGAGTCACCATTGGTAACGTCGTAGACCACTATAACGCCGTGTGTGCCTCTGTAGTACCTGCAAGAGACCATCCGGTCATTTTCAGCAGAATCATTAACATCCGCCAGTGCCAGGACCTTATTTAGCTCTCTGATCGGTGAGACGTCTGACTCATGAAAGTCCTCAGGCTCTGTTTCCGTGAAGTATTTCGACTTCAATTCAATGAAATGTAAAGCAAGACGATAACTATTTACAGTACCATGTACGCTGTCCTTGCTCAGCGACAGAGACTTTCTTCTCTCTAATAACGTCACATTAACCCACGCCAATATTCGGTATTTGGCCGTCTTCGACAGCAGGGATTGGGCACGACCACTCACATCCATTTCTAAACCTGACGTGGTAGGGCGACGTAACAAACCAGACGTGCAGCAGCATGATAACACACAGTCTGACCTTTTCACGTCACACGGCGACCTTACAGGAGACCTCAAAGGTCATGTAGATGAATTCAGATTTTATTGGGTCCCAGAGACGTATCCTATCGTGTGCTTTTAAGGGGACTAAAACGATTTCTAATGACGAATAAAGACTCAAACTAATGTTGGTACAAAAACCAGCGTTGTCCATTACACCATCACCCTTCCAAGATCGATAAAAGGCCAACAAGGTTCAATGGCCTGAACTCATCATTTTCACCTAGGATGGCCATAACACACGTAAGAACTGTAGTGCGGAGGTCACTGACATGGATAGCACCTACGTTCAATACTGAGTAAGACTGAGTAATGTTAGAGACTTAAAGCGTTTGCTGTCCGTTGCCGACCGTCGTCATAACGATATTTCTCCATGATATTTCTGCATGCCCTCGAGAAAGAGGTCATACGTAAGTGACCCGTCAAGGTATGGACCTCAGATGTTCATGCAATACGTAAAGACGTTCAACGGTCCGCTACGCATAATTAAAGGGCCATAATTAAAGTCGTTCGGGGCCAGTTGCGAAACATCTCGAGGGTGCCGCACCTATCCCCGTATTGCCACTGTCGAAATAACACGAAAGGAAACACAGAACCACTTCTCGAGAAACCGGAAGATTTCTCTGGATGCTCTAATTTCGCTGCACTTGATAAATGAACGTCGGAGTAAAGCTATTGTGGGGGGTTGGGATATCATCGGGAGGGCACATTTTCTTGCTCTCGCGCATGTAACGATAGCAAAGTGATTCTGCAGTTTCTAATAATAAATCTTTTGGTTCGATCGAGTTGTTTACGCCAAACACGAAGTTAATGTCAGTGCATTTATTTCCATCAACATTCTTTTAATGCATGTGAACTACAGAATTATAGTAAGAAATTCACATTTTGCACGTTTTGTCGTCTTAAGTATAAAAGGAGCCAAAATCGCAATTATCTTACGCCTTTAAAATGGAACAGTAAAACTGACTTGACATACATGACAGGCTATTATATTTACCAGTCTGGGGAGGTGGCTTATTCATGATAAATATTTATTTGTATAAAACTGCACTGAAGGTGGGCTGGGTTACGACAGAAATGCTCAGCGGATTAGACTGGTGTGATTTTTCAGTCAAGCAATATCGCCGGGCAAGGTCTGCGGTGAACTGTGAAAACGAAATGAAAAAGAGCGACACGTTTTTTGGTAAACGGGAGGGTAAAACAGTTTCTGGGCAGGCAAATCTACTAAGACGACCGATAAGAACACGGTCAAAAGTGAAATGTAAACCAAACTTCACACGAAAAAAGGGAGTGGATTTTAGGCCGCAAAAAAGTTGCGACCTGTAATCTCAATACATGCATGACCAAGTCCAAAATCCATCGGAAATTGGCTAGGAAATCAAGTTAGATAGCAATCAGCAGGTAAGCGCACAAAGCAATCAGACATCCTTGGCGGCGTATCACACTCTGCAAAATGAAATGCTTCTAATAATAACGGCAAACAACAGGCTACTGCGTCGCAGGGGCATCAAGGACTGCCACAAATGTGATCAAAAGGTAAATATGCATTCGATACGGCGTTACAAATTACGAACATGCCAGGAGATGGAGCTTCTTCGAACACTTAAAAAGACAAGACGTAATCCAACGCCTTTCAGGTGTCGATAAAAAAACGAATGATGCTTGGACGAACAGATTCCCGTTAGTCGTCCTACTATTTCAGTGTATACATGTGCTGCGGTCAAAAATGTGTTTTTATCGATCGATCTTTCATTATTTGCGTCAAGTTTGATATTAAAACCCGGGTGTATAGCAACACAAATCAGTGTACTTAGTGCCTACAAAAAAGCGGGATGGCTTGTCAATGGCACTAGGCAATGGCGTGAACACCAGCATCGGAAGCATGTCTGTATTTCACATCACACATGTGTGACAAAAAAATGTTTTGGACCCTAAAATGACAATGGAGCACTTGCCGTCAGCAAAATTATTCTTTGTAACATTATCCCTGGTTCCTCAAGCCAGCACTTCCCGGTGTATTCCGCCATCTGCGACAGATGGGGGGAAAATTAAAATCGATCCCCTCGTATCTCAGAAACAAAAAGTTCGATCTAAATCATTCTGACATCAATAGATAGGACATTTCTTTCCTATCTCAGGATGTACATTTTGGCCTCTAGTGGCACCTGTGGCGTCACGGGCCTAGAAAATGAGAAATTATCGGAAATATCAGTATTTAAGTGCGATGCGTCTAACAAGATCTAACAAGTGCATCAGCTGAGTGACAACATGGAAACTGATATAAAACAAAAGATCCTAGTTCGGCATATTTGGCAATGACTGCTTTGGATAATTATTGGTGTTACAGCGTCCCTCAAACGTTCAGTCTTCCTATACATCACCATGGGCCTTATGCTCAACTTCGGAATCAAGAGCACCAAGAGAAGAGGAGATTCCACCCATGTCTGGTATGATACCAAAAGCATAGGAAATGATCCCAGAGCAGCCTGGGAGGGTTCTGCAACCTCTGATTGTAGAGTGACGGCCAGATATGTGACCGTCATGGCCAAACGCTAAAAATGCTACTGTACGTCTCGTCGCTCTTTCCTGTTCAGATTTGGCTCTCTCCGTCTCTGCTTGCGCTGGTTCAGTTTACGGTCACACGCACATTGCGGTTACTTGATCACTGCGCATCGCGCGACACGATCCTTGCGTCTCGTACTGCCAAAAGTTCGGCCAACCGCAGCAGCGGTCGGCCGTCACCGCCCGGGAGCGTCCGGCGCCAGCCGACCCGGCCGACGACGCCCGGCGGGCCGGTCCGTCCGATGTACATCGGGTCATAGACAATGCAGTTTTTGTCGGATTAGCACGGTTTTGCTATCTTCAGATGCAAAATGTTATCGTTGGAAAACAATAATGATCTATGACTCCGTTGGATCTCAGCTGTTACATAAGCTTCAAAATTCGTCGCATACTTAAACTTTCAACTCACTGGCGCTGTACTGCCAAACTGATCACAGAAATGACAAAATACTTCCACCATCCGACTGCATGTCCAGTTCTCTACAAGACGATATGCATTCTGTTGGACGAATGATTACAGTATCGAATACAACCTGATGGCGAGCCAGCCCGCGCAAGTCGCTGATTATCGCCTGATATCATGGTACGATCTTGCTCCTAGTTTTGGTAAAATTCAACGCACATATGTGATGACTAAATGATAGGTGCTCCACGTTTGGTGGTCTCACCATGCACGGTTCAGACGTAACGCACAAAAAGCGGAGGGGAGTGTCTTTTAACCCCCAGCAGTCGCGGGTTAATTCCCAGAAGCCTCTCCCCTTGCAAAGAAAATGCCTTTCCCCAATGAATAAAGTATACCATACACTGGATGTCACTGTTGACGTGTGTTGGATCTCACTTAAAAACACCCTCTAAATTGCTTTTCAAGGAGATCATACTCAAACTCATCAAGCTCCTGGTCTGACAACGCCTACCAGGCGCATGCAGCATACGGTACATGACCATGGTGCAAAATGGCACACACAGGATCACGGATCTTCGGATTCCTTATTTCCGGTACCCAAAGCAGAACAGAACTTCTCAAAACTCAGTCAGTACAAATCATTTTCCTACATTCTCCCAAACACTTGCTGGAGAAGTGTTGATTGACTGTCAGCTACTGAAGCAATTCTGGCCGATTCAGATATGTATAACCTTCCATCAAACGTCAATGTTTGATGTTTTATGTGATCATTTTACCAAACGCGAAAATAGCTTTTAGGAACGTTTTATGGGAACTTATGCACAGTAATTGGAACATACGTGGACGTGATGGTTCTGAAGCGCTCCTGGCCTGCAGTGTCCCATATCTGAAGCTTGATCTTCTCTCCATTGAGGTTCATTGTTCGAATCTTGAAGTCTACTCCTATCGTAGTTATGTAATTTCCCGAAAATGTGTTGTCGGCAAAACGCACCAGCAGTGAGCTCTTGCCAACACCTAAAATTCAGACCACGTGATCAGCATAAAACCAACTATATGACTGGCACAAAAAAGAATGGGGCATCTCTGATGAGAACACTTCAAATGGCAAGGGTCCATGGTAAAAATACCAATTCTGAAATCTTCATTATACCTGGAAAACTATTTTCATTGTATCTTTCATGGCAAGAGCTAATGCTATATTATCAGACTGTTCATTACCAGCTTACACTAATGCACTGTTGAGCAGACCGAGTATGTTGAACATTCAGATAAAACACCTTGTCTTCCACCGGTGTAGACACAAACATGATACACAACAAATCTGGGCACATCTCCCTTGCTTACCACTGTCCCCAATAATCAGCAGCTTGAAGAGATGGTCATATTCTCGTGCCATGGCTGCCTAATTATGAACTGCAGCTGAAAGGAAAAATGCAACACATTACAAAAAGAACCATGAAATAAAACAAAATGCAAGAAAACAAACTTTTGGAAAACTGCTGGCATACAGTGGTGCATCCTACCCATTGATTTATTCACTTTTACTGGACCTTCTTATATATGACTGACAACAGGACATGTGACTTATATGTGATGATAAATGGACAGAGTCAGGTTCCTTTGCAACAGCCATCTAAAATTATACCTTAGAGACTGTGGATCCAAAATTTATCTTTAGAACTTAACAGAATGTGCTACAAAAATCAACATCTTTTAACATTTTGCATCACAATTAAGAAGGCTTGTTTGCTTAACTTAGCCCTCTAGTATTTCAGAAATATAACATGAATATACCATGTATGCCTACATATGACCATGTATGCCTACACACTGACATGCCAAGTGCACATTTTGCATTTTCCTGTCATCTTCTTTTCTTCACTGAACCACTGCATTTTATCCAACATTGTGTAATGGAAGCAAGCATTGTGAATGGGGGACAAAAGACCCAAATAACACAGGACAGAAACAACATTGCTAGAATGGTCAACCTCCGCACACCTGGGTCATTCTTTGACATGAATGCCATCAGAAATGAAAGTGTTTTCTATGAATCCGCCCATACCCGAGCTGTTAGCCCAGCTTAGGCTGGATATGACACAAGAAAAGCTGTGAGAAAGTAAGGTTAGTGTTGGCATGCAATCAAGAAGTGCTGGCAGAAATTTTTAAAAGCAGTTGATGAAAAATCAGCAATGCTGTGGCCGACACTCATGCATCAGCACAGCACCCAAATTTGCGTGGGCAATGGGTGTCTGGAATGCTGGGTCAGCACTGATATTTCTTTACAAAGCCTGAAAAGTTGGAGCCACAAGATCTGCCAAGTCCTCTGTTTAGAAGTATTCGCGATGTAAGTCGACAGCGGCGCCTCTAGCGGTCGCCCGCGTAAACTATTTATGTAGGATGATCGGCAACTGGATCAGCGCCGTATACTTCCGTGCGGCGGGTTGGAGCGGAGGGCATTGGTATTTCATTTGAATTCTTCCTATAAGAACGCAAGGCACTGCCGATAGAGGGCGAGGACGAAAACAAGAAAGTTCCTTGGTGCAAGAAACCCCACATAAATTGCGGTGTTCCATACGTTACCAGCAGAGATACGGAAACTCCTCTGCAAATGGGGGAGGCGGGCGGGTAAAGAAGCATTTCGGGTCGCTTCCCTCCAGTCAGCTCCCATACGATAAATGCTACATTCAAAAAAAGTTGACGGCAGTGCCCCTATCCCTTCCCGCGACCTTGCTCTAGTATGGAGGGGACAAAGCGCAGAGTTTCTATTCGTTCCCGACAAACAAACCTCTGCTGAATGGAAAGCAGTGTCGGCGTAATGGATACCGGTTACAAAAATGTTTGCGGGCAAAATAAAATTTTAAGTCATTCCTTTCTTGCAGCACCCATTTGCCTAATGTTAAATGACGTTTTGCACGAGGGTGTCCTATGGCAATGATCCATAATCTTCTGCCCATGGCCATAGAGAGTATATTTTCATCATTACCTGCCCATCTTACTAAATGTATTAGTACTCCTGCACCAGCCTGATATTGCACCGGGATGTTCCATGATGCATGAGTACCCACAAAACCTGAACTCAGTGCTGAGTACTGGATATTTTATTTTTTTCTGCCGACGAAATGAATCAGACAATACTTGTGATGTGCAGGGAGGATATATCAGCTGAACCTGGGAGGATATATCAGCTGAACCTGCACCAGACCCGTTTTTTGCAGACAGTGAAATTGTAATGGAGTGCTGCGGCCTATGTGTGTCGTTTTGTACGCCTTCGGAGGGGCATGGGCCATTCCATTTCCGATTTGAGCTCCTCCAATAATCATCCGAGCACTCTCAATATTTTCTCGCACCTCAGAAATGAGACATAGATAGGTATAAGACTGGTATGTTTATGCAAATATGTAATATTTAATCATCAATTTGCTAGTATAATACAATTATTATGCAATCATGATATATATATATATATATATATATATATATATATATATATATATATAGCATGCTACACATTAAAAGCAGAGATAAGAGCAAAAAAAAAGCAAATTAGAAATGACCATCGGCCAAAATAGTGACATAAATCCGCCCGCAAATTCAACTGGGGAGGGCAATGAAGTTTGGTTGTTGGACACCTAAAATGTGCCTTCCAAGTCATTTACACACCACTGATGGGTGAAGACTAATAATGCTGGGATTTTGTCGAAGATGCAACGTCTGAGGGATTAAAGCAATGATCTCCATTTCTTCCTCTCTTCTCTCAAGAACCCTGCATTTTATGATATGCTCAGCCTTGAGCATTACTTTCTCTTCTTGCCAGCAATGTTGGCCAATGCCAACATACTTCACAATGTGCCAAACGTCTGCAGAAAAGTGACGACCACACGCCACCCTATCGTCTGCCGTGACTCCTCACCACATCATCCTACATAACGGTCGGCAAGCGCACGGGAACCCCGTGACTGGCGCGCCATCTACTGGGCACTTAAAACGTGAACATCAAAATGTCATTGTGACTGGCATGCTTCAGAAGGATGCTACGGCCAAAAATCAAAGAAAAACGTCCAAAAGCAGATTGATACTGTGTAAAATGGTAAGAAGAACTGAGTGATGAATGGCTAAGCAAATTATCTGCAGGGATGGAGTGAACCATGTGCAGTTTGGAATGAATCATTTAGAGCTTCTGCATCCACCAACCTCAAAGCGACCATGTGCCACCAACAGGCAGGTAGTTCCACCATAGTATGTGGCAAAAACAAAAAAATATGAGCCCAATCCCTATGGGCACATACAGACTGTCACAACCATTTATTCTTTCATTTTCCTCGAGTAAGCAGTTAACCATACCACTAGTATCAGTTCTGTTCTTTGGAACAGAACAGTGCATGTGAGGTGTACTCTGGTCTTTATGTGTAGACATGAAAAGGGCACTGCATCACATGGTAAAACAAACCAGAAATGGAATACACAATCTCTACACTTCTAAGACTGGGAGGAAAGGCCACCTGACAACTTCCAGGACATGAGCCCAATGGAAAATCTCTTGGGGATTGTTCAGCAGCTGCTCAACAAAGTGGACCCCTGTACAGGTCTCAAATGGCCCACAGAGCAACTCGAAGCCTGCATGGGGAAATATTTTCTCACCTACACAGGACAATCTAATGACTGGCATGCCAGAAAGGTGGCCAAAATATCTAGCATTGAAGGGTGCATATATAAATATGTAAATACACACTGGGCATTAAAGCTACTCATATACTAAAATTATTGGCTCCATTGGTAGACTACTGGTCTTACTGTCTTGCAAGACAGGTTTAAGTTGCCCCAGAGCTTGATAAATGGCCTGCGGTCAGCTGGCAACTGGCCAACATAGGGTCAATCTAACTGTCACTTGATCCTGTCACGCCCTTGGCAGTACGTTTAACTTCTGCCATAAAACCTGATGTTTCCTGAAATTTTTCAGCTGGTTAATGGGGCCACACTCTGCACAACAAGCTCTGCTAAATAATGACTGATCCTTCTGGTCACCATCTCAACCCAATCAGGTCAATTATGTAAAAAAGTAGCATTGAAAGTTATTGATTTCATTTGCACATCACAAATGAGAAACAACTTTTGAGAAATCCTACACAATGAAAACACACTGTTTCACAATGACAGGTTAAATTTAGGGCTTTCATAGAGTGGCATGCCACAAGGTGACATGGTTGTTGTTATCTGAACAACACTGAAGGGTCTTGTGTGGTTCAGGGTAATATGCACTACATTGCCCAGTTAATTACATTAGTTATTAAGCCAGCAATTTAACTATGCAGGAAAGGATAGTGCAATGGTCTCAGCAAATGCAACAATCAATAAATTTTCCACACCTTTTCAAAGGCTTGAATACCTGACATTCAACAAGGAAAAAAATGGCATACTACAAAATGTGAGTGGTTCTTGGCTGTTTTGCATTCTTCACAACTACCATTAACAATAGCAATAGCATTAGCAATAGCATTCACAACTACCATTAACAATAGCAATCAACTAGGAAGTTCTCAAGATAAGACTGCAATATCTGGAGTGTTGGGAGAGTACAATATCCCAAACTGCAAGTGGCAAAATACCCCTCCCAGTTCATAAATACTGAAACTCATCAGTCAATACCACATGTTTGATAGCAAACATGTCTCTAATCTCTGTTCCTGCAAGATGGGTTCAGGTTGCTTCAGAACTCAATACCTCACCAGACGGCCAGCAGGCAGTTCATCAGTATAGAGTCAAACTACCATATGGTTGTGTTGAATCTTTGAAAGCACATTACATCTTTCCCAAAAAATACAAAATCAGTCATTATATAGAAATGGATATCAAGTCTGAATGTGTGGGGATCAGGGTTCTTGCAACAAGTTCTGCTTAGCAAGGGCTCTGATCTCAAACATCACCCTAGCAAGCTATTTAGGTACAATTCATAAAAATACATGCAAATGATACAAGCTTTGCATCATATCATAGGATCTGGACATGGAAAATAAATAATCTATCACAAGACCAGAACAGTAACCAAGCAAACAAAGAATGAGGAACTTTTGGTGGCTAGTGGATGGTGCAATAAAGGAAACATGCAGGGGTAGCAGACTAAGGGGGCCAGCTGTCCCCCATCTCCAGTCAAAATCTAACATTAAGACTACAGCACTGCACAGAAAGAAATGGGCTAAAGAACTGGCTTGGCCCTCCCTATCTCTGGAGAGGCTCTGCTGCCACTGGAAACATGACATAATCTTGAAGTGAAACACATTAGTTTAGCATGCTCCCTTATGAGATGTCTTAGTGTAAACCAAGTCCATGCCATAGTTATGGCCTAAATGGACTGATGAAAATGGTTCTTCACATCTCCTTCCACAGAAATTAAATAACTTGCATTATTACTGGTTTCACAACTTTCAACCCCAATCTTGAAAAATATCATTCAGTTGTGGCTAGTGAAATCAAATGAGGCACTCCAAACCAAAACAGCAATGTGTAAGCTGTGGCATAGATGATAACAGCACAAACCATGCAGGAGGCTGCAGTGAGCAATAATGTTCAACTGTTCATGTTATCATGCTAACAGACATAGCAGGTGGCAAAATGGCCTCAGCAGCTGAAGCCCTGTATAAAACCGTCCCATGAAACATCATAGGTGCTCAAATTTCATCCAACAACATGATGTTTACATGATGATGTTCCCCACACAGGATAAGGTCTCAAGTTCAAAGTAGCAACACAAGCAACAGACTAAAGAGGCAGAAAATTTAATAAAAAGTAACCACACCCATTAATCCATAACTGCATGGCACGCTTCTTATGCTCCTGTCCCACAACTTGCACTCCATACATGTACAGGGGATACTCACCAGTTCACGAGGACAATCAATAAGAAATCATATGACAAAACGTCCCTGAAGGCTCCCGAGTACGCCAGTCGAAGTATAGCTGGCGAAGGGGAAATAGGTAGCCCCTGCTTGGCTGCGTATCAGTTAGGACGAAAAGACCGCGGTAAAACGAAAAGTAAACTCCCAGAGATGGATCAAACGGATATGGCAACGGCAATAACTATCCTATCATGTCTTCCACCGTCGGAATGTCTCGGGAACATAGCAATCCCGGGGTGCGAGAAATTCGAGATCTCAACCCGGATGGTGATTTATCGCCAGTCGCGCCGGAATCGTCTGATTTCAAATCTATTTGTCAAATCTTGTTGGCCAAAATACAAAGTGACGCAATGCTACGGAAATGCTTTTGAAATATCGAAATTGCGGTAAAGATCTGTACAACAGCATATCTGAGCCTCAGAAAAAGAACTTTTTTTGATCATGTAGAACCTTTGATAGACATTTAACAGCTTTATGGCAAAGCACAATGTTGCAAGGTTGTGAGCATGTTGCAAGCGCAAACGCATCTAGTTGAGTTTAAAACCAATGTTTCTTCTTTTGGTAGATTACCTTTCCGGCTAAAATGAACATTTTATGCACCTGGACGGTTGTTTTTTGGATAAAAAATGTGTACTTGATTGGTTTTTCTTCTTCCTGACGTCAGAGGAATGATTGGAACTCTTTGAGTATTATCGCCGTGACTGTTATGAGAGTGTAGTAACCTTGGTTATGTGCTAACCTTGACGACACATAAACATCTCTCCAAACGGCGTGAGAGGGGAGAGGGGAGTGGATCGCTGGTAAGGGACGACCCCAACGAATGTTGTAGAAAGAGAGAGTTGTTAAAACCCGTAACAAATCATTGGCAGCACGTTCAGCTAAACCACTGCTCCTGGCAAAGGTAATCTCCTTGTTTGATTGCTCAAACGTTGCAGAGGTGTTTTATGACAGATGTAACGAATTGTTGCTTGATTTGCTGTACTCTGTGGATGTATCGTCTGATGGCAGCACAAACAAAAGATGTGCAGTTATATTACAGATGGTGTGATGAGCTCATCTAATGTACTGACTTGATGAGAGCTGTAGATAAAGTGCCTGGTGTTTATGATGTATATGTTTTTTTATTTTTATTTACAGAACTGTTTGGATCTTTAAATAGCACCATTTTGCTGATGCCTGTTGATAAATTATTTCTGCATCACATGCCTGCAGAAGAGTGGTAATCACTTGGAGGTTATGTTTTATTGTAGGTGTTTTATTCAGGCCATTCATGCAGTTCTTGCTGTGTTGCTCCAGATTGTTACAGGACATCCCTTTTGCCAACAAATGAATGCAAGGGGAAGTTTTGGGAAGTATGTTAGCCAAAGCTAGCCAGGGCCTGAAAATTTTGAGAACTAGCAGTGCTAAATGGTACCCAATTTTGAAAAGGTATGGTTTGGCCATTGGTCATGGACTATTATGCCAAAAGTGGCCAGCAAAACCCAATAAATGTTGAACAGTTTGAGAGTAGGTACGTAAATTGGACTAAAAATTTTATTTAGTTTCATGATACTGACAACAGTGATGCTAAGGTAGCTCAGGTGATTTTGAACCCTTTTTTGGAACTGGGGTCCTTTAGATACTGTGGAAGCCTTACAGCTTTGCAGTGCATGAGTACTGTCTCTGTCATCATGTGACATCACATGGAGCACTGCTTTTCACTTGTTGCTTGGTTTACATTGTCAGATAGCAGTACCTCTTGGTGTTCTTTGCAGCAGCTTTAGATACTTTTGGGCAAGGTTGGAAGATGTGTTGTTTTTTGGTGTTGAAGAACACTGGAGAATATGTGTCCAAAAAACATTTATGCTCCAAAAGTTTGAATTTGTGTCTCCATCAGAAAGTTACTATATAACTATGTTGACACATTTCTAACTGTAGTCAAATGACTCTGACTCAGTGCTGTAAGAAGCAGGCATGATGTCATGACTGATATATGCCAAGAATGCCAAGTTAAACTAGCATTACTGTTTGCAAAATTTTGTACTCCAAAAATAGAAATTATACTCTGACTCTAAGAATAAAACCCAAATTTACAACCCTGTTTCTGGGGTTAGTCAGTTTCCATTGTTGGCAGTCAGAGCTCAAAACTTGAGTTATTTCTGGTCTCTGGCTTAATAGAAAATACACCATCTGGTATGCCACACTGAATTGTGGATTATGGAATTCACCATATATCATACTATATGATATGTTTTGCATAGTTCTATCTTCTGAACCTGCATTGTTGTCCTGTTTTTGCCTGCATTTTTACTGAATGTGCCTCAGAGGTGTTTATGAAGCTGTCACACAAGCTACCTAGTACTTGCTATCTTGTTAAAAGTTAAATAGGTGCATGGCACATGTTTTATAGTGCAATACAGGACCAAGACAGGTATTGAGGTAAGTTATGTATGCAATAACCATAAAATAATTCAAGACATTGATTTAGGATATTTTGTGGTCATGTCACTACCTATCTGGTATCTTCTTTCAGACTGTGGTTTTGTGGTATGGTCTTCCCCTAGATCCAACCATGCATGGATATGTCACAAGAATTTAGTAACCAAAAGCCAACCAATGTTTTTCTGCACTGAATCGATTACAAAAGTGCCTTAAGTTAGACCTAAATTGCAGTGACACCAAAGTCATGAAAATGATTTGATCTTACATCTTGTATGGCTGTTAAAATGAAATCATATCTGGCCACTGAGAAACTGGCATCCCCTCCCACACTCACACCTGACCATAGACATGCACCATTCCCATCAAGGTCTCCCTTTTTGTGAAGCAGATTGGCTCAGACAATTTTTGTGAGTGTGTGATGGCTTAGTGCATGACAAGGAAAAACTTAGCAATGCTGGCAAAATGTGAACACAGACCAAGATTTAATGAGGACCAGTTGTCATTGTCACATAGACCATGAGAATTGAAAGTGTTACACTCATCAAGTTTGGCTGAAGAAGTCACCATTTCAGTAACAAAAAACTGAAATGTTTTGGTGGTCATATGATGGTCATATGACAAATGAAGTGGTCATAAGTCATGGGGAAGAGTTTCACTAACACTCCTTGATTGTGATGGATGCTGATCCCATAAACATGTCTGGAAGGGGCTGGATGGCAGTCTACTTTGTCATATGGAATGTTCATCTAGACCCAGCTGTGTTGCAAATAGGGTATTTTTGTGATGAATGGTGACAGGTCTTACAGAGTTGTATTGCTTACATGCTCACATAGTGTTCCTTGTGGGACTCATGGCATCCTGGATGATGTCTGCCAGACACAAATGGTTGCAAAGGAATCCCTGTTCTAATGAGTTGTCAGTTAGCCTTTTTGTCAGTTGTTTTGATAGTAACATGATGTTTTGACGATAGAATGGGATCCAGAATTCCTCAAATTTAACAGTGGCACATCATGCATAAGGTGGCACAGCTCAGGCGGGCATCTGAGCCCTGTGGTATTGACCCTTCTCAGGTACTGGCCACCATGTCACGGCCAAAGCTTCACATCCAGCAAAATGACCTGTTCTGCAAGAACCTGTGCGGCTTCTTTGGCAACCCACAGTGGGGAGGCTTCTGTTCCAAATGCTACAGGGAGCTGATCCAGTCCGGCGGCGGCGCGGCGCCGTCGACCAACCACACCCGAAAACCGTACGTCCCAGGTCTGACCGTCTGAAGACGTGCTTGGACTGCTTAACTAGCACGTTTCAAACGTGAGCAGGCGTTTTGTGAGTAACGTTATGTTTGTTGGCGAGGCCTCCCAGTGCTGCGCTTCTGGTCCTTATTGCGCGCGATGTTGGCAAGGAGATTGGCCATGGTTGCAACCTACAACTGCATGAAAATGGGAGACCCTTAATTCCTTCAGAATGGATACCGACTTATGATATCGTGTACTAGCTGGACATTTTGGCTGCGTCGTCTCGATGAAAGGACTCGAGTTCTGAATGGTTCGCACTTTTCATTTTATCCACGGAGACTAGTATGAACAGGCAGGGAATTCCACAAATCTCAGCATTCCTGTGTTTCAATGATTTCTCTCTGGCCAGGATGAGCCACCTGTTGCCAGTTTGAGGGTGTGTGGTTTCTGGTAGTGGCAGAGGCACTACAAGGCACATTTGGCCTTCTGAATAAGTGCTCCACCTGGTTTTGTTTGGGCGAATTACATGGCCTTCAGCATTAATGCCACCATTGGCTTTTCTCAGTTGGTGTTGCCTGTTGACAAATGAACGTCAGCTTTCGGTGAAGTATTGTTAAGTCTTTCAGCTATGCAAATATTGGGCCCACCAAATGTTTGTATGGATACTGAGTGGTACAAATCGACTGTTGCAAGAATGTGGTTAATGCAGAAGTGAGAGTTAAAAAATCTGAACTTGCCCTGGCCCTACATCCTTGTCACATTGTTTGTATGTCATTCAAACTTTGGAATGTCACACCAGCCTTTCTCTTCTTTGTGATATGCAATTGTATTGTTCCATCTAGCAGGGTAGGGTAATTTTTGCAGTAAAATTTTGCTCAGTCTCAACAAATCATTATTTTTTCCACGTGATTCGTGTCAGTGACAATAGTATAAAGTACTTTTTTTGTTATTTGGACCGAATATCAGACATATTTTCTCCACAGTTCGCTTCAGACACACCACTGTAAAAACTTGCTTCAGTATGCTTAATGATAAAGATGTTGGGATGAAATTGATGATTAAGTAATATGATGATTAAATATCTTTTGTAAGTCAGCTTTCATTATGTTTAAAAAGAAGCATTTGAAGTGTTTAATCATGCCTCCATTGTTACAGAGCTGCTTCTTATTGAGCAGTAGCTGTGATGTTTTTCGGACATGTGCTACCTACATTTGTATGGCTGTTTTTCTGTCATAAAAAAGTTCGGCTTCGTTGTCTGTCGCTCAGGACTATTAAAACAGAATAACAAATTCACCTTTCAGTTCAGTCAGCCACGATGTTAGGCAGTCGTCACTTACCACTCCCACGGGCGATGCTGCCTCTACGGTGTCAGTGGGCGCCGGATTCGGCGGCTTCGAGGAGAAGAAAAAGAAGACACTTAAAATGAGCTTCTTCAAGAAAGCAAAACAAAAACCAGCTGCTGGTAGGTGTGATCTGTAGCATTTTCAACATTGACTTTGTTTTACTACATGCTGTGGAGCTGAACAAACGTATGGTGACATAGCTGTTCTGGTATGTTGGTTTGTTGTAAGGTTGACTGTTTTTTCTGTGTGTTTGGTTATGCGTTGCTAGACTGAAATATCAACTTGGCGGATAGTTAACCGCACCCAAACACCCATACAGGTATGAGCACGTGTCTGTGGTCCTATGTATATAATATCGTTGGTGATGAGTACCTGAATCGAGATCTGGCGTATGCGTCGACGTAAACGCAACACGTGCTGCCTTCCGGCCGCCGCTTGCAGAGCCGGACACGCCCCCGGGCGCGCCCCCGTCCTCTGGCCGCGAGGCCGAACCTTGTCCGGCGGGCGCGCTGGGCCCCCCGTCGGGCCCGGCCGCCCCCACCGCCACCCCGACCGCGTCCTCCTCAGCCCGCAGCCTGTCCGCCTCCCCCGTCCTCTGGCGGGCCTGTCGTTCGCCGGCGCCGCCGCCGAGGTACGTGGGGCCGCCGGCCGGCCCCGTCCGATCGCCGGCACCGGTCGGCTGGCGGCTGTGCGCCCTCCGACGTGCGGTCTCGGGTCCGGACGTCGCGGCTGCGCTCAGACGCCGGCCCGGGGCCAGGTGTGGGCGGGAGTCACCGGGCGCCGCGGAGGCTGGGCGCGGAGAGGCGGGGAGGAGACGGGGGATGGGGCTGGCCGAGCCGTGGGCCTCTCAGAGGCGCCCATGCATCCGTCGGCACTATCGATGCGTGTGGTGATATTGACATTCGCGATAGTCGAGCCCTCCATCGTTGAGCTCGGCTATCGGTCAGTTCGCCATAAAATCTGCCCAGTTCACGGCCGCCGATAGGACCGCTCGCCGCGCCGTCTCGATACGCCGCCTGTCATGGTCCTGTGATCTACGACCCCCTGCCTGTGGCCTCGTCTTGTCCTTGTCACTAGAACAAACTAGCCTGTAAACATAAAACACGACTGTGTTGACTTCAGAATTTCTCAAAACGGAGCGCATTTCATTACGCGCTTTTTTATGTATATCGAGTAAGATTTGAAGCTAGGAAAGAACAGCTTTTGTCATTGAACAGGCAGGGAGGTGTTGTGATGTCTTGTGATACTTACGCCAGTTGGGCCCTGTTAACTGAGTAGCAGCACAGCCAGATGCCCGTCGTGGGCCACGTTATGCTTGTTTTATTTCGTTCTTTTATTTCTTGTTTGTTGCTTTAGTATGATATTTTATTGCCGAATTGTAGATCACATAGCTTTATAGCACTTTATCCTGGTTGTCATCGGTGCCAGCGCTCATCTGCCGCTGACATCGGACCGATGGGCCGTCAGTACCTCACGGCCGGCCAGGCCCGGTATTGGCCATCACCGGCCGCTGTTCGTCGCCGTCAAGACGGCGTGGCCGACGGCCGGGTAGGCCGGGTAGGCCCGGCCGCCAAGCGGTGCCTGGTCCGGCTGTCGGACCCTGACCCGACCCCGCGCCCCGGCCCGGCCAGTCCCGGGCCTGACCTGCTGTTGTTGACCGCCGCCAGGACGGCCGCCGACCCATGCCTGTCCGACCCTGACTCAACCCCGCGCCCCTGCCCGGCCAGTCCCGGGCCTGACCTGCTGTTGTTGACCGCCGCCAGGACGGCCGCCGATCCATGCCTGTCCGACCCTGACCCGACCCCGCGCCCCGGCCCGGCCAGTCCCGGGCCTGACCTGCTGTTGTTGACCGCCGCCAGGACGGCCGCCGACCCATGCCTGTCCGACCCTGACCCGACCCCGCGCCCCTGCCCGGCCGTTCCCGAGAACTCCCCGTTCCGTGAAGTGGTTTTCACGTGCCTGCAGCCGCCCTACTGCCTCTACCTCAAATGTGAGTGCGACCTCCTGCTGGGGGCCTTGAGCGGTGCCGGCTCTGGCGCCGTTATCATGGTCCTTCTCCATTGTTAGGAACGAATGCTTTGTTGCGTCATGGCCTGTTTACAAACGTTGAGTGGACGGTTTCTGATTGGTTGGCGTGGATATGGTTGGGAGAACAAATGCCGCAGCTGTTTGTCCGTGATTCATGGGAGCTTAAATGCTAAACCATTTCTTTGAATTGGCGAGGTCTATGGCATGTTGTTTACGATGAACATAAAAGCCAGAAACTACTAATGCTGTTGTGACGGCGGTCTACGTCATCGCCAGTATTGTTTTTTTTTCGCTTTCTGTGTTGTAGAAGTTGTGCATTATTCCCGTGATTCTTCGGAGGTTTTGGGAACTTATGGGCACGGTTTGTTGTGAAGTTTGAAAACATTTTAAACATCGTCATCAGTTTGTTGCAACGTCTGTGAGTGCTTCGTCTCATTATGTGAATTATTTTCAGTTCGGGAATAAGACGCATGTTTTCTATATTACTACTTTTCTGAACGTTTGAACCCGTCCCCGACTAGTGGGGCAGTTGACTTTTTTAGGTTTTTCTGAGATTGCGAGAGAACGAACAAACACGGAGTCAACAAACTTTGTGTACCTTTTGCTTCATCAGTTTTACATCTCGTGTCAAAATTTTGACCTCAGGTCACGTCAGGTGCCTGACCTAGGTCAGGTCAAACATACCTATGTCCAAAAAAGTTTAGCTCCCTCGAACTTTTTCGCAAAACAAGATATCTCAATAATACTTTCAGGGATTAGTAAACGTGATAAATGCAACAAATCCGCTATCTCATATTTTTCGGAATTTTCTGGGTCATTGATCTAAGGTCAAGCTCATTTTTAAGACATGTCTTTTTTTCGGAAATTGACGGAATACTTCATAACATTTTTAGTGTGGAGTGAAGCAGATATCTAGTTACCGTCATTGGGCAAAGTATCAATGACTTCCAGCCATTGACTTGAGGTCAGGTCACGAATAACTGTAGTGAGCCAAAATGTACCACCGTCAAAATCGGCGATGAATTACTCAGAATGGGTAGAAAATGGCAGAACTAGCTTGCACAGACGTAAGTAATACCAGGAACCTCAAAAAGTTTGAAAAAGTAGCATATTTTGGAAATAAACAGGCTCTCGCGAATAAAGCTCCGCCAGTTTTGTAGATTGGTAACTAATGAATTTTTCCAAAACTTAAGCATGAAAAACCATCACAAGAACCTCTAAGATCGACAAAACATACATAGATCGTCTTTTTTCGCGAATATAAAGGAACGCTAAGATAGGTTCCCGTCAATTTGTTACCGCATACGGCAGCAGCGCACGCCTAGCAGCTGCCGCGAGAAATGCCATGTCTTTAATTTAACGTTTCGGCGTATATATTGAAGAAATCTGGGAAATTAGACGTGTATCGGCATCCGCGGACCCTTACTTGTGCGCTGGTGCCTTTACCTAAGCGTTTTTAGTCACAGTCCTTGAGATTCAGGATTCATTTCTCGGTATCATGCAGTCGGCTATGAGAAAACATATATATGGGGCGTAAATTGCTTACATATTATCTAAAACTAAAAATGAGACCAGTTTCGAGCTCTACTCGTCACAAGCTTTCCAACGGTATGCTTATTTTTATCGTACGACCAGCCGTTCGTGAGTTAGAGGGGGGCGGTCAACTGCCTCCCCCCCCCCCCAGTCGCCCGTGTTCGAAACGGACCGACGGTCTTGCGCGGGTTAAGGCTTATCAGGCGTTTTTTCTTCATTCGCTTGGGAAATGGACCAACGATTAGGTGACAGTGGTAATAAGTAAAGCAACGTTAAACATTGCGGATCGTTTTTGCGCGACCCTCGGGGTTGGTGAAGAATAAAAAAGCACTCTCGTAAATCTCTTCAGTTGTAACGTATATCTGGTCCACGTGTGACACTAATGTCGCAGGGAGTTTGTCCCAGAAAGGTGTAATTGCGCAGTCAAACCAGACGCTTCAGCAGAGCCCACTCGCCGAAATGCCGCGCGTCGGTCGTGCTGCGCAAAAAACGTCCGCGCGGTGCGAGTTTTTCCGCGCGCGTGAGCTGTCGTCCGTTGAAAGCACTACGCCTTTGCCGGATCGTTTCATCCTGCTTAGTCACAGAGGCGTTGCGCGTTACTAGGACGTTTCTCTCGGCGAGCAGGCGTCCTTCTGCCGGCCCCGACTTGGCCTTTTTCCGCTTAATCTGTTTGAAATGGATCAAATGATAAGATAGGACCGTGGTACACGGATATGAGGTGGTGGTGGGCTCGGCCGCTAAGGGATCAGGGTATCACGGACAACTGTTTATGGCTGTTTAAGCATGTTGATTTACGTAGACATGGAGGCGCGGGAAAGTGCGAAAATTAGTGTTTCATTACAAGCGAAAGTATTCGTGCCGAAACTTTAATGGAAAGAACAGTGAACAGCATTTCTTCAGCAAAATGATGCATATCTGAAGTGGAACGTTCCGTGGTACATCGTGCCCAACTTAACTCATCTTATAGTTATGTGCTGAGGCTAGTTGCATGTTTTCAGCGGACCTTTTTCTTATCTGCGTTTGGTTTGTTAATAGTGATGGTTTATTCATAAGGTTACTGCTTTCTCGATTATGGATTTGTTTTGCGTTCCCTAAACGAGTTCCAAGTCTAAGTTCTCTGAGATGTCTGATATGTTTGGCATGCATAAGAAAGGAGGCCTTGGGCAGAAAATCTGCAATTTACTTTATCTTGCCGTCGTTGATTTCGAAAAGACTGTTTGTACCGGATATCATCGATAGTCAACCGTCTGTCGAATCTTCGCATCGCGGATGGGTTCCAAAGTCGCGGAAAGCGACCTCTTGTTTATGCTCTACTCGCTGCTAAGAAAGGATTCCGTGGCGGTTTTCGACCAGTTTGTGGTTTCATTTCGACGTGTTGTTGCGTTTGTAGGTATTGTGAAGATCAGTCCTAATGGAGTGGTAGAGTGATAGAGTCGAAATAATCGCAAGGCACCATTGCATCAGCGACCGTGTAACCGGACTGACTGGATGTTTGCAGCCTGAGATTGTCCCATCTTTGTTGTCGGCAGTCTTACATGGGAGCTGTCGGTCTGTCGGCTCAGGGCAAGGTTAGTTCGTTGTTTAGTTCAAGTTGTTGTTTAGTTTAGTCGTTCGTTGTTTAGGGCAAGGTTAGTTCGTTCCACTTTGCGGTCTTTGTGCCTGTCGTCAGGGTCAGTTCGTTGGCCCGTTGTCTGCGCCTCGAGCTTGTGGCGGCTGTGGTCGGGATTAGTCACGACCAGCGGCCGTCGCATGATCGAGTACGTCGGCCCGCTGCACGCCTCCTGAACTGGGCGCAGTCGTCACTGAGTCACAGGCGCCGGCCGTCGACGTGTCTAGTTCACCAGCCAGCGGCCTGTGTGCGGGATTGTAGCGTCGGCTGCGTGGACGAGCTCATCAGCGCGCCGTCGACATCGGCCGTCCCGTTCGCCGCCGGGGTCGGGCCGAGACGGCGGCGCGGCGCCGTCGACCCCGGCGGCGGTCCCCGTTCGACGGCGGGGTCGTCGCTCTGGCCCGGTTAGTCAGCGGGCGGGGCGCGCTGCACGCGGCGCGTCCGTTGTCTGCGCGCGGCCGGCACCAGCTGTCAGGCCTGACGGCGGTCCGTCACCTGCGCGCTGGCCGGCCGCGCTCGCCGCGGCGCCGCCGGCCGCGGCCAGTGGTCGCCCGAGCTCGGCCCCGCCCCGAGGCCGGAGCCGCCGAGCGCCGATGGTCTGCCTCCTGCTGTGCTTCCTGCTGCCGCTGCTGGCGCTGACCGGCTCCGGCGAGAAGCGCCGGTCCCGGCAGCGCGCCGAGCGCCGCCGCCCGCCACGGCGTGAGTAAACGTGGCCGGTCGGAACTCGGCCGGACGCGCATAGTCAGGTGGAATTCGGCCGGACGTTGGCTAATCCAGCCAGCTGAAACTCAGGTGGACGTACCGAGCTAGCTGGAACTTGTCCGGACGCACGTGCCGACAGCCAGCGGTAACGTTTCCTGATACGGGTACCGCCAGCCAGCCGGAGTTTAAACGAGTGTGTACAGTCGGTGGACACTCAACCGGTCGTGAGTGTCTCTATTTACCGAGGCGTAAATATCAACACTCATTAGATTTCAGTCCACTCAGCGCATACTACATGTTTTTGCATGGCAAACTGTGGCTTAGTGTACCGCCAGATATGATAGGAGCGTGTAAACGCCACGTTATGGGGATGCTATTTGATTCGCCGAGCCAGGTGTGCACCGTTTGTTGGCATTGGATTGAAAACGACGCTTGTTTTGATCAGCTTTCCTTTTCCTTGATTTGGGGACACGTTAGCGCCGGCCTGGAATGGTGTTCATTGGTCGTGAACGTAACACCGTGATGCGATGGTTTAGTGATTCTTTTTTGAAGACTGCCATTGGATATATTGAGTATGGTCCCAGAGACATTTTAGTATTCCTAGTTCGTGTTACGTTACGGTTCGGCAGTGACGGAGACAAAGATAAGCGTCATGTTGGGGTGACACTTGGTTAGTTGCAGAACTGTGGTTTGGGGGAAGTAACTGATACTTTTTGGTGAATCTAGTTAGCTTGTTTGTGTATCAAGCATAGCACTCCGATGGTTAAACACTACCCGTAATACACATGCCGTCTTTATATAGCGTTGCATATACTGCGCGTGATTGGTACGAATGAAGTGGAGAAGGTCGCCGTTGCCGCCTCCACCAGCTCCTTGTGTTGGTTTCGAGTCATTGAAACCTTGGAACAAGTCACGCGATACCTAGTTGAGATGGCCGATTCCATCCCTTGACCGTCATCATTATCATCATATTTTCATCACCTGCATCTTCATCATCATTTTCATCTGAAGCGGACGACCACGAATCTAACATTGCCCGTTTTCGGGCCTTTTTTCCGGTTCCGACTCTTTTCTGAAGTGATCTTCCATATGTTTTGTATCAGGTCTTTCATTTTCGGAAGGCATATATCTAGATGATTTTGTTTCCAGGAAGGTGATGTAGTACCGTTCTGTTTATCCTCGATACCAACATCCCGGTGAATTCCTCATGGATGTTGTTATCCTTCATTTCACGCCATCCCCTCAGTTTGTCGACCGTTTTTGCTTGTCCCTTCAATTTCCCTTCAGTCTGTTTGGCATAGCCGTGTGTGACACGCACATACGGCTGTGTATGTGCGCCACTTTTCCCTTCGGCCGGCACTGAAGAGTTTTCAGCATGATGTCGCCGAGTTTTCACTTCGTTTTAAGACATCAGACCTTGAGTGGTGAACTTTGCTTCGGCACATTCTCATAGTCGAGCCTCGGTTTCTTGCATGAAACCATCAAAGGAGTAAAGTTTTCTTGTTTCCGATGAATGGTTATCCTCACTCACGTGCTTGGCTCTGTTCACGAGCGACGACGGATCTCTCTGCCGCTCCAGCAGCCCTGCTTCCCGAGTGTATGTGTGTGTGTGGCCGTTGTGTGTGAGTCGTGCCTGTGGGACGGGATCGGCATATCTGGCGGTGCGTTGTCCTGTGGCGTTTTCCAGTGTCCGTATCTAATGATGCTTTTGGACTGCACATGGTTGAGGTTGTTTGAAAGTCCGCTGCTGCCCTCGTGCAGGAATGTGGCCAGGCTTGATGAGCAGCTTTGCATTAACGCAGTCTGCAGTCATGCTGTGTAGACTGTCGCACCATCCTACCGGATTACCTTCGCGTGTCAGCTCACGCACAAGTTGCGTTATTTAAATATCGTATCAACGTCATAAAAGGATCATGCGATATCAGTTCATCCGCAGAACGAAGCTGTGGAAGAGTAGTTGATGTTTGGTCGGAATATATATCCAAACACGACAAGTGCCGATATGTATTGGCAGCGAATAGCTGGTCAGGATGTTGAGTATGGCATGCTATCGGGATGTGGACCAATCACTGCTGTACCGCCGAGTGGTGCGAATAGCTGGTCAGGATGTTGAGTATGGCATGCTATCGGGATGTGGACCAGTGACTGCTGTACCGCCGAGTGGTGCGAATAGCTGGTCAGGATGTTGAGTATGGCATGCCATCGGGATGTGGACCAGTGACTGCTGTACCGCCGAGTGGCGGATGGACGGAGCGGCCGGACCGGGTCCGCGCCTTTGCGGCATTGTTTTCGGTCTGGACGGCCCGTGAGCCCTCGTTCCTCCGCCTCAGACGCCAAGTCTCTGGACCCGGGCCAGTCGTCGCCGCGGCCGTCCCACCTGAGTCAGGAGTCGATCCAGATACACAAGGTGCTGACCGAGTTCCTGGCCGGCCTGAGCAAGCCGGCCGCCGACGACGTGCGCCGCCAGATCCAGGTACGTACGCTCGGGCGCAGGGCGCCGGCACGGGGCGCGGTGTATGTGTCCGACGGTGAAAACGGCAGATATCGTCAGATGTGGCTCCGGCGGTGACTCCGATTGAGGGCGCCGGACAGATATCTAGCGGCGGTGCACCGGATGTGTCTCCGACGGTAAATCCGGCAGACAGCGTCAGGTATGTCCCCGGCGGTGACCCCGACTGAGAGCGCCGGCTAGATATCTGGCCACGACGCGCCGGATATGTCTCCGGCGATAAATCCGGCAGGCGTCAGATACGTCTCGGGCGGCGACTCCGGCAGAGAGCGCTGGATTATTTCAGGTGGCGCGAGGGTAGACTCACTCTCCGTCCGTCGGCCCGTTCAGTGGGCCTCAGACGCGTTTACGTCGAGTGTCGAACGGCGTTTTGTTGGATGACCTCTGCCACTCTGGGAGTTGTTAAACGGCCATCATGATTGTATTTACAATTTATATATTTTTTTTTTATATTTATTCCATATAATTCATATTTATATGGAATTAAATTCATAATTTTATGGATATATAATCCATATAATTCATATTTCATATTTATTCCATATAAATATGGAGAAAATTTATATATTTTCTCCACACAAATATTTTAATATTTGTGTGGAGATGTCCTCGGTCAAGTTCTTGTTGCATGCTGATTTGAATTGTGGTTGTGTAGGAAACTTCACCGAAGTCCGCGACTTGGGAGAGCTGCATCGTTGGTTGCGTGTGTTGATGCGACCCCATGTGTCCAACAGATGAACATGGAGAACTGCATCAGTGCTTCGGCCTCGGCCACCTCCGACGAGATGTCCGACTTCGTTCAGAGCTTCTACAACACATTCCACGACCGTATTCACTCTCAGTCGGCGTACTACGGTGGGCGCTCAAGCCGTGACCGGACGTCAGCACTTCACACACGGGGCTGTATCGCGCACGATAGCAGGCGACTATTGGACCCCCGAGCCCCTTGCGTGCGTCAGACGAAGATCAAGTGCCCCTTGACTGCAGGATAGCACGGCCTGGCCCATAGATGACCTCGGTGGCCAAATTTGTTTCGTACGTCTGGTCCAGGGAAGGACTGTTCTTGTTTCCTTTTTTGAAGACAGATGATGTTGTTCTCGGGCCGGTGGTTTCTAAACAGGCACGTTTCTGACGTTTGCGGCGACCAAACTGTTTCAATGACTGTGCGGTGGCTTGGCGATGGCGATACGATCGTGCTCTGTGCCGATGGATGTCGTTAAAGCACGCCATTGTTGACGATCAACGTGATGGGATGTTACGGCGTTCGTTAGGCGTGACGCCGCTGTGGCAGTGCGTCACCTCTGTTGGCTGTTTCGCCTGTGCCGTGCGCGGCCGTCGGCCGGGTAGGAGGCCGGGTGTGCGCCGCTGACGGTGGACCCCGCTCCGCGCAGGCGTGTCGTCTGAGCGGCGCTCGGAGCTCGAGGACCTGGTCGAGCGCTACCTGACCACCCGGCTCTACCGGGTGCTGTTCACGCCGCTGTCGCAGCAGCTGGAGGAGGCCGACCTGGCCGTCCAGAAGCGGATCCGCTCGCTGTACTGGGTCAGCGCCCAGCTGCTGGAGCTCAACATTGACGAGTCGAACCCGGCGGTCACCGAGCTGGTGGAGCTGGCCATCACAGGTGCGGCCGACATCTGTCCTCTTTGGCTGTCTCAACTTTTGTAGCTGGTGATATTTATAGGTGGTGATTTTTGCACCTCATTGTGGTCATGGAGAGAGCAGGGGCTCGGGCGCAAGCAGCTGTGGTATCGTGTCTAACACTAGAGTGGCTCACGAAAATCGAGACACCGGAGCATAAGGAGCGGACGGAACCTGACTCCTGATCCCGGCCTGTCTGACCTGTCTCCTGACCCCGGCGTTTGCCCGCCGTTCGCAGACATCATCGAGATGGACAGCAAGCGCACGCCGCAGGACAAGCTGGCCTGCATCTCGTCGTGCGTCAGTCACCTGCTGGAGATGCTGTGCGTGGGGCGCCAGGGTGAGCCGCCGTCTGCCGACGACCTGCTGCCGGCCATCATCTTCGTGGTGCTGCGCGCCAACCCGCCGCGCCTGCAGAGCAACGTGCAGTACGTGACGCGCTTCAGCAGCCAGCAGCGCATCATGTCCGGCCAGCAGGGCTACGACTTCACCAACCTGGTAACCGCCCGCCGCCGGCCGCCCTCGCGGTCGAGGGGGCCGTCAGCGGCGCGAGTGTGTTGTGTGCGGGGACGTTGATTAGATATGAAGTGGGAAGGCTTTAATGGGATCAGAGGTGATCTGTATGGCATAACTCCGTTGCACTCAGAGAGGGTTGTTTGTTTTAAAAGACAGGAACAGTTGATAACATGGTGTCAATGGACGGTGTGCAAATCGAACGTTATGTGTCATGTTGTGTCATTTTTCATCCCGAATTTTGCCGTGGATGAAGTGAGAATGGATGCGTTGCGAATGTTATGTGTGCACAGTTCATTGGTGTTTGTTTATGTCGTGATGTTGGGTGTCTGTTCTGCCAAGTATGCGGGGTTGTTTCGTAGATGGTGTGTTATGCTTTGCATCGAGATAACTATCACTGTTTTATATATTCAGTGAGGCTAGTATCAGTGAAGATGAAAGATGCTATTTCTACCTGATATCGTTGTCGAGCTAAAAACCGGCGTGGGTCAGCGTATTCATTTACGCATAATTTCATTGGTGTTGTGGCCTTAAAAGTGCTGTATGATGTGCACGCGTTTCTCTGTTATTTTTTTCAATTCCCTGCCAAGCGTGCCCCAGTCCTACGCTGCCATTATAACGCGTCCGTTTCGGTGTCCGGGTGCGCGTTGACGTGGCGTGTGACGGCGCCGCCCGCCGACAGTGCTGCGCCGTCTCCTTCATCGAGTCGATGGGCGCCGACTCGCTGGGTCTGACGGTCGAGGAGTACGAGCGGTACATGTCGGGCGAGGTGCTGCCGCCGGCCGCCGACTGGGAGAGCGGCCAGTACAGGTGTCAGGTGGGTCCGCCGGGCACGCGCCGGCCGCGCGTCGCTTCGTCAGCGTCTGGCCGCGGCAGCGGAGGGGGGGGGGTTCTCGGGTGCCGCTGGTGTCCCCTGAACCCGGCCGTCAGGTCAGGACCCCGCGGCCGATGCCGCCGTGCGGTGACCCGGTCCGACGCAAGACAGCGCCAGGTGTTGTTTCGTGGTGGATTGCGGACTGAATCACTCTGCCGGAGAAGAATCGGCCTGATTCGGCGGAGCCGTGCGGCCGCTACAGTGCCCATCTGTATGCGCTGCCCGCTGCCGCCGTTTTTTGCGTGAGTCACTGCCGCATTGTCCGCTGCATGTGGCGACTAGTCATCAAGGGCGCGTAGACGCACTACTAGACGCGTCAGCGGCACGTTGCGAGGGTTACACAACGCGAAGCAGGTGTGGTGCGCGGCGGCGACTTGCCGCCCGCCAACGCTTGCGCTCGTCTCCCGTCATTGGGCTGGTCTGCGCTGGCGATTGGCGTTCGCCGTTTGTGGCTCGCACCAGTACGCCATTCTATGCCCGTGATCTGGGGTAATCTGGGACCGCATCCGACGTCCGCTGGTCCGGCCGGACGTCGGGCTTGTGACTCATAAGGCGGTCGGTCTGCTCGGTGTGACTAGATGTTGGGTGGCGGTGCCAGCACGCCTGACTGATATTGCCGGTAACCAGGCCTTTTGGAAAGGATTTGTGCATCTTGTTCGCTGTAATCGTCGAATGGAACGAAAACTGGCAGCAGCAAAATATTTGGGCAAAATCCCAGTGTTTCGAAGTGAAAGAATAGTGTTGGTACCTCCTTACTATGGGGACATTGTTGGTGACCCCAGTTCAAGGATCGTACACCCATCGCCGTTGTTAAGCACGTCAGTTGTCAAAAGTAGAGCACGCCAAGGTCGTCACTTAACCATGTCATGTCCATAACAGATGCGTGCACGTTTTGTGTCCTAGGGTGCTCCAACCGGCCGATTATCCCTCGTGGACGTCCGAACCGCCTTCGCATTAGCGGGGTATCTTTAGAAACGCCGCGAACATTTGATCCGCTGATCGGAATTGTACGAAATTTGGCACACATCTTTGTTGTGTCAGCTTGAAAGTTTTACGAGGGTGATTGGAATATAATTAGGGTAATGGCGGTTACTTTTTCCACCATCCGACGTTCGCTTACGAAATACCGCCGACCGGCCAGCACTCCAAAGCGGCTGTTCAGAGCAGGACGACATCGCAGAACGTTTTCGGGCATAATCGACAATTTTCAAAGTCTTCAGGACTTTTTGACACCATATGTTAAGTTGACCGGGAACTCGTACCGAAAGCTTGGAAGCCGTAACCCATGCGTTTGTTCGTAGCTCGTGAAGGACGGATTAGTACTTCTAGAAACCCTCAACAATGTGAGGGTTATTTGGCAACCCTGGCAAGAGCTGCACGGATGTACTGATTCTTTTCAGGCCTTGCGGACGATGGAGGCCAACAAGACCACGCTCGGTGCCCTGCAAGATCGTCAGAATAAGCTGTTGGCGGAGCAGAAAGCGCTCGAAGAGGAAATGGACACATTTTCAGTGAGTTCGGCCTGCCAACGACTGATATTTTCTTGGTGAAAACGGTGATGTCCTAGAATTGGGGAATACGGAAGTCGTTTACATACGTTTAAATATGGTGATGCTTTCCTTCGCCAGGGTGGGCACTTGCGTTTTGCACAGTTTGCGTTTCACGTGACGAGCTATTTTGTGCAGAAGATGGAATATCCGGCGGTGAACCGTGCCACAAGGTGCGTTCCTCCAGGGGCGGTGTTTCCCTGCCTGTATAGCACAAGAGCCTGTGTCCGTTTTCCAGGAGACGGTGTCCAGCAGCGTGGAGGAGACGCTGACGGCTAATCCGCTGACTCTGCGGCCCCCCAAGCGGCCGGCGCAGCTGGACTCTCCCTCGACGAACGTGGACGGCCTGCCGGCTCCGCTTGTACCCCAGGTGGGTGCCGTCCTCTGCTGTTCCGGTACGGGAACTGTCTCGGTACCCTGAAGATTGTCAGATGTTTCTTTGCCGCCGAAAGACGTACTCATGTCGTTTTGTATAACAATGCGTGTACGAATGATCATATTGCATGGATTGGCGCACCGCACCCACGCACATCCTAGGTAAATTGTCAATCAGCCAATCTATTAACTGGTAATGGTAACTGGTAGCGTCCCTAAGGGACGCTACCAGTTACCGTTACCGGTTAATAGATTGGCTGGTGGCAGACAGAGGACGTGGTCAGTGACTGCACTATTGGAGCCCCGCCTTCTATTTGACATTTTGTGAAAAATTGCTCACTGTGTGTTACCCCTTGTTATAGTACGAAGTGCCGTCCTTGGTCGCCGGATCGTATCGTTTCTCGGTACGCGCGGGAACGAAGATGGGGCGGCGCGGGCTGACGCTGACCGCTCCGCCAGGTGGTGGACTCTGCGCCGTCAGACGCCAGCGACGGCGGCCAGCTGCCGGCGCCGCCGCCCGGCCTGTTGACCGACGCCCAGGACAGCCTCAGCTCGGTGCTGACGCTCTCGCAGATGACGCTGGAGCCGGCACGGCCCCCGGCCGGCCGGCCCAGCGAGCCGCCGCCGCCTCCGCCGCCGTCGTCGTCGTCGTCGCAGGCCGAGGCGGCCGGGACCCAGTCGGGCACGCCGTCGCCGGTGCAGCCCGAGTCACCGGGCGGCGCGTCGCTGCTGGCCGCGTCGCCCGGCGCGGCGCCGCTGCGGCCGTCGCTGCCGTCGCCGCCGCAGCAGGCGCCGCCGCGGCCCGGCCGGCCGCAGGTGCGCAACATTCCGTCGATACCGTGCAGCACGGGCGCGGCGGCCAGCGCGCCGATGGTGGTGCCGCCAGGCCGCAGCGCCGAGCTGCCGCGCTCCTTCGGGCGCAGCCCGGACAGCGTCGAGCTGCGCCGCATGTCCGAGCTGCCGCGCTCCCTCAGCCACAGCTCGGAGCGAGGCGAGCTGCGCCGGCTCTCGGAGCTGCCGCGCTCGCTCAGCCACAACCCGCCGTCTGAGGAGCCCCGGCGTGTGTCGCAGACGCGGACCGAGGCGCTGGCCCAGGAGGCGCGCAGGTGAGGGGTGCAGACGAAGGCCGCGGGTTAGCGCCATGATGATCCCCGTGGGTCTGCGGCTCAAACGGAAGGTCGCGACGTTTGGAAGCAGGGTTAGTTGTGGTGTTAGGTTTGTCCAGGTCGCGCGTAGTTTGCGCGACCTAAGATCCAGCGTGGCGATCGGGGTATCCTGGTAACTGCTGTATATTTTGTTTTTCTGACGTCAAATGCTGTGATGTAATGCGAATGTGTCCTTTGGAGCGCATCGAAGGCGGTCGGCGGAAGCGTTTGCGGTGTGATCAACATGGCGGTTTCAAGCCGAACCTGCGGAAACCACGCCTCGCTCTGACAACGGCTGGCCATTCAGGTTTTCGCTGGCCCGGGCGGAGCTGTCTCGCGGCCGATTGCCGCTGGATGAGGAGCAGCTTCGATCGCCCGTCAGGGGCAGCGATCTGCGGCTCCCCGCCCGGGAAGAGGACCGCCGGTACTCGGTCAGGGACGAGGAGCGCCGGTACCCCGTCAGGGACGGGGACGAGGATCGGCGGTACTCGGTCAGGGATGGGGACGAGGACCGCCGGTATTCTGTCAGGGACGGGGATGAGGAGCGGCGTTCCAGTCGGGCGGCGGCGGCGACGGCGGCGCTGGCCGCTGAGTGTGAGGCCGCCAAGCAGCGGAGCAAGAACAACGAAAAACAAGACAAACTAGTCAAGGTGCTCAGCGGCATTTTCTCGCTGACGGATAACTTCTGATGGGACACTGCACAGTGGTTTCATACCAGCCGGCAGTCGGACCGGCCATCCTACGTCGCGGCGAGCTTCTGTTACTGCCCTGCAAGTGAATTCGATTGATTGGCATTGATCGGGAGACTGGTGGTGTTTATATGTTATGCTGATGCGTTTTAACCCTGGGCACAGAGGATGCGGGTATGACTTATTCTTCATGTGACAGTTGCTAGGACCAGTGTCCGCCGTTGTCCTGCTGTTCTTTGAGCCAAAGAGCAGCTCGGTGTATGCTGCCTTTTCAAGTTATGAATGGGAAATGGTTACGTGCCGACTAGTACATCTGAAAGCCGGTGTGTAAGTCGTAAAATCATGTCAGGCCGTGATTGGTGGTCGTCGCCATTGTGAAAGCGTGCCGCAGCCAGCTCGAAATGTTTTCAGTCCATTGTGTTCGTTTGTGATTGGGGTAATTGGTAACGTTGTTCACTGTTTAAGGACGTAACCGATTGCAAGATGCTTCTTTTGTGGTCCTTTCGTCATACTAGTCGGTTTTGATAGCTGGCATCACGTGCGAACTGACTCGATGTTGCGATCGATTTTATTATTTGCTGACATGTGCAAGATACGTTGGGCGAACAATAAAGTGTGATTTGATCTTTCACTTTCTATTGAAGTCTGACGTTAACGGAGGTTATGCATTGCCCCGATAGAACTACTGATCCCTGGTTTCTCAGTGACATCGACCTCTTACGTACTGTGCTACTTGATTGAGAACAAGATGGCATTCGCACCATGGCTTCCGTGTGCAACCGGCTCCCACTTGTCAACGTGTCGACTGACACCCTTCACCTCCACGGCCTACGTGGCCTTAAAACGCGGGACGGTCTGGACAACACACGTGACAACGACTGAACCCACCACAACACGTAAAACGGGACTAGAGGACACTGCTGCGGACAGCAAAAGGCGTGAGACTCACGATGACGCGACAATTTATTCGGATTTCCGTGAAGGCTGCATGGAACACGCGGCAGAAACCGCGGTCAAGTCGATTTTCGCTTGCTGGCGTTCGCCTGAAGATCACTGAGTGGAGACGCTGTCGCGCAAACGCAGCGGGCCAGGTCGAAGGCGGTAGTCGGCGCTGTCGGCTCTTGTTCAGGGGAAAGCGAACACGCTGGAAGAACCGGCACATCAAAAAATGAGCTAGATGGGCGTTCGTCAGGACGCTGCCGTGACCTGGACGCACGGTATCCAGTGACCAATATTCCGAAGGAAATGGCGCCGTTGTTGCTGATGCACAGGAGTACAGGTGGCACTTTTCGGTCACTGCAGATGGTGAGAAGACTCACCGCGGGACAGTATACGCTTTTTGGCAGTCCTGGTCATTGACGAGAAGTGCACTGCACGCTTTGTCCAGTGGCAATCTGAACGGCGCTGAACGGCTGCCATTAATCCAGGGCATTAATGAGCATAGCTTGATTTTTGCTGGAATGTTATTCCACTCATCCTCGGCAAAGAAATATGTCGCAAAGCTCCGTAGGCGCTTCGTGCGACCTCTTTCGTGATGCATGACATGACGACATGTTGGTGCTCGCTCACGTTAATATAAATTAACGCCATTAGAAGCTAGAAGCGCGACATGATGACGAACTGGTACAGTTCACCTATGCATCAGACGCCTGCGCTAGAGGTAGGGTATGATGACGCAGTGGAACTCACCTGGGCACCACGCGGCCGTACTACCGGTATGGAATGACATCGGACCTGGACACCACGTGATTGTTCCAGAGGTATGGCATGATGCCAGAATGGTGTTCACCTATGCTCACCACGTAACAGCGCTAGAAGTGCAGTATGATTGTGGACTGGTACTCACCACGGCGTCACGTGACGGCACTAGAAGTGCGGTATGATGACGGACTGGCGGTGCACCTGGCACTGGCCCTCGCAGATGTTGAGCGAGTTGGTCTTGACGTCGATATCCTCCTCCAGGATAAGACGCTCTCGGTCCAGATTCCTGCCGGTCCAGCGACCAGACGCTCAGCTCGGCGCACGTGACGTGTTTAAGACACGAACCCACCGGACTCGGTTTCACCGTTGATGCAGAGAGCCAGTTTCTCCACAATCAGCCCATCGACCTCTCCTTTCCCCGGCAGACGGCCCCGGCGACCCACCTGAGCTGGGCCTGCGCCGACGCCAGCTCGCGCCGCAGCCGGTCGGCGTTAGTCTGGATCTCCTTGACCTCGTGCACCAGCTGCCTCTGGACGCGGTCGTTGGTGAGCTCCGGGCAGGGCCGCTCGGTGCGGCCCTTGAGCCGCGTCTGCGCCTTGGCCAGCGGAGTACGCAGGTTGTGGATGGCCAGGTCGAGTTCGCCGATGGTACGCTCGACGGCCGCGATGTGTTCGCGCACCTGTCGCAAACGACAACACTCAGATGTGGCTCAGCGGGGACAGCCGGTGGGCTGGACGGAATGTAATAGTTGGTGTGCTGTATTAGTCAGTTTTCCAGAGCAGTAACAAACTGTTCCTTTGAAAATCAAAACAACGCTTTCCTCAACTGTGTGATAGTTAACATCAAACCGAGGTCCAATCCACAAGGCAAATGAAGTCATGCAAGGAGTTGCACGACGTTAATCATGGCGTGCAACTGCATAACGTATATAGCGTCCGCGTCCATGAGAACGTAAAATAGTAACTGCGAAACGTTTCAGTTTTCCCAAAACAGACAACGTCAGGATGTTTCGGTTTTGGGGTTGACTGGGAGCTGCCTGCAATCCTCACAGGTCTCTACAGGTTCGCATCCAGCCACCTGTCACCCGGACCCGCCTGAGGCGGGGTCGCGGCCGGGCGTTCACGGTCCCTCCCCTCCCCCACTCACCATGGAGAGCTTGTCCTCCAGCGCGCGCTTGGCGGTGCGAGTCTCCGTGACGCGCCGATCCAGCGCCCGGTTAGTGCGCTCCACCTGGAGCCGCGTGTCGCACTCGGACTGCTTCAGCATCGCCTCCAGGCTGGCCTGCAGTGTGCGCGCTATGTCCACCTCGCGCGTGGCGAACTTCAGCAGGTCGGCGGCGTTCTCCAGCCACGAGTCCACGGTCAGACCCCTGTGGCGCCGCACGAGGCCACCGAGAGTAAGCGGGGCACGACAGCCAGAATCCCGCCGACATCTACCTTCAGCTGAGGGGTTAAGCACGTGCGCTGGCAACCGGCCGCGAGGCTGGGCGGTGCGTTCAGACGTTCCTGTGTAAACCACTCTGAATCGTTAATTTAGTACCGTTGGAGATCGTGGGGTTAATGTCAGAATAACATAGCAGCGACCACCAATGAAGAAATGGATCCCAGTGGTGAACCATCCTTTGATCTGAAGGCTTTATGGGTCGTTAGTTCATTTTTATCGTTAAGTTTCAACAAGACTTGTACTGTATTACACTTCAGACGACTATTGAATACGGACAACAAACTCCTTTCCTGATTCGATAGAGTCCAAAGCCGCTACTCCTCGCTACGGTGATACGTGCAGGTATGCGGATTACTTTTCCATGGCACTAGCCGTTTCGGTCATTTACAGGCCGCAAATGGTCAACACCGGTCGTCGTGAGACGGCAACACCTGCGAACTCGAACCGAGTCCCACAGACCGAGTTTCACCAAGCGTACTCGGTGTCGAGCTTGATGTCGCCGGCGATCAGCTCCATGCCCGCCGACTCCAGGCTGAGATCACGCATGCTCCTGTCAATGTCCAGCGCCGCCTGTTTCCTCTCAATGTCCCGCTCCAGCAGATACTTCGCCTTCCGCAGGCGTCGCAGCTGCAGGAGAAACCGAGTTCAGGTCGGTTGTTGCGGACACGCACTGAGACCTACACCGCTTTAACGTGTCACGGACTAATTCGCTGCATGAGTATTGCGCACGACAAAGCGTACACATCGTTTTATTACTTCTGTAGGTATGTACGTACAACGCAATTACCAATGCGGTTTCGCCTTTGGGTGACGTCAGTAATGAAGTACGTTCATTGAGAGTCTGCTGACGTTGGTGTTGCTCATGCTGACCTGTTCCTTGGCCTGTTCTCGAGAGCGGCACAGCATCTCCAGCACGCCTTCGATCACCTCCACCTCCTTAATGAGCTCCCGCTCTGGCTCGTCGTGCACCCGATCTATACCTAAGCGGCACTCTCTGTTGGGGGAAAGCATAACGATGGTCAATTAAGCGTTAAAAATGGCCTGCTCGCTCAATCGATTTAGTATTTATCGCGCCAACCGGGCGATGGCGTCAAACTAAATCACCAGTCCAGTTCCAGTCAGCTGCAACGTTTCAATTCGCAGTTGCTGTTACATTTGTTTACAAAGGACTGGCAGGTCCTTTGTGTTGATCAGCACTGAGCACAGGCGCAGCCAACGGGGGCCGGGGGCCCGCCCCCCTCCCCCCTTAAGCCCGCATTTTTGTGAAAACCATTGCACACTGTCTTCCCGGCAGGTGGTTTCCGTACAATTTCAGTCCACTCTGAGCCCCCCCCCCACCCCCTTTAGAAAACCCTGGCTGCGCCCCTGTTGAGATGCTTTTATGAGGTAAAGCTGACTTTCATATAATGGGAGTCGCCTTGTATCGTTGCCCTTTCACTCTTCATCGCCAATATTTTTACTTCGTCATGGCAATCACCTGCCTAAAATTTATTAATGAATGCGGGCAAGTGTGCGACACAAGCTTCTTGTTAAAGACAGTACCTCATTTCCAAGCAGTTTTTGGCACGCTGAAGCGGGTCCTGCAGGTCAGCTTCTGCCTTCATGACGCGCAGCATCGTCACATCCATGGTGTCTATCCACTGCTTGACTTCGGCCAGCTTACCGTCCATTTCGGACTTCCAGTACTCCAGCTGGTCCAGCCTCTGGTCCAGACGCTTGTCTGCCTCATCCTGCGGCATCAGACTTGTGGTCAAACTGTCTACGGGAGCTTGGCAGCCCAGTGGAATGACGTACGCCTGCACAGAACTGGTCGATGAAAAGCCTGGCAGGTGCCCGATATGCAACGATCAACACAGCCAGAATGATCTCATGGAACGGAGAAACTGCGGGGCTGCCGCTTCAAACAGTACTAACTGGGCAGCTTCAAGGCATACCTGGGACTGTTTGGTGCGGACGACGATTTCGTCTCTCAGCCGGTTGGCCTCGGCCATCAGCGACTCTGCTGTGTTGGAGTTGGCCTCGGCATTGTGAAATTTGATGTTGTTGGCCAATGTCCACTCCTGAGGTGTGAACCTCGGAGGGCGTGCGACTGTCCGTGGCATGGCTCGTTCCAAGACTGCGACAGCCAATTGACTTCAAACGACCGACGTGCGCCGAAAACCTGGAACAAGAGGACAAACAGCTTGGCATTCCGACAGCATGGCCTATAAGCATGACATTCGTAAGGAGACAGTCCACAGACAAATCAATCAGTACCAACAGCATTTGCATTACGAGGCCAAAAAAAACGGCGTACAGCCCGTGATACATAAGATATGACACCATCTTTCCACAACGAATCATTAGACTTCGTTTCTTTGATATAATACGACCGCAACCTATCGCACCATAAACTATGGAGAAGGCTGTTTTTCAGATGGACTGAGGACCAGACAAAGTCCAGAAAAAACGGGTTTTGCGACTTCCCAGGGACGCATCATTTTGTAGGCTACCGTGGAACTCTACGCTGAACATTACAGCCCCTCATGACAGTCGGTGCGGCATAACAGAACTGGCTAAACATAAACCTAGTTCCTTGAGGCGTTACCTGTTACAGCATTAGGTGCTCAGAGGCATATCCTGGGTATTATCATACCCTGACAATTTTCTCTTTTTGATTATATCGTGCCCGAAAGCAGTTTCCGCAAACTGTCGGAAGGCCCGACAGCCATAAGGGTATGAGAATTGTCATGCAGTTGCAGACTATCTATCAGTAATATTTATTAGTATCATCAGTATGAGAAAGTACGCGTTTATATGAAAGTCGAGAATCCGAAGTCTAAGAATTTCCTCGTGACATGATTTAATGAAAATCAGGAATCCCGACTGGAAAACGATCGGAGCACCATTTAAATCCATGGCTGGACGCGAACCCTTACCTCTTGATCGTCACAACAAAACCATTCTGACGAAAAATCAATAAATTTGGGCTATCTCAAGGTGTCATGGCAGTGTCTATTAGAAATGTCTATGTTCTTAAATTTTACAGGGCGTGTCAAGACACTTCGAATACGATACAAAGCATCGGGCTTGGCCCCAGTTACAAATTAGTAGAGTTGCCATGGAAACACTTGTCCCAAGAAGCATTTTGTGGTGGAAAGAGTTGTTCATTAGGCTTAGTGTGAGAAAAAAAAATTATGAAATTTAAAAATTAGGGGTTTAATTCTAAAAGTGAAAGTCTTTTTAAATTTACTGAAAACTGAAATCCATTCAAGACATTTTTTTTGTTTGTCACACAGTAAGTGCGCCATATTAGTGGTACTGCGTACGAAGCGTATCATGTTGGAGAACACGTGTGGATAATGTGAGATATAGATCGCAGTGGACGTGCGGTCTGTCTGATCACACGAAGATGGGGTACTGAATAGAGGTAAAAGGCCGTCATCATTGGATTGAAATCAGTGGAATATTTCGAATATTTTGGGCAGTTATTCGGTATTTAAGCGCCAATTTATCCTGGTTGTTGAGCCGTTGACCACGGCGGGCAATCCGGCGTTTTGGAGCGTTAGAAACGGCAGGATAATTATCTTTGGTGTTCCTCATTGGTGCTGTTTGCGGACTTTGTTTTTCACTTAAATTACTAATGGTATGCATTATGCAGCATTGCTGACTTAACAGGTTATGAACAGTCACATATCATTACTTTGCCATGTGAAGGGTAAGACATAATGAATCCAATGCGGTGCTAACCAGAGCACTAAGTTGTGAGGAATGTAATAAACTGTGCAGAAATATTAAGCAAAATTCCATGAAGTGACATTTTTTTATTTTGTGTATATCATTTTATTGAACCAGAAAATATGCCTGATTTGTTGAAATGAAAAAATCCTATGATGTTTTGTGTGTTCTGAAATAAAGCAAGTTATGCATTGCAGATGTTTGTTGGTCTAAAGGAGAGTCCTGCATTGTAGTTGATTATGTATGTATTTCCAGTTTCACTACATCTGTGATTTTTGTAGACTTAGATTTGGGCTATTATGTGTTTGATGTTGGATTCAGTTGAAGCATTGATGAATTTGTCTCTAATTCCCATTGAAAAATTGTGTTATATGCATACATATATACATATGTGGAATCACATAGGTCAACAGTAAGATTCAGCCCGAGCGCTTACTTCCAGGGAAAATAATTGCTTATGACTTAATAGTTGGTTAACTTAACAGGTTAATAATAATTGCTGACATCAGATATCCTAACAGTTATCTAATACAATAATATAATGGTGTAATAATTCAGCAGTTCCTCCAAGTTCAGTTTGTGGCAGCAGAATAGAATTTTCCTATATATGACGTCATTAATCGCTTGAAGATGCATGCAGGGTCTACACGTCTTTGATGTCAATAACCTTAACCTTGGCGGCACTACATTTTCCGCTGCGGAATAATGTTGTTCTCCGCCAGTCGACTGCAGCACGGTATTGCTGTGTGGTACGTTATCGTTACGATTTTGTTGTTATTGTTTAGAAAATCAAGTAGTGGAAAGTACGGTTAGAAACAGGATAATACGTTCTTTACATTGGTGGCAATTATACAAAGGGTTGTCGCGATTTCATCGGGCAGAAACTTACCTTTAGCCATCACATATTTTTATGTATATATACATGTATATGTACATGTATGCACACAGAGAGAAAAATGACAAGTAAAGAAATAAATAAATATATAAGAGGCCACTTTGCTGATATATGAGGCTTTTCAACAGTATATATATATATATATATATATATATATATATATATATATATATATATATATGCATGTAAAGTTGGTAGCAGTTGCATAACTGATAACCTTCCTTGCCAGCATGGATATTTCATGTTTTGTAATGGGTAAATGAATAAATGATAACAAATTATTAATATAACCACATTAGACAGTTCATGCTCTTAGTATGGTTACAGTCCATTTATGTGTTTCAAGTTTAACCTTACTAATATTTATTCTCTTTGGTTTACAAGTAAAGTTGTTGATTTTGAGTCCAGCCAAAATTTTGTGGTGTCATAAAATGACTCAGTGAATCATAACTCTGATATATGTTTGCACCATTCTTATGTATCAGACCCTTCACAGATGCAAGTTATCCTGATTCCACTGTTGTTTTATGTTATGAGTTTTCGGAATGATTTTCAAATATGTTTCGGATTGTGGAGCATCTTTGCATTCTCATAAGTACGAAATGCCAAGTATTCACATAATTGCCTAATATTCATTGCAAATAATGATGCTGTCTTACCATCCAGCCATATTACAGTGGTGTCAGTGCATAGGATTTGTCAGCACAGTGACAAGAATGTGTATAAAGGGAGCAGGAATATTGTTTATGCCCTTAAACTTACCTTACATTATTTTATTTCAGACTGTGTGCAGACTGAAGCATTCAGCTGAAAGCTACTCACCCTCCATGCCTTGCAGTAAACCTCATTTTGCAGACTTCTTTTGGAACTGAAGGACTAGAACATACAGTTAAGTGAAGGTGAGTCAGAAACTGGGGAATTTTCCATATGTTAATGTGTTTTTTTTTCACAGGACTCTCTTGTGCCAACTTTTGAGTTCAGGATGGACTCTCAATTTTGTCCCTAGATGTTTGGATCAAAGTCAGATATATGCAATCCACACTCAGGATTTGTAAGCACTATAAGCTCATTCACATGAAGTGAAGATACTGTTCTGTATGGTCTTGATGGCTCTGCTGTGCCTGCCAATGTAGGATGCTTTCCTTTGGTCTGACAGCATGTGTCAGGTCTGTTGTATTGATTCTGAATTTTGTTCTAGCATATGTTCCACCTTTTAGATTTGTTATTTATCACACATGGTGCAGTACTTTTTGGACAAGGAATGACCATTTGATTGTCCTTGTCCTGATATCATGTCAGTCATGTTGGTCGACATGAACGGACTGGGCCCACCATCGCCATTGAAGTAGAAGAGAAAAGAGCAGTTGACGGCACCACTGTCGGTGTCGTCGCTGGAGCTGCAGCAGCAGTCGTCGGGCCGGCCCCGTCCGCGGCCGACGCCCCCGGCCTGGCCGCGACCGCGACCCACGCCGCGGCCGCGGCCCCGGCCCCCGCCCAGGCCCCGGCCTCGGCCTCGGCCTCGGCCGACCGACGAGAACAGGGCGGCGCCGCGCTGTTTTAGCGCGTTCCAGGTGCGCGCCAGCCGTTGGCCGAAGCCGACGCCGCGGCCGGCCGCCGGCCGCCGGCCCAGCGTCGCCTGGCCGGGCGAGCGGCCGAGTGGCACGCCGGCCGGCGCGCCGCCGCCGGGCCGCGTCAAGTACGGCGACTGGTCGCGCCGCGGCAGGTAGCGCTGCTCGTACAGCGCCGGGCCCAGCCGGTCGTCGTCGTCGAAGCGCGCGGCGCCGGTGCGGCCGGCCGAGTTCGGCTCCAGGTACGGCGACGCGCCGCGCTGATACGGATCGGCGCCGCGCTGGTACGGGTCGGTCTGCCGCGGCGACGTGCCGTACGGGCCGCCGGCAGCCGGCTTGGACTGGTCGTCGACGTACGGGCTGCGGAGCTCCTGGTAGACGGGCGCCGCGCCAGCGTCGCCCCGCGTGCCGGGCGCCAGTCCGGTGGGGTCGGCCGACGGCAGCAGGTTTTGCGCGTGGAATACGGCCGCGTCGCCGCGACTGTCGGCGCCCCGCGGAGCCGGCAGCGGCCCTTTACCGTCCGCCCGCTGGCACGTCCGCGCGCTGACGCCGGCCGCCATCGCGTCCTGCTCGCGCTCGTCCGGCTCGCTTTCGTCCGGTTCGGTGCCGGCCCGGAGCTGGTTGTGGCGTCGCAGTCGCGTTAGCGCTCCGCGCGTCCGCAGCTTCTTGACGCGGCCGCCGGGCGGGCCCGGCTGGCAGTCGAGGCTCCGGCTGGCTCGCGTTGTCGGCGCCCTCGGCGCCGGCAGCGTCGGCTCCGAGGTGATCTGGCGGCGCGGCAGCGGCGACGGCGGGCCGGCCGCAGCGGCGGCGGCGGCGGCGGCGGCGCGGCCCCGCTCGGCGGGCGTCGGCACGGCCGGCGGCGTGGTGTAGCCGCCGTCCTCGCTGTCCGACGAGGTGTGCGTCGACGGCAGCTCCAGACGCAGCACGGTGGCCGGCTCGGACAGCCGCAGCTGCGTCCGGCCGGTGGCGGAGCTTCGGCTGCCGCTGGCGCTGCTGCCGTCACTGTCACCGTTGGAGTCGTCGGCTGCCCGGAACTGGGCGCTCAGCCGGTAGACCAGCAGGTCGCGGCGCGGCGCTTCGTCCAGCTCCACCTGGTTGGCGATGCGCTCCACGATCCGGCGGCCCTCGAGCAGCTCGCTGCGCGTCCGCCGCACGCCGGAGTCCGGTCGGCGCGCCGCGGCTGTCGCGTCGAGCGTGCCGGCGCCCCGCCACGGAGACGGGCCCTGGCCGCTCCCCGCGTCCCAGTCCTGCGCCGGCTGCTGCCGAGGTCTGGGCGTCCCGCCGCCCGCCGCCGGGCGTGGGCCGAACGGTGCGGTGTCGGCCGCGGTCGGGCTGGGGCGCTGGCCGTGGCCGCGGCCGCCCGGCGTCAGGCCGTAGGCGGCGGCGCTGGCGGCGGCGTCTCGTCCCGGGCCGTGCGGACCTCGGCCGGAGGTGGCGCGGGAGTCGCGCGGTCTCCGGACTGCCGCCATCGCGGACGGGATGTGCCAGTGGTGCTCCCGCGTGTGGATGATCTCCTCGGTGATGCAGGCCTGATCGTCGAGCGGCGGTGGCCGCCGGCCGAACTGCACCCAGCCTTCGGGCTGCTGGCGCTGCTGCAGGGCAGCCGGGACCGGCGCGGTGCCGCGCTCGGTCGTCGCCGCCGTCTGCTGCACCAGGGCCGTGTAGACGCTGTACTGGACGCCCTGGTGGGCCCGCTGGCCGTGCTGGCTGTACTGACCGTACTGGTCGTACTGGCCGTCCCGCTGGTCTCCCGCCCGGTACTGCTGCTGCTTGCCGCGCCGGCTGCAGCCGCGGCACGTCTCCTCGGCCGATCGGAACCGCTCGCAGGGCGTGGACGGCCGCTGCTGAGTGGTCCTGTCACAGGGACTCGACCGCCGGTCAACCCTGTCGCAGGGGCTCGACCGTCGGCCGTCCCTGTCGCAGGGGTTGGTCGGCCAGTCATCCCTGTCGCAGGGGCTGTTGGAGCGTCGCTGGTCGCTCCTGTCGTAGGGACTGTAGGGGCGCCGCTGTCCGCCCCTGGGACAGCCGCGGCACACCTCCTCGGCCGAGTGGAACCGCTGGCAGCGGCGCTGCTTCAGCTGGCCGTCGGCGGCTGGCGACAGTACCACGCGCCGGCCAGGGTCCTCCTCCCACCGCCACTGCTCATCGTCCCGCTGAAAGCACCGTTTACAATACATGGGGCCGTGGGTTTGCATGCCGTGCAGCGGAATGCTGCTCCGGACACGTAGGAAATCACAGCAGAAGTCAGCCATTATTTTAGCCACTAATTTTCACAGTCAAAATATTGAAGATTTGTATATCTGCATGTGCGTTTTCCACTATTTTTACCCCCATGACCTTCGGAATTTTGTCGTTGACAATTTCCACATCAGTAACATCAGTACAAGCTCTTTTTCGTCGTTTTCCTTGACTTGGGTTCCCCTCATTGCGCTGGACAGCACAGCGTGACGTACCCCTCTGTTCCTGCATCGCTTCTTGCAGGCCGGCTTGTTCGGCTCTGTTGTCCTCACGTACCGGTTGTGGACGTGCACCCGAACTCTGTGCCGCCTGTGTGGCATTACCCTCAGCTGGCAATTTTGTGATGCAAAAATCCTGAAAACGTGCCACGCCGAAGACGGTGTAATATTGGCGCCGCCACTGATTCATGGGCCGCTAGAGGAAGCAGGAGACGGACCCATGTTTGTCCCGGTGGTTTATTTGCACGGTGCCAAGAGATTTGCTCCAAAGGGAATGGCTTGGTCGGTGATTTATAGCTCGGAACGGGGTATTTGTGGGACTGACTCAATGCTATGTCGACTTTGGCACTTTGTCAGAGTCGGCTCCTGAATGAAATTTTCTGTGGGCTGGTACGGAGGTTCTAAAAAGCGTTTTAGCACTTTCGGGCTGTGGCGTGTGCCAGTCGCTGAAACGGCTTTTTTTAAGCTACAGCTTTCAAAACATGAAACCGTGTTTTTAGGGATGTGAAACAGTGATTACATCCGTCCAAACGTTTCGTATCGTCTGTTGGAATTTACGAGCAGTTTAGTCGACATTTCAGTTATCAAAGATTATTGTCCGTCATAGAGTGGAAACTGTTAATATATACATTTTGTATACGCGGTCTTGTGATGATCAATGAAAATAGAGAATTTGCGAGGTTGTTGAGAGATTGGGCTCACCTGTTGCCACCAAAGTAATAGCCCGCCGTATCAACATTTTGCTAAAATTTTCTGAAGTTTGAGAATGACAGATTTGAACTATCCCTTGCTTTTGCCTGAACTACTCCAAAGCTCCAAAATACTGCGGGGCCGAATTTTGTTCTTGAATTTTTCCATTGGATAGGTAAACGTGATAGTCCCCGATAGGATCCTCCATCATAAGTAAGTAAAACTGGATAAGCGTGATAACAAATATAATCGAACATCGGTAAGTGCCGATCGCAGAATGTGATATTGGATGGCAACGAAACCCATTTCGTAGAGCTGCCACGAGGAAACCAAATTCCAAGTGTGTAGGTTGCCTCACCAACGTCAAGTAATTTTAACATTAGCCCATCGTGTGCCTGTGAAGGAGAAATTTCGGAAGGCGTCTGGTCAAAGGTTAGAATTTCACGTTGAAAAGTGTCAAAGATGCTGCCAGTGATCTCGTCCCACCAACTTTAAAAGCGTTCCTACGTCTGTGGGACGTGATTTAATTTTGAAAACATGGATAGCGTATACTTTTTTTTTTAGGCATAGGCTTTTTGCTTTGCGAATTATTCCCAAACGGCAAGTTATGCATGGTTGTTTTGTCTTAATTTTTTTAACGAGTTTTTGTTGGTGGTGTTCTTATTCCCTTGCATGGGTGTTTCTTTACCATAGTTATAATACACATATTTAGACAATGTAGATGTTGGCATTTTCTGGTAAAAGTTTGGGAATACACTGCATTGCAGTTTCGGTACTTCACATCTTGTATTAAACGAAAGATCCTTACCTATATCTCGTGTTGAAAATGTTAATGAGTTATGATCGTTCGGCCACGCATGGATTCCACATTCGTGTGGTGTCGCATGTCATGAAGTCATGTCGTGTAGTATATCGTGTAGCATGTTGTGCATCATGTGAACTTCTGCCGTTGGATATTGCGTCGAGACCTGTGAGTCGGTCGTGTCTTTGCTTTGCTTCAAAACAATGTCTTGAATTTGAAGTTCATCTTTTCACGGTTCCGATCCAAGCAGCATTTGCTCGTCACTTGCAAGTATTGTTACATGTGGCCCGAAACGTGTGGCATTCAAATGCATGACTTCACTAGTTTACAGTGAACGAAGGTGTTAGTGCTTCAATATTGATCTTTATAGCCACCACTGTCGCCGTTTATCAAACCCTTTTGATGAGATTGGAGGGTATCGAACATCGTATCGGACATTCCACTTGCTATTGTCGATCGGAAGTATGTTCGGTCCAGACCTGAGCGATGGTGGTAACCATAGTTCGGAATGCATTCTGTTCTCCTGAGAGTGCGACCGTCAACATGGTTTGCGAAGATTTTCGCAGCAAGGAACGTCGGATATCTGCGGACCAGAAATGTCCGCATTTAAATTGTGCAAAAGGATTTGTCATGCGTCGTGGTTCAGTTTCTCACTGGCCAGTATCATTGCACGTAGCTGGTGAATATTTCAGTTTTCATAGTCCGAGTCTGATGTTGAGACTGGGTTCGATTTGCACATCGTCTGAAAAGTTTTTTTTTCCAGACCGAGCTATTTTTTACGGTGGCTGAGACGGTGGCGGTGAAAATTCTTTATTTCCTTTCAGGCCCGTAGTCATCCAAAATTAGCCGTCTCCTCCGCATCAGGGGTTTCAGAATCGAATGCAGTGTGTTTTCTGCGCTGTGCATAAACACAGCATGTTGATATAATCGCTGTCAAGAACGTAATGGACTTTCCTTCCTCCATATGCTGTATATTGACACCATTTTTCTAGGACGATGTTGCCACAAACGCCTTTACACTTGTTTACGAGTAATGAAACAACACTTTGATTTGATGAAGTAGCGCAATAAAGCCGGAGAGTGATGGTGCAAGCAGTGGCACAGATGGCGTGTCCTTGTTTTCAGGACGGCAAAGGCCGAACCGCGGTATTACCGCTGCTCCTCGCAAATTTAACCCGTCCTCCCGGCTTGGCAGTCGTCGCTAGTCACTGTTTACTCCCGCGAGCTGACGTGATCACAATGGACTCCGCCGGCCGGTACGGCGACCGCCGACGCGGTGACCGTCGCGTCGGCCTCGCGACCGGTCCCTAACGCGTTGGCTCACCGTCTGTCCCGCCCCGTGGTGCCGGCGGCGCTGTCTGGGCCGCGGCGGCCGGCCGCCCGGGCTGGCGGGCCGGTATCAGATGCGGGGCCGGGCCAGCAGGCTGAGCGCGCCCGCCTCGTGGCGCGCCGCCCGCTCCATCTCGTCCTGCTGCACGTGCTCGGCGTCCGGGAAGACGACGTCGTCGTCGAGCGGCAGCGGCCGGTCGGCGCGTATGCGCCGGCACCGGCCGATCGCATTGAACTCGGCGTACGGCTGGCGGTGATGCGGCGGCTTCTTACAGTAGAGGCTGTCGCCGCAGCGGCCGGCCACGTCCCAGGGCCCGCCGCACCGCTGGCCGGGCCCCTGCAGCACGAGGCGGCCGTCACATCCGGTCCGCGGCGACGGCGGGGAAGGGGCCGGGGACGAGCGCCGGCGGTCGCCAAGGATTGTCCGACGCAGCGGAGCTCTGGAACACGGGACGGGAATCGTGTGGAGGCGGGGAACACAGGACAGATGTCGTGAGGATCGGCTGGATTTGGTATTTCCTGGCTTTGGTATTAACACAGGACGGGAATGGTATGGCGACGAGGAACACGGGACAGATGTCACGAGGATCTCATGGATTTGGTAATCCCTGGAACACGGTACGGGAGTCGTGTGGAGGCGAGGAACACGGGACAGATGTCACGAGGATCGGACGGATCTGTTAAGCCCGCAACACTCCGGCGGGGGTCTCGGAGGGCTGTCCAGCGTGCAGCGCGGGGAGTGAGCCCTGTAGCACACCGTCATAGATGGCCACCCTGCCTGCAGACCGGACCAGGGAGTGGCCGGCACAGGAGAGTCGGCGACACGGCCATCTGATCGGCGGCAGGAGGCGGGCTCATCGTCCCCCGGTCCCGCTCAAGGTCTTCCGGACCACGGAGACGGTCTCAACTAGATTAATGGCCTATGTTGTCACGCTTTGCATTGAATGAAGCACCAGGATGAAACCGGTTGACGCCGTAAACGCTGCGGCCTCCCGTTGTGGTTGTCGCTTTGGGCGCAGTTAAATTTGATTACTTGCACGTTTGGTCCCGGTCGCCAACGGACATTAGAGGACGCAAACAACGGCGAAGGGCAGATCGAGTCATGTGATACCCGTTTAGATAAATATGCAGTCAGCTGGGGTCGGAAGAGAATCTTTTTCGTCACTGAACAAATACACTAGTCACCGAGTCTCACGGCCCTTCCGGCGCGCGAAGACTGGTAGGTGTGCTCGGCTTGGTGCTCGGCTTGGTGCGGTATGCGGAGTTGCTCCGGCTTAATGGCGTGATGGTGTGGTTGTTCACAGCCGCCCGCGCTCAGGCGCTTCACTGACGATCATCTTGTTTGTATGCACTGTCACATTAACATTCCGATTGGTTCGCCTGCATGAGCCCGCCCGGCACTGGTGGACCCCAGGGGAGGTAGAGCGCTATTGTATCGGCGGTGCAGCCCTACCTTGCCGCACACCACGCAGCAGTCGCAAGTATCCTGTACCACGCCGTACTTGCAGAAGGCGCCGCGCTGCTTGCACTGCTTCGGCTGGCAGGGGGCGCAGCTGAGCGAGGCCGCCCTGGAACGGGTCACGGCCTCAGCGTCACAGAGTCGCGGTCTCAGCGTCACGGCCTCGACGTCACGGTCTCGGGGCCGACGCCCGGCCGCCACGCCCCCGGAGACGGACCGACTGACCCTGCCGGGCGGCCGGCCGCCGGCCAACTCCGGCTTCGGGCCAGCACCTAAACAAAAACGAGACGCCGTCGGGACGGGTGTCGTCGGCGACGGGCGGCGGCGGCGTCGGCCGGTCTGGGGCCGCCGCCGGTCGGCCGGAGAATTCCGGCGGCCGCGTCGCCCGATTTATGGCCGGCCACGGCGGCCAGCCGGCTGCAGGACGGCCGGGCGGCGGCCGACGGTCGGCGGGCGTGACCCTGCAGGCCGCGCCACGGACAGATCCAATCAGGCCGGACGCCGCCGGCCGCAGCGGCAGCGTCTGCCCGCCGCACGCACAGCGGGCCCGCTCCGCCGCCGAGGCGAGCCGGTACGAACGGGGAACAGGAGCAGATAGTGGAGCTCCTCGGATGAGACCATGTAGTAGGGGAAAATAACAGACTAGCAGGGGACAAAGGAAACCACAAATATCGGGCATTGCTCAGGAGAGCAGTAGTGTGTAAAAAATCTGTCATGGCATTGCGATAGATATTTTGTATTCAGGTGTGACATTGGAAAACCCGGTCGTAAACAGTAAGCCGGGTCACAAACATAACCGGCGATGCCCTCACCTGTGGAATGTGACGAGGCCTATCGCGAAGGCCAGCAGGACGCAGGCGTGCATGCTGAGTCCTCTGAAACGGGCGCGTGTGGTCAGTGAGGCGTGCAGTTCACATCGATTCGCGGCGTGTCGTTGCTGTCCCGTCTCGTGTCGGCCGGTTGTACGGCCACACGTCGGACAGATGTTACCAACCGCACCCGGTCATGGACCGCCTCGGTCGCCGGCCTTTCCCGTGTCGTCGCCGGTGACGGCATGCCTCGCCCGCGCCCGTCCTCAGTGCGGTCATGTTGGCGACGCCCACGTGTCGCGCCGCCCCCGGACGACAAGTGGCGATGTCCGCGTTATGCCGTTACGTCAGCGAGCTCTTCTCTGTCGCGTCCATGGATGGTCATGGGCCTCCGCGCCCCAGTGGCTGCTCAGATTAGAAATATCTGGTTGCTTGTTGCTGCTTGTTGGAGACACGAGACCTGCTGAATAAGGCCGGCGCGGCGGTGTGTTTATCGGGGGCCTCGCTGTCTGCCGCAGAGGCACCGGCACGTGTGACGCAGCAGGGTCCTGCTCTCGCCGGCTGGGGTCCCTTGTGTGCGACAGGGGTCCGGGACCTGACGGCTGGGACGGGGGCCTGTTCCGGTGCCGGCCGCTGTCACAGCCGACTCGCATCAGTCGGTCCGTTGTGTGTTGGCAGGACGATGGCGGGCCTGCAGGTGCTGTTCGAACACGCGGCGGGCTACGGCCTGTTCGCCGTCAAGGAGTTCGAGGAGACGGGCATGCTGCTGCCGGAGGTGGAGGCGTCCGTCACCGACCTGAGCAAGTTCAACTCGATCGTCCACCTGACCGGCTTCATGCCGTTCAAGACGGGCGCCAACGCGCTGGAGAACATGAACGCCGTGTCCGAGGGCATCGTCACCGAGGACCTGCAGCTGTTCCTGGACACGAACCTACCGAGCAAGCGCAAGAAGGTGACGGTGGGCGTGTCGGAGCCCAAGCTGGGTGCCGCCATATCGGAGGCGCTCGGGGTCAAGTGCCAGCATTCGGGCGCCGTGCCGGAAATTCTGCGCGGCATTCGCACCCACTTCCACAACATGGTGAAGGGTTTCACCCTGGTGAACTCCGGCAAGGCCCAGCTCGGCCTCGGCCACAGCTACTCGCGCTGCAAGGTCAAGTTCAACGTGAACAAGGCGGACAACATGATCATCCAGAGCATCGCGCTGCTGGACCAGCTAGACAAGGACATCAACACGTTCTCGATGCGCATCCGCGAGTGGTATTCGTACCACTTCCCGGAACTGGTGAAGATCTGCCCCAACAACTACATGTACGCGCGCTGCACGCAGGTGATCCGCAACCGCAAGGAGCTGACGGAGGAGGTGGTGCCCCAGCTGGAGGAGATCCTGATGGACTCGGCCAAGGCGCAGGCCATCTACGAGGCGTCGAAGTCGTCGATGGGCATGGACATCTCTCCGCTGGACCTCATCAACATCGACATGTTCGCCAAGCGCGTGGTGGCGCTGTCCGAGTACCGTACTAGCCTGCAGAACTATCTCAAGGACAAGATGGGCGCGGTGGCGCCAAACCTGGGCGAGCTGGTGGGCGACACGGTTGCGGCGCGGCTCATCTCGCACGCGGGCTCGCTCACCAACCTGGCGAAGTACCCGGCCTCCACCGTGCAGATCCTGGGCGCTGAGAAGGCGCTGTTTCGCGCGCTCAAGACGCGCGGCAACACGCCCAAGTACGGCCTGCTGTTCCACTCGACGTTCATCGGCCGCGCTGGCGCCAAGAACAAGGGCCGCATCTCGCGCTACCTGGCGAACAAGTGCAGCATCGCTAGCCGCATCGACTGCTTCTCGGAGAACACGAGCACCGTGTTTGGCGAGAAGCTGCGGGAGCAGGTCGAGGAGCGGCTCAAGTTCTACGAGACGGGCGAGATCCCGCGCAAGAACGCCGACGTCATGAAGGAGGCCATGGAGGAGTGCGAGCTGGCGCAGACCAAGTCGGACAAGAAGAAGAAAAAGAAGAAGAAGCGCAAGCACGAGAACGACGAGAACGGGGACACGACGCTGGACGCGTCCCAGATCGAGGACGAGCAGGAGCCCAAGAAGAAGAAAAAGCGCAAGAGCTCGGATTTGAACGGCGACTCGGCGCCGGACCTGGACACCACGCAGGACAGCGTGAACGGCAAGAAGAAGAAGAAGAAGAAGGATAAGGAGATGGAGATGGAGGCCGAGTTCGCCGTCTAGGGGACGCGAGGCGAGACCGCCGGGAGGCGTCGGCGTCCATTCGGCCCGCGCTGGCGGCCGTCACCGTCCGGCCGGCGGGTTCCAGACGGACGGCGCGGGTATCCTGGACCGCCTGGTCCCTGCCGCAGCCGCGTCACCTCTGGGCGCTGCCGGGCCGCGAGGCCAGGACCGCGGCAGGGCGCCGATCCGTGGATGGTATTTTTGAACGGCTCTTTGATTCCACGATTGCGAGTGAAAAATTGTTGACCTTTCTGTAGCGTTGCGTCGTGAGTGTAGAATCCTCTGGGGTTGTGACTGGAGAAATAAACCTGCCCAGATATATATCGTCTCTGTAAAATATAGTCGTGGTCTGCAGCAGCGTGATGGCCTCCGTGTACCGGGATTAGCGGGTTCTCGACGGCAGGAGCCTCAAGGACAGACGGAGTGTTTCCTCGCCGCTACTCGAACTGCAGCCTTCGCGTGCTGGCACATTGTGCCCTGTCTCGTGGCCGTGGAACCGGTCCTTGGAGTCTGCGCCCCGCGGCCAGCATCGATGAGCTGGCGCCGGCCGGGCCGCGAGCGATTCTCTGTCTCCTCTGCGGAGCCGGCGGCGGGGAGGGGAGGAAGCAGGCCCGGCGCGAAACGGGCGATCGGCCGTACCGACCACAGTCCAGTGAAAGCAATACTGCTACTGGCCACTGTCCAGACTACAAGTGTCCGGGCGATATACCGTGCAGCTACGTTCAAACGATGTTTTCGGCTTCAAACATCTTAATTCGTCTAGAGCGATGCAAGCCAGAACTGGAGGTAGTGCTGTATGCCGCGACCTTAAAACGGGACGTATTATTACAAGTTTCTTTTCGGTTGAAGTAGTCGATGCCGCCGTTCATTAACATATGCCGATGTATGATAGGGACGGTTTTAGAGAGTAAAGTGTGACTAGAGATGTCTGAGCGCGGGCGAAGGAATGGGGAACGCAAGGGGCCATGGTCCTTCACTTTTGGGGAAATTTAACAGCGCTATGGGAAGCAACTTTGCCCATTCTCTCACACACTTCGGCATGCTCCTACGCCCCTGCGTCTGCGGGGCTCCGGTCGAAACCTGGCCTCGCGGGTTTGATATTTTTCCGGGACAATGACCGACGTGCAATTATGGTCCGTGCTGAAGCATAGCCGACTAAGCTTACCCACGGGAGGAGAGGGCAAAAAACGGCGGGATCCATCACATAAAAAATGCGGGTGCGAAAGACAGTCTGGTGACGTGCAAGTGATACAGTTGTTGACCTTCAAATTCAAGTGGTCTGCAGCAAGCCCTGACTCATTAGCAAAAGTACAGGTGTACGCCCTGATCACATTATGGATGCCGTCAGACGACATGCGATTGCACGTGCGCTGTGCGCCACCGCCCCGCCGTCCCAGCCGAGCCGATAACACGCATTGGGCGGGCCGCCTGATCCGATTATCGGCATTGCACTTCTCAGAAAAATGATAATGGGGAGGTGGCTTACGTATTAGCCCGATATACTGATACTGCCAGACTGACAGATTGTATAAAGTGAATAAGTTAAAAACGTTGTTTCCAGTAAGAAGTATCAGTTCACCCAGCACAAAGGCTGAGGCGACTCTAAAAAGGTATTAACTGGAAAGAATTCCAGACTCAATGACAGTCAGGACGGCACTGAGCTCGTTCGCGAAAACCAATTAATTCTTATTGGCTCAGCCCGCGGGAAGACGGACATTTTATCTTCCGGCTGCATTCTACCGTGTGATAGCAGACCACTGGAAGAGTGCCGTCAGACACGGCTAATTGGAAAACACTCACGGGCTTTCAAGCGCGGATCGCAGGTCTGACAAGTCAAGTATGGCAGCGAACAAACGATCATTCGTTGTCGCGCGTCAATCTTCAATCAGCAGATTCCGGTTCGTTACGATAAAACTCTTAACAACATGGGCTCTGCCACATGGGAATGCTTTCCCGAATGTAACGGGATATAACGTTACAGTCACACGAAAACATGACAGGGAAAATTTACGCGCGAAACAGGGAAGGATGCTTCAAAAGGCTTTGTGCTCTCAAATTTTAACTCTTGGTGAAGCCATCAGCTTACATATTTAAGCTACTTTGGTAGCAGGTTCGTTCGAACAGCCGCGAGTACGAATGTGGGCTTGGCACTTAGGACCGTTAATGTCGTGATGTCAATTTGCTCGAGCGGACCCGAAATGGCTTTCCATGAGACGAACACCGGCGGGTAAAAACAACGTATTTCGTTGTCGTTATCGTCCGTAACTTTTCGCCAGCAGTACCGATACCGTCAGCTTGGGTATCTTCACCATGTGCCCTTACGAAGGCTATTGCTGGTCCCCGACATTTGTCGATGGACATACTGACAGACACAGACAGACAGACAAACCCAGGAGTGTTGATTTCCGTAAGTGATAGGTGGGCGAGCCGAGGGCCCGACAACCTAATTCCCCCCCCCCCCAAATGTGGGTTTCTTTACGGATTTAGCCCACTTTGTTTTGACCAACGAAAATTTATAAGTCTCCGTTGTCTTAAATTCTTTGTCTTAAATATGGAATAAATATATATATATATATATATATATATATGTGTGTGTGTGTGTGTGTGTGTGTGTGTGTGTGTGGATAGAAGGTAAAAAGATGGATACATCGCTTTAGACTTTATTCTTTATTTTCTGCCCATCTCTTATGTATTGCGGCTATTCCTTCCATTATTATTGCTCATTTCTCTTTAAAACCAGCAGAAAATATTGGGCGGCCAAAGCAACATTCAGGAGGGGGACAAATCAACATTGGGTGAGCCAGAACCCTGTCAAAAGAATACCAATCGATACTCTTAGACAGACGTGGTCCGTTCAAGCCGTTTGCAGATCTTTCATTAGACTCTCGTTTGCCTTCTGTCGTCAGATTGATGCGCGTGCAGTCTGTTGTCGGGCTTCTGGAAGTCATGTCGCAAGTGCATGGACCTTTCAATCGTCGGAGCGTCTTCCTTCTTCCCTGCTGACCTCTCTGCAATAGTGCGACCTGGTATTCCTGCGGGCAGTCCACCAACACGTCCATAGCGGTTTGTTTTCGGACTCTGGTACCTTTGTGTCGATCTCTTACCTGAAACGGCAACTGGATTTTCAACCACACCCCGTCGAAATCCTATTTGAGAGAGCTGCTGAATTTGCTACTGCGGAACTCGCCAGAAGCGAATCATGTTTGCCGAAATCTCACCTGCGATCTTTTCTTGGACTCCCACCCCAAACCGTTTTTGGACTTCCATCTATGACCTGGTCCTGGACTCACCTTCACTTCCAGTTCGTCCGCGCCTCCCGAGGCCCGCCACAATCTCACCTCTCACCTGCACTCCGCGGCGGGTCAGCGGTTCGCCCGAGGCCCGCCGCAATCACACCTCTCACCTGCGTTCCGCGGCGGGTCAGTCCGCAGTCGTCGGCGCTCCGTCCGTCACGGACGACGCTCCGCTCGGCCGTGACGCGCGACTCTATCTCTGTCCCGTCACGAACGGCGTCACGCGGCCGGCTCGGCTGGCGGCGCTGCTCCAGCGTCGGACGGGCTCGGCTGAGGACTGAGACGGCCGCCGGCCGCTCCGCGCCCCCTCCCCGATCTCCCCCGCCCGTCCCTGGAGCAACAAACGGCCGCGCCGCCCCTGGCCGTGTATAAAGGCCTGCGAGACGGCTGTCCGCACCTAAACAAGGCGCTAGTGGCGGCGGCGCATGGAACCCAATCGGCTCTTAAGAACGCCACAGCCGCGCCACCCGCGCCGCAGACGGCCGGGCCAACAGCCCGGAGCTCGGTTTGATCCCGAACAGCCGCCCCGACGACCGCTGCCGCGGCACAGCAACCGTCGGAAACTCATCAATACCTGCCAGTGCCGCCACCAGAGACATTCACGTGTGACGCAACAAACGTCAGGCCCGTGTTTGTGCTCGATCCGACGAGTGATTTTGTTCTACCTGTTTTTGCTTCGCGGCCCTCGCACGTCAGCCGTCTGCTTTCGACGCAACCGCCGCCAAACAGTCCATCGCTGTCGCTCACATGGCGCTATGTGCACTGCAGGGGCCGTGCAGTCCGCTCCTGTGTCTGGTGGAGGACTGGCCGGCGTCTGGCGGCGGTCTCGGGTCACCTTTGCAGGGCGCGGATCAACATCAACCGCCGACCTCCCCCCGGTCGCTGACGGCCCCGTGATGTCACGCCCGGCATCTCCGATAGCGCTTCCGGTGGCCGCTGCACCGGCCGCTCAGGTGCAACGCCGGTGGCCGGCGGCGACCGTCTGGGGTCCGTTTGTTTGTTGAGAGTTAAGACGCACAGTCTTTTGGACCCGAGCATGGGCGTAGGAACTGTGGGGCAAGGATCGGGGGCCATGCCTCCCCCTCACACTTTTGGGCGAACTTAAGACTAGCCCTATGGAAGAAAACGTCCTTGGCTTGCTCACTTTCTGAATGCTCCTACGCTCCTGGAACTAGATATGATCTGTGGTATTTTTTTCTTGCCCGGAGAGAGGATGAAGGTTTGCGGCGCTCAGTTCAAGATAGAAAGATAAAGCGGACAAAACGACTTTCGCATGCTGACATTGCATCAAACGAACATACAGCTTCTTTCAGTCATATGTGTACCATTAAACATGGGTCCAAGACTGGGATAAATTTTGGTGCGGAAACATATTCAACGAAGCCAAAAATGTTGCACTGATAACGCATTTATGGTACTTTATATTTTAAAGCAAGGAAGCGCGTGAACGCATCATGATTCTGGTACAGGATTCCATACCAATGAAAATCTTTGGTATGGAAAGCCCATACCAAAGATGTACAAAGTTACGCCCCTGCCACTGGAAGGGAAAGAGTAGAACTAGGCGGTATATTATTCTGAGCACACTTATCTTTAAAATATGTCAAAAACAGCCCATCTCGCGGCAATATGGCACGTCTACGGAGTATCACTCTGTAAGATTGCGAGCCATAGCTGATAGCGAGACCCAGTCGCAACCAGGCACGTAGCCAGGATTTTCCTCGGGCCTGAGGAAAATCCTGGGGGAAATGTCGGGGGCAAATGTCAAATGTCGTCATATGCCACTTTGATTTTGCGGTACAGATGTATGAGATCACTATTCCCTTTTCCTGCGAAATATCTAGTGCCTTGGTTGGATCGCTGGCTCAGGGGAGTGGCATGTTCCCCATGCCTCCTACGTTCCTGGTCGCAACGTAACCTGCAGCGAGACTCAGTCTTGGATCTACGGTCTTGAATCGACGGTGAAAGTCAGCCAGCCAGGATGAAGAACTAAGCCAGTGCGCAGCTCAGACAAAGGACCAGCGGTAGAGGGAGCGGCCAGCCCGGACACATTGTCCGCGGAGAGAGAGAGAGAGAGAGAGAGGACCCGCAATAGACCGCAGTCCGAACCGTGCGACACGCCATGCAGGCAAGGGTCGGAAACCAAATTCAGTCCAAAGCAGTGACGGCCGGCATTTGCAGCAACAACAGACGAGAAGTTCGAGCGATATGTTTTTCGCATTGTTTTATTAATTTAATTTTTTATTTTCGGCGGTCATCCGGCTCCCGACCAGACCCATTGCTGTGGGTGGAACGTGGGATGCTGGGAAGGGGAGGGCCATCCCCATGCGGTCGAATCGGCCTCGTTAGACGTGATACGATTAAGCTATATGCTCCGAAGCGCGGCCGTCACGGCTTACCTGGACGACTGAGACGGGTCTTGCCTTGTGTCAAAGCTCTCCACTTCTGGATCAGGGGAAGCCAAACACGGCGGGAAAGCGGGAAAGTTAGGGGCTCGCACGGTGCTCGTGTCCGCCTGCGCCGTGGTGCTGCCCGGCAGCTCGGCCGGGCCGCGGCACGACCCAGCCGGCCGTGCCTGGTGGGTGGGGAGTTTTGGCGGCCGCACAGCGCCGGTGTTTAATTTGGAGTTGCCGGGTGACGCGGTGACGTGTCAGTCTGGTTATGCCGGGTCGGGCCGACCCGGCCAGACGTTGGCAGGTCTGCGTCGACCTTGCCTCGAACACGGGCTGAGACGGGCCCCGCAACTGCGATAGGGACACCACAGCCGGCTGTGCAAAGCGCCACCCAGACGGGAACTGCCGCCCGACACAGCAACAGCCGAGAACCACACAGCGGCGCAGCGTCAGCCGCGCATCAGCAGTTGGAATCGACAGCAGCAGCCGAAAGCAGTGAAGCGGAGCCTTAAGATCGTCGCCCTGGCAACAGTGGATGGGACTGGTAAATCTGTAACCTGCATCCGAGAACACCACAGCGACAGTTCAAAGCCCAGTGCCTCAGGAATAGGAGATGAAGCTGACTCCCATAAACGTAATACAGCAGGCCAAAGGCCAGGAAGCGCCCGGCTTTGCCTGTCCTATGATCTGCGTGCAAAAATTGCTCAAAATGGCTCTGGCCCACCAAGTTTAAAACCGTCTCTACGCGCTTATAAAGACGACAATATCTGCTCGGAATGCAGCAAGCAGCAGCTAAAACTACACAGTGGCTGTCAGACCATTCGAAATGCTCTGAAACCATACTGCAAGTCAGGTCGATTTAGCAACAGCTGCAGACGGCGGCCTCGTCCACAGTAACGGCTGTCACCGGGTCCGACAGTGCTACATCACCCGATCTGATATACCAGCAGCGCAGAGACATCCAACATTGAACGATAATTGATTCCGGACATATGCGGCAGCTCGGACACCGACTCCGCTGGAGTGTCTGGAATAACTATGGCACGAGCAATCTAATACGTACCATCCTCATCGACCACACTGCAGCCACGGGTAATGTCTGCATACCGGACGTCGGATCGACCTGACCCGATATACCAGGAACAAGGGGACTAACACGAGCAGGTGCAAAATCTTGCAAAGCACGTGCGAAATTTGTCACTAAACAGGTTCTTTAGCATAGTTAAAAAACAATAATCGCTTCCCGTTTTTATGAAGCCACCTTATTACACGGCAAATGTAGATCAGAGCAAGACCATTTACCGATCCGGATTTGAGGGGTGAGTTCTTTTTTACGGATTTGAGGGGTGAGTTCTTTTGTGCGTGTTTATTATGAAAACGACTGTCGTCCTAATCCCGTTTAGCACTACCCAAAAACATGAGATAATCGAAATGCATGTGCGGTCGCATTGCCCAGAAACTCAAAATTATTGTTTTTGTTCCTTTCGTCCGTTGGCGAGCTAACCTCAAGTAATAGAACGATTTATACTAGCTATTACGTTTTTAGGCATTTTAGGCCCTTATATGTCGGGTGAGTACCGGGCCATAGCGCGAGCCAGACAACCGCAGTGCTTTTGAGTCAGTCGCTTCTGTCCGCACCGAAGATCTGAGTCACGAGGCGCACGTTCTTGCTGGCCCCGGGAGATGTCAGTTGCCAGCAAGATACCTTTACTCTCCAGCGCCTTTTTGCTGCGTTTATCATCGGCTAATGAAGATACCATGCTTGCCACGCGCCATTATACCGCGTAAGAATCGTGCGGCGTGGACTAGTTATTTCTTATTTCTTCGCAGATCCTTGTTTTGTTCTAAACGTTAGCTGCGCTGATGAGCGTACTTGTTTGTTGATCCTGTGTGCTTGTGCCGTGTGTAGCATGTGCGTTTAATTTTGTGTTTTGTTTGTGTTACTTTTATGGTTCCGTCGCGCACGGGCTTTTGCGCGTGTTGGTGTGCGAGTGTGTTTGTTAGGGACGGTATATTTTTAGATGCAGGAAGTCTAGCCGGGGCTTAGTGGCCGTAAACACAGTCTGGGCGCGGTCTCGAGCCAGGTATAAACAGCAGCGGCTCGGCGGCAGCGACCCGTCGACCCCAGCACGCACCGGGCCGCCACGGTGGGTCTCTTCCAGAGAAAACACCATCTGGCTGAAAAAAGATGTCGAGCTGTCGGTTGGTGCGTACAGTTTGATTGTTGCTGATGTGGCTGGCAGCTAGAAACAGGAACGAGAATGTTAACAGCCGCTCTTTTTTAAGCTGTGTGAGTGAGTGTGAGTGGAACACCACCCCATACCTTCAGTTAATGATCACTCTGTTTGCACTGTCGAGTGGCACGGAAACAGCTAAACATTCGACGCCGCCCTGAACAAATACGTACAGGTACAGTCGGCTGGCAGACTGTGATTTCCTCGTAATGTGATATCCTATATACAATTAAGAATTATATCTGGCCACGTTTTCTGTTGGTTCCGGCTTCACTAATTAATTCATCCAGAAACGTCATCATCTGCACCTACCTCGGGAATACCGACATCAAGGTGTGGCGTTTTTTCGCAGAATTCGAACCGGTTTGAATTTACGGGAATTCACCTAAAACATGTACAGTTGATCTTCCTCCATGCACGGGATCATGCAATGATGGGCTATAACTGTTACGTATGTACCCATTCGTATAATTAACACAGGAATACCTGCGTGCGTATCGCGAGATGTCGGCCTTTTGAAGGCAGTCCTGGTCACCCTAAACATTTCAACACAGGTCAGGAAGCTCGCGCTGCACGAGGAGACCAGCGGGCGAGGGATCCACGGCAGCCAGGGGCGGCGCCACCAGCGACGGGCAAGATGGCGCTCGGGGCCTCACACACCCTGCTCCGATGTTCCCCTGACCACAGCCACTGATCATGTTATAGTGAGTTTGCGCACGCCGCGGCTGCGACTGGGCGGATGGTGGCGTTGGTGGTGATGGTGATGGCGGATGATGGCCTGGCCAGGCCGCGCAGAGCAGATGTGTGCTCGGCGTGCTGGGCGCGGGCGTTTCGGACGGGTCCAGTCTCACGCCAAAGGCAACGGTACAGCACGGCAAGCGCCGGTGACTCGGTACAGTGCACGTTTGGTGCTTCGGTGAGATAGCATGGCTGGTGTCGATCTGGGACGTTGAAACATATCCAAAAAGGTTACGCAACTTGGGGAGAGGGCAAAAATTATTTCGATGTTTTCTCTCATTTTCTAGATGTCTAGAAACGGGTCATCTTAATAAGTCTAGCATTTCTGGGACACTGTTAAGAGAAGCCATTGATACTCTGACAACAATCTCGTTGAGCTTCAATATCACCTGGCCAGAACCGTAACCAAGACTTTCGGAAGGTGGGGGAGTCAAGGCTAAAATGAAAACGTTTGATACTACTCTTGCCATTGTTTCAAGCCCTAATAATCACCCAACCAATCAATCATGGAGAAACTGACACTATCAGATAGCACTCCTAAAGCCTCTGAAAATAAAAATGCATTACTTCTCTTTTTTATCCTGTAAATAAATTATTTATGAAAACAACAATTCTCAGAAACCTCTGACCACAACGGCAAGGGGTTAACCCACCCCCTGCCCCCCCCCCGGACGCTACTGAACCTGACCCAAGGCTTAACCCCCGATCAGTTCAATGGGTATCCCAGCTGCGAGGCCTTAACGCGACGGGACTTCAGGTCTAGCACCGTCGTTGGTAAGTTTCAGGCATAGGTTGATCATGTGGTGATGTAAATTCAGTAAATTGTATTTCGTCTGGCGTGTCTTGTACTGTAGGGCTTTGTTCATTTCATGCTGAGCCAAATCCAGTTTCACAATGTCTCTCAACATCTGCGTTGCCTTAAGTCAACCAATCTCGTTCTGTATTAATAAAACTAGGAATATTTTTTTCGCGTGTTCTTAGTCATCATCTCTTGAGTATCTATGAGTTCCACTCTGGTGAGTCCTGTTGTACTGGCTCATGATTGCTCTTCCTAAAGACGCTGGTCCTTGATTATCCGCTTGACCTTTCGCGAAGTCTAAATACTGCGGGATGTGAGAAATATAGAATAGTCTTCTCCTGAACGTCTTTGGGTGAGCATCGGTCTCTCGGCACCATTGTGTAGGATTTGCTCCCCACAATCTGGTGGCAATGGCTCAAAAAAGATGGGAAAAGTCGTTTTTAAATTATTGCCATGAGTCTGTCGGCTCCATCTCCTGCTTCTTTGAAAATCAATTCTCTTTCTTCATTTATGCCTGTATATAACGGGCCTTTTCCCACCCAGGATTTTTACAGTGAGGTCCGGGAGGCCCATTCCATGGGGTTGTGGCTAGATGTCGTTGCCATCAAGGTAGCAAAGTCGAAATTATAAGGATCACTTGCAGAAATGGCGCGAAATAGTTCAGAGCTAAATCACCAACTTTTCAGTCTTGCGTCTTCCCTAGTTCTTGCTGTTCGTACGGAACGGGCGGTTTCTGTGCGGCTTCAGGATATCATGACTTGCACTCAAAATTTCCATAGAAACGTGCACGCTTTTGCCTGACGTTTTCGCTCAGAATCAAAGTTCTTGACGGAATGCTACGCCACGCCTGAAACTCAGGCGCGTAAAGGCCCCGGCGGCTTTTGTGAAAGGCCTGAAACCTGCTCTGGGACAGCTGGTGCTGACAGCCGGTCCTTCTGATTTCGAGACAGCGATTACTTTGGCGCGGAATCATGAGCTCAGCAGCCCCTGATGCCAGCCACTTCACAAGCTTTTGACGCACCCTTGGCGTCTGTAAATGCTGCGGACTCGGCTATGGTGGATGTCCAACGCCGCATTGCGGCACTGGAGCTCTCCAACCGAACCGAACGAGCAGCCGCGCGAGATCGTCGCCCGGGAGCCTCGTTTAGGGGCCGACATTTTGGCCGTGGATCGCGCTTTATCCCGCCAGCCATGGATTGAACCCTAGGGATTCATTCCCGGCGGGGATGGTCCGCTCCACATGGACCATGCCCTGCTGGCGGATACATGGGCGGTTGGTTATGGTCGGGTGTTGAATGGTTATGCTGGGTGTTGCTGTCGCCACGACCAGGACCGTGGTGATCGGCCACGCTCACGACGTCAGTCCCGCTCACCTCGTGGACGAAGGTGTGAACGTTCGGCATCCGCATCTCCAGCATCTGCGGATCGTTCCCGTCGACTTCAGTCCCCAGATGGGACTTTCGTCAGTCCCCAGCTTTCGCTCGCGCCGCTGACTTGGTCCAATGGCGTTAGCGTTTTGTCGGAGTTCTCTGTCGGCCAAACCCAGCCTTCCATTCTAAAAGTATTTCTGTTTCCAGGTTTGCTAGTTCCGCTCTTTATGATACGGGCTCCTCCCCATCTTTTGCTATCAGCGATTTTGTTCGTTCGTGTGGTGTTCCAGTCGACAAAAGTATTTCAACTGGGTGTCTCGGGTCATCAGTGGCCAGTTGTTGGTGTAGCCTTCTTGTGGGATGTCAATAGAGCATAACTTCTGTGTTAAAGCAGACGGTTTGTCATTTAGTTGTGACCTTATTTTAGGTACTGATGCTGTCTCTTAGCATCGTCTTTTGTGCTATCGTACTCAGTTGATCACATTTTTGGACCCTGAAGCATCCTCATGTTTTTCCCGGGTAAAACATTAACGTTTGAGTCTAAGGCGCAGGAAACGCGTACGCTTTCTTTAAACAACGGATAATTGCGATCCTCACGTGTGCTGAGAAAATCTTCTAACTGCGGATGAATCTTTGGCTTGTTCTCACGATGGCACAAAGGAGTTTCTTTTGAATGTGGCAAAAACTACCGAAGTCCCTGCATTTTCCGAGCAGCTTATTTGCATGGAATTACCATGTAATGCTCAGCCGTCGAAACTTTCGTATTTTGTTCAAGAACACCCAGCGCAACATCAAAGTGGAATTTTTGCTGCTCGTGCTCTCATTTTTATCAACCAACCTCATGTTTCATGCGGTTCCTCAATGTGACGTCTCTTCCTACCATGATAAAAAAATATTCGCATCTCCCAATGTTGTCCTCTGATCTCCTGACTGGTCTCCTGAATGGGAGACCCAGTCCGATACCTTCGGTACTTTTCAAACACCTCAGACTAGCTCATCTGTCAGTGGGACATCTACGTCTGTTTATACGCTCTCTGTATTTGGAATCAGTCATGTGCCTGGACTTTATCGTTTCGTTTGACTGAAATGCTCTTACCTCATTTTGGTGTCTTCGGAAAAACATCTTCCGATGTCGATGCACTTATGCTTTATGAGCACCGCACTGAGTTATCAGATACGACTCCTGCGAATCGTCCACCTCATAGGACTCCTTGTGCACATCCGGAAACTGTCGAAGCTAAAATTAACAAGATGCTTATCAGCGGCGTAATTGAACCTACTGTGTGTGCTCGTCAAGGCGTCGTCAGGCGGCCATCGTCTTGTTTCGGATTTGCTGTTGCTTAACTCTAAAATTGGACCAAATCGCCATCCTAATCCCTTAATTTCGAACTTTCTTTTCCATTCATCCAATTCATCATCCAAAATTCCAAGGATGTTCAGCATTTTCTACCCTAGATTTGTCATTTTTTCATCAAGTGCCACTTGCTGAATCTTCTCGTCCATGCAATGTCCTTATGGCAAACAACATGCATCTACAATAGCGCCGAGTTCCATTTGGACTGTCTATATCTACGAGTGCAATGAACCGAGCATTGCAGATCGCTTCGGCCGATTTACATGGCATAGATTCCTCCATTTATGTAGAAGACATTTTGATGACCAGCCAGAATTATTCAGAAGATCTAAAAAAATTGGGCCGTGTTCTTACCCGTTTACAGGGAACACGTTCTGTTCTTCGACCTTCCAAGTGTAGTTTCGTGAAAGATGAGATTAAGTATTTAGGGTACATTGTCAATAAACAGACGATCCGCCCTGATCCATTGAAAGTGGGATCTGTGCAAAAGTAAGTACTACCGTAGACACGTTCCTCGTATGGCCGAGATCATTCTTCCTTCAGTCCCTCTTACTCGCATGAATGTTGATTTTGCGTGGATGGATGCATGCGAACATGCATTTCAAAGGATCAAAGAGTCATTGGTTTCCTATCCTGTCCTATCCCGTTTTATGCCTTTCTGATTTTTCACAGGATTTTGACTTATCCATGGATGCTAGTGATTTTACTATTAGTGGTGTTTTAGAACAAAGTCACGATGACGAACTTCATCCAGTCGTCAGTTGGACAAAGCTGAGCGAAATTTTTCCACGATGGAAAAGGAATTTTTGCTAATATATTGGTCGTTTGACCAATTTTGTTGTCATTCGTTAGGAAACCATACATATGTGATCACTGATCATTCTCCGTTACGTGATTTGCTAAAGCAGCCAGTCCTGGTGGAAAACTTATTTGCGGGTCTTTAAACTCTCTGCATATGATTTGGAAATTATTTATTGTCCTGGGAAGGACAATGTTAAGGCTGACACTTTGTCACGGATTATGTCAGAACTGACAAACGAGAACTGATTTCTTGGGTTGTTTCAGCTATGGGATTTGACGAGCAGGGCTGGTCACGGGAAAGGGTCAAAGAACTTCATACCCAGCAACCTGAACTTATTCCGATTATTCGGGGTTTGTCAGGTTATTATTCTTTTCGCCAATGTCTCAAGCTCCATGAATCTCTGACCAATTGTTTGTTTAGCTCAGATGGTTTGTTCTATCTTATTGCCCGTCAAATGACAAAGACGAGACCTTTGTTGACCGTCTGGATGTTGGATGTTCCTGCAACCATGAAAAAAACATGTCCACCGGTTCTATGATCCGTTGTGGTCCGGACACCTTCGTTTTGAGAAGATATTGTCCAAAATTCGCCTCCAGTGGTATTGGCGATGGCATTGGTATCAGTGGTATTGGCATATGTACACTGACATCAACCAATTGGTCAATTCCTGAAGCCAGTGCATGGAACGGAATACTCATAAATCTCTGAAGCGAGCTCCGTTGCAACGTACTATCCCAGCTAAACCGATGGAACTTTGCACTTTTGATATCGTTGGTCCCTTGCAGAAAAGCTATCGAGGAAATTCCTTCCACCTCCCTTGGATCGAACACTTTTGCCAGTGGCCTGAAGCTGTTCCCTTGGCCGACACGAGTACCGAGACGGCAGCTAAACATATGTTGAACGGCTAAAGGCAACTTTCTGTCCGACGAAATCGCAAACAAACCTTTGTATAATTGTCAGAATGTAAAGAATGTATCATCCTGTTTCTAACCATACTTTTCACTACTTGATTTTCTAAAAAATTACAAAAAAATCGTAACGATAACGTACCACACAGTAATACCGTGCTGCAGTCGACTGGCGGAGAACAACATTATTCCGCGGCGGAAAATGTAGTGCCGCCAAGGCTAAAGTTATTGACATCAAGGATATGTAGACCCTGCATACATCTTCAAGCAAAAATGACGTCATATATACGAAAATTCTGTTCTGTTGCCACAAACTGAACTTGGAGGAACTGCTGAATTATTACACCGTTATATTATTGTATTAGATAATTGTTAGGATATCTGATGTCAGCATTATTACATTATGACATTTAATACTCGTTAGATTACATTAGGTTGCTAGGTTGGGTTGTGCTGGGCTAGGTCAGATAAGGTTAGGTTAGGTTAGGTTAGGTCAGGTTAGGTTTGGTTAGGCTAGGCTAGGCTAGATTAGGTTAGGTTAGGTTAGGTTAGGTTAGGTTAGGTTACTATGTTAGGTTAGGGTAAATTTTTACTTATTGTTTTATTTTACTTCCTAATATTTTCCAGTTTTGTTCCGTGATTTCTTTTTCAGATATTTTATTTCACTGTTTTATATTTTTTGTATTTTTCAAATTGTAACTTCACTTTTCCCTCTTTGTAATATTTTTACTTTTTTATTATTATTGGTTGTTTGTTATTATTATTATTACTGTTTTATTATTATTATTATTATTATTATTATTATTATTATTATTATTACAACGGCTAACTTTTTTATTTTAAAGAAATTTATATCGCAGTAGTTACTTCCCCAACCTTTTTCATTACTCTTGATTGGACGTTGAGTCTGACCGACGACCAATCAGCGTCGAGATCTTACGTAAACAAACTATTTAACGCAGAAACGTCAAAAATCCCTACGCGAGCGTCTGGCGGTTAGCATACCAGTGACGACACAATCTGTTTCGGGGGAAATAATGTGTTTCTGGTTTTTCCGGCTGAAATCGTAAGTAGTACGTACCAATACTGCATTTGAAGCGCCATACAACCACTACTACGATTATTTTCCCTCGTAGTAAGCGCTCTGTCAAAATCTTACTGTTGACCTCTTGAACTATCTTTTCTCGCCATGGTCTTAGTACGTATCTTTTCAGTGACAGAGGCTCCAGTTTTGAATCAAAGCTAATGCAAGCTCCAATATTAGCAGCAAGCTAATAGCATTAGCAAATTCCCTGGAGTCACTGGTTTGTTTAGTTCTCACCGCCATTTTCAGACCATTGGCCAGGTGGGACGGCTGTATTCTGGGACCATCTAGGACCTGTCCTATCATTGTCTTGATCACACATCCTTTCCTGGTTATGTCCTACTGTACAGGCACTACATTGTTTTGCATCTGCCTATTCTTTGTCACTGGTTTCTTGGGACCTCCATGCGATTATGTGTCGTGATGTGGGGCAGTGAGTGACTACCTACATACCATCGGTCCTTGCCAGTCCCATACCCCCTATCGTGGTACTGGGAGTAAAGGCTCGTATTGTATGCATTTTGCAATTAAGTACACATGCATTATGTTCTAAAGTATTAGCATTAAGTATCAAGTAACACTACTAATCACGATTATACGTATACTTACCTAATCTTAAGGATCTCGGTGTATTGTCCCCTTTACGCGGAGTCGATTTTGTCTGTACAGTGCACCTGTATTGTAACGTCCTCTTTGGCCAAGCGCTGACCTTTGTAATTTCGCTTTTCACCCCATTGCACCAGTCTCTGGGGACCATATGGATAATGGCCTACCCGGCTCTCGGAGCCTTCCTGTCCTGAGGCGGTCAATTCAACACCGGAGACGCATTCGACGTTGATGAAGCGGCGTCCGCCGGACCCCATTCCCGCGGCTGACGGCGTCACGCTGGGTCGGCAGCCTCGGGACACTCGTGGTCCATTCGTCAGACGAGCACCATTTCCTGGCTCGCTGACGACGACCGCGGCCCACGGACGGGCTTCTGCCAGCCTGTGAAGGCCTCCTGCCAGCCTGTAGGAGTTCCCTGCCGGCCTGTGGGGACCCCTAACAGCCTGTAGGGCCCTGCCCGCCTATAGGACTCCTGCTGGCCTACAGGGGACCTCCTGCCGGTCTACGGGGGTTCCCTGCCGGTCTACAGGAGTTCCCTGTCGGCCTGTGAGGGGTCCCTGTCGGCCTTTCGGGTCCTCCACCGGCCTGCAAGGACCATATGCCGATTTGTAGGGCCCCTGCCGTCCCGTGTATCCCAGCCAGCCTTCGGAAGGCCGCTACTGCTCTGTGGGGCCCTAGCGGTCTGTAGGGACATCCTGCTTTCCTGTAGCTGCCCCCACCCCTTCTGTCGACATGAAGGGGCTCCCTCCCAACATTCAGGGACCGTTGCCGCCGCCTGTAGGACACTCTGCCGGCCTGTGGAGGAACTCACTTACGGCCTGTGGAGGGGCTCCGGCTGGCCTGTTGAGGAGCCTCTGACGGCCTGCAGAGGTACCCCTGACAGCTGTGGAGGCACCCAGAACTCTTTTTTGCATGATCATCGACAATCGGAGAAGAACCAGCTGGTAGCAAATAAAAACATTTAATCCCTCCCCGACTGGGGGAAGGGCAGTTAACTGCCCCCTCCCAAGCTTTTTGTGGCATTCCGAGAGAACAAACAAACACAGAGCCACGACACTTTGTGCACCCTTTTCTTCATCAATCTCACATCTCGTGTCAAAATTTTGACCTCAGGTCAGGTCAGGTGCCTGACCTAGGTTAGGTCAAACAGACCTATGTCAAAAAAACGTTTAGCGCCCTGTAACGTTTTCGCAAAACAAGATATCTCAATAATACTTTCAGGGATTAGTGAACGTGATAAATGCAACAAATCTGCTATCTCAGATTGTTCGGAATTTTTCGGGTCATTGACCTAAGGTCAAGCCCATTTTTAACACATGTCGTCGTTTTTTTTCGGAAACTGACGGAATATTTCATAACATTTTTAGTGTGGAGTGAAGCAGACATCCAGTTGCCGTCATTGGGCAAAGTATCAATGACTTCCAGCCATTGACCTGAGGTCAGGTCACGAATAACTGTAGTGAGCCAAAATGTACCACCGTCAAAAGCGGCGATGAATTACTCAGAATGGGTGGAAAATGGCAGAACTAGCTTCCACAGACGTAGGTAATATCAGGAACCTCAAAAAGTTTGAAAAACTAGCATATTTTGGGAATAAACAGGTTCTCGCGAATAAAACTCCACCAATTGTGTAGACTGATAACTAATGAATTTTTCCAAAATTTAAGCATGAAGAACCATTACGAGAACCACTAAGATCAATAAAATTTACATGGATAGGCTTTTTTTGCGAAAATAAAGGAACGCTAAAATTACTTCTCGTCAATTTGTTACCGCATACGGCTGCGGTGCATGCCAACAGCTGGCGAGAGAATTGCCGTGTCTTTAACTCAACGTTTCGGCGTATATATTGAACAAATCTGGGGAAATTAGACGTGTATCGGCATCCGCGGACCTTCACTTGCGCGCTTGTGCCTTTACCCATGCGTTATTAGTCACAGCCCTTGAGATTGAGGCCATTTCTCGGTCTCATGCAGTCGGCTATGAAAAACATATATAGGGTGTAAATTGCTTACATATTATCTAAAACTAAAAATGAGACCAGTTTCGAGCTCTACTCGTCACAGACTTTCCAATGGTACGCTTATTTTTTATCGTGCGACCAACCGTTCGTGAGTTAGAGGGGGACAGCCAACTGCCCTCCCCCCAGTCGCGCATGTTCGAAACTGACCGACGGTCGCGCGCGGCTTAACCCTATTCCCGGAGGGCTAGACGGTATGGCCGATTCCCGGCAGGGGGGGCGGATTCGGCCCCCCCCCCCTGAGATCTCGAGAACTACTTATCCGATTTCATCGCAACAAACGGCAATCGATTTGCCGTCACGTGAACTACATTTTTATAAAAAGAAATTTTCAAAATTTTGAAATTTGTGGATACAGGGGGGCAAAAATGTCAAAATGGGGGTACTTTTTGACTTCTTATAACTCCGTTGTTTATGGACCGATTTCGATGAAACTGGCATGAAACGAGAGATTATGGATAGGGCTTTTACCATGGGTATGCAAATTTGAAATTTTGAGAAAATTCATGGGCGTTCACAGGGTTTCAAAAATAGGGGGATTAGTTTTCTAATAATGGGATGAACAAAAGAGGCCAAAACACTTTTTTAGCTTCTGTTAGTCATGTTATGCTAAAGAAGTACAAATCGCATTACAATGTTTGTATAATGTTAGCATAGGCGGTGCCAGGGACATAAAAAAGGGGGAACTGTCGTGGTCACACGTTCTTCAGATCAACTTGTGACCTTTGACCTTAAATGACCTCCAGTGACCTTGGGGTCACCTGGAATGATGTCGTGTGCATTCAATATTATCTGTAAACGTTTTTAATCGATTGAATTCACTCTATTCCAAAAAATTCATTTTTTGGCTTTTGCGATATAGGGTACGCGTACTGACATTTTAGGTCATATCTCCGTGACCCGACCTGATATCAAGCTGAAACTTGGTACACAAGTAGAGAGCGCCTTTCGACGTCATATATGTGCCGGGTTTGGTATTTGAAAAAACGGCGCCGAAATTATCGCGAAAAAAACAAATTTTGACTTTTGACCTTGACCTGACCTTGTAAAGTGACCTCAGATAAACAAAATTACATATGCACATTGCCCAACTATTTAGCTATACATTCATATAAAGTTTTAAGTTCTATCTTAAAAACTCTGTTTTTGGCAGACATTTTCCTTTTACCCTCAACATGGCCAAAAATGACCTGAGGTGCTTCCCAAAAACGTTGCCTGGCTCCGCCCCTGAGCAAAATAGAATTTTGAAATTTTGTCACAGCGCGTAGAAGCAATAGCTAGGAAAAGTCACCAAGTTTCGTGAAGCTGCGTTAAAAAGCCTGGAATTGGCAAGCAAAAAACCCGAGGGGGGCGGATTCCGCCCCCCCCTGCCGGGAATAGGGTTAAGAACGGCAAGCGTCCATTAAAATTTTCGCTGGCTTTTTTACTCTGTGGGCTCACTTAGGATAGGGGCTCACCATCGGTCACGCACCCGAAATTTTGTGCTGGCTGTACCCCTGCTGCGATCCCCCTGTGAAATGTTATGCTACTATTTTTGTCCAGGGGGCCCACATAAATTGAGGGGATCCACGGATGTGCGAGGAGCCCCCTCCGAAATTTTTGGTTGGTTGCGCCCTTGCCCTCATCTATGACTCAGCTTATGTCATGATGACCTAGCCAGCGATCAACTTCTCAGTTATTAAGCCAGGGCGGGCACGTAGCTATAGGATTTTCCTCGGGGGGGAGGCGGCAAATGTCGAATTTTGTCATATGGCACAGGCATATGACAAAATTTGCACGAAAAGGCAACAATTGTAGGCAATTTATCTCATATTTAATGCACAGGAAAACGTATTATGTTTGTTTCTGCAACACATACATATATATGTATACACACACACACACACACACATATATATATATATATATATATATATATATATGCATATATACATGCACCCCCCTGAGCCAAGTGGTCTACAATAGATACATGGCGATTTCGCTTGAACGCGTAATAGTGATTATATATATATATATATATATATATATATATATATAATCACTATTACGCGTTCAAGCGAAATCGCCATGTATCTATTGTAGACCACTTGGCTCAGGGGGGTGCATGGCCATCATGGCCCCCCTTGGCTACGTCCATGACCTAGGGATGTCGATTTCTGTGAATGATTGGAGAGGGGGGGAGGCAAACCGAGGGCTCGACAACCTAACCTCCTTTAAAATGTGGGTTTCTCGACGGATTTAGCCCACTTTATTTTGGTCATAGAAAACTAATAATTTTTCGTAACTACCTGTGAAATAAAGAATTGCCTTAACGCCATGTATATATATATATATATATATATATATATATATATATATATATATAACATAGATAGACATGGCCTTGGATTATTGCGGTCGTTTTTCTTGTTATTATTACCCATTTCCTTTTGTAAGACATGCAGAAAATAATGGTTGGCCCAAACCAACATCCAAGGGGCCCAAATCAACATTGGGTGGGCCAAGCTCAAAAGAGTGTAATTAGATACCCCTGTACTGATCCAAAACGCAGGTGTGCAGTTTAGGTTTAAGGCAATTTTTTTAAAATTTGAGGTTGTTCAAGGCTTTTGTCGTTCGGGTGGCGAAAAAAATGTTCCGGATGGGGAAGTACTTGCTTAATAATTCGTGGCTTAGTTTTCAAAAGCTGTAAATGTCAATGTGGTCATAACCATAATCCTTTCGATTCGATGCAGAACTCGCCTTTGTTCACCTTCCGCTCCCAATGACGTCATTTATTGGAGAGAAGGAAGGCTAGAAACATGTTCGATCTTCCTAAATGTGCGCCAGTAAGATGAATTGCAAGATCACTGTGGTATAGCTATGTAATCTGGTTAGGTTGGCTGTGGGGGTTGCACAGTGTCATCTGTTCGCATTTGGATAGAATCGTATTGGATGAGGAGTAAAGCAAGACAGGGCGATACGTGCCGAGATCTTTGGAAAGGCCGTGTGAGGTGGGCTTTATGCACTGGCAGATCCAGACCATGTGCTAAGGCATGGGCCAAATATCTGTTGGTGTTTCAACAACTGGTATTTGGCATGGGCCAAATATGAATTGTTGATTTCTCCTTAGATTTTGGCCACTTTTTGTTGCCAGTTTGGACAATGAAGTTGTATATGATCATGTTCTTGCTTCCAAAACTAAATATCTACAAATTCTGTCTGGAAATAGGGGCTAAATAATAAATGTTTAACGTAGGTTTTCCTATTAAAGGGGACCATGGCTCTGATGGCGCACCACTGGACCCACCTGTGGCTTTCCCAGTCTTGACCCAACTGCCCTGGTGCCTAGGTATGTGCTTGGGTGTGCTCTGACTGCATCCCTGTGACAAGTGTAAATTAGCTGTGCCACACTTGCTGGTTTGCAAAACATGACAGATTTTGACAAGATCTCATTGGCACAAAGTAAGGACAGGACAGGAAAAAGTTAGGACAAGACAGGACAGAATTAGGAGTTAGGACAACATAGGACAAAATTAGGACAGGACAGATTTGGGGCAGCTTTCAAACATCTTGGGGGATAACTTTCCAAATTAGGGCATTGTATCCCACCTGGGGGCAATAGGTTGGATGGGGCCTCACATTGCAAAACAAATGTTCCTAAAGACATTTTGAGAAAGCAGCAGCAGCATCACTGCTTCATTTGTCCTAGATGTGCCATAAATGTCCCATTTTATGGTAAAAAAATATGGTGAAAGGTTCTGTTAACTTAGGATTAAAGTTACTTTATTTTGTACATGGAAAAATAAAGTAACCTAAATCTGGTGAGAAACTGCATTTTAGAGGCAGGCTAGGTTTATGCATTCTGTTTGATATGGGGCAGAATTGAAGCTTTCTGCTATATATATGGATGTATGCTGTTCTTGTGGGCATAAAGCTGTACTTATGTCTGTGGATGTAAACATGGCTAAAAGTTCTTGATTTTGTGCAGCAAAATGCCAAGATGTGAGCATTACTGCAGTAGTTAGAAAGCCATGTAGGTCATGTCTTCTTGCCCTGCCATTCTGGTTTCTGATAAAGACAATACACATCATTGGCAGTGGTCTGTGTAATGAAGGACATGAAAACATATGTCACAGAATAATATCAATATTGCCAAAATGGTATGGCAGCAGCATCTTTGTCCTCAGACCCTTGTAGCACTGCCATTCCTGGGATGCCATGGTGAAGGTAACAAACTGACTAATAGTGCTGAGTTTTTCTTTGCAACACCAAGTTGTTTGGTTACAAAATACAATGCAGAAAGCTTAAAGCATGACCCTAGCATGCAGATAGAGCATGCAGAGTATTATGCAGAGTACGTAAACTGCATTTTACAGGGTTGTGCTAGAGATACCATGCCATCATTAATGTTTTACTAAAGAGTTTGTTTCATGGTGTTAGAGTGTAAAGTTTCTTGTGTTGTTCAGAGTTTTGTGAAGCCTACAGGTGAAAAATGCAGGTCAAAGTTGACATTTTTTGGTCAAAGGTGGTGAAGGATCACATCAGCTTTTATCTGGAAGGAGACAAAGTCATTTGTTTGAAGACCTGCTACATTGTTTTTAATGACACTTCTTGAAGGTAAACAACTGATCTTTGTAGTACAAAATGCTTCTGAAGTACAAGCTTATGATATCCCCAACATGAAAAAATGATTCCTTTCCAACCCTCAAATGAAGTAATGTTGATTCTGTCAAAGTCAGGTGGGCAGGCATTATAAGTGACAAATATGTAGCCCTGCAGCAGACGCGATGTACCCGGGCTCGTCGGACGTGGAGGGCGCCGTCCAGTCGGCGCTGAGCGCGCTCAATCTCCACATGCTCAGCACGGCCGAACTGAAGGAACTGCTCAACGACGATGGCCAGCTGGAGGGCAAAATCCAGGATCTGACTGCAGTGAGGGGTGCCGCAAAATATGGCTGGCATTTGCGTGTTTGGTTCTGATTTGCATTGGTGTATTGCCCATGTTGCTGATGTTAGTCATTATATTTGTGCATGAAAACCAATGGAAGTTTTTTTTCGAAACAGATTCCAGTTTTCATTGTGCATCTTTTAATAGAATGACCTGATTATGTCATTACTATGCTTCACTTATGTGTATTCGTCTGTCAGTAGCTGTGCTCCATTTGGTGTGACAAAGGTACTCTATTTTTCAGATTCAGTCGTTTCGTATCAAAAAGGATACTGTAGTGTGCAGCAATAAGTCACTTGCTGAGTATAATCTCGGGCTTCAGCCAAAGCTAATGGAACTGAAGAGCAAAGTACAGCATCTGCTAGAGGAGGCAGATCAGCTGGAGCAGGAAATGAGGGAGAAGAGGGACAAATTGAGTGGTATGCTAGCATCACTGAAACATTTTCCGACGTTTAAGACCTTTTCTGTGCATTAGATCCCGGTTGCACTGAGAAGCTCATCACGAAAAGAACGCGTCACTGTCTGATGGGAACTGGCCACATGGGAGATCCACTTCTGTGATCCACGTTTGGATCGCCTTAAAGCAATCAGCTGGTCGCCTGTTCCCAGACATCAGCCTAACCCATTCTAATAGAACGACGACGAGCTTGCTGTTTGAGGGTTGCGGATGACACCGATGAGAGTTGACGCCTGGTGACGGGCTGACTGACTCGTCCTCCGCTCTGTGTGCGGCAAGACTGTTCGTGACGGCCGGTCGGGTGCCTTTGTCCGGCAGTGGTGGACCAGCCGCTGGACACGACGCTGGCCCTGCTGCAGACGGCGGCTGCCCAGGCAGAGGAGGAGTCCGAGGTAATGGCCCCGAGCCCGGCTCAAGTCCCAGATCATTCACTTTGGCTCGGTGTGAGCTGGAACGGATCGGCTCGGCCGTCGGTGTTGTGGCTATCGTGGAGGGAGGACAGACGCGGTCTTTCTTCACCAATATGGCAGGAGGCTGCGGTGCCAGTCGCTATGTCGCACTCGCAGAGCCAAATGCAACTTGTGGAGCATAACAGATCTCCTCAGCTCTCAGCGGTGTCCTGTGACGTGAAGCTCATCACGCGTATTACGACGCTGATATCTGTTTTGTCATGTTTGCATGCTGAATGCCTTATGTTTCTGCAGTGCAGTAACGACGCCATGTGTTGCAGAACCTGGTTCGTTCGATGCTCGACGGCGACATGTCGGTGGAGAACTTCCTGGAGTTGTACCTGCCCAAGCGGCGGACAGCCGTGATGCGGCGCATCAAGGTGGACAAGCTGAAGGAGCTGGTGCGCGGCCAGGGCCCGGGCGGCTACCGGCCGCCGGCCAGCAGCGTGCCGGCCGTGCCCAGCCCGTACCCGCCTGCCGTGTCCGCTCCGTACCCCGCGGCCGGTCCGGCGGCGTTCGGCGGCAGCTCGCCCTACCCCAACACGCCGTACCCGCCGGCCGGCCCGGCGGGGCCGTACCCGCCGGCCGGGCCGGCCGTGCCCTACCCGTACATGCCGGGCATGCCGCTGCCCCGGTTCTGAGCCGCCCACGGTCGAGCAGAGCGGGCCACTGCCCGATGGGTGGGGAGGTCGGAGTCAGCTCGGCGGGGCGCGGCGGCGAGGCGGTCCCGTGATATGATGACTGGTGTCCGTGTGTTCACCTGGCGGCGTCGCGGGACGACCGCACGGTGATGCGATTGTCCGCTGCATCGCGTACAATTGAGACTCATTTGTCGCCGCTCTCTGCGGTGGGGTCCGCGTGGTAATTGCGTGTCGTTGCTGACCTTAATCCCGAATGTTATGTCTGCGCTTAGTTTGTCTGGTCCAGCTCTTGAAGCCATGAGTGATAACCAGTCCTTGTGTGCACTGGTTATCGTGTGCGACGCCATGTTGATATAAGGAATACGATTATACAAACCGACAGAGTAAACATGCCTGCTGTATGACAGCACCTTTACAGCAATATTGCACGAATCATTCTTCGACCGCGGTGGTCTCCGCCACTGCTACACAAATCAGCCAGACCCTTTTCCCTTAATGGGATCGAAACACGACCTACCATTAACGGGACATCGGCCTACAACCAATGTCAACAATTCGATCCCAGGAACGATGTGTCACGCGCATTCGTAAACTTTCATCACTGAAAACCGCGATTCCTGGCCCCACCACACCAGAATACAAACGGTAGCTGTACATCTCATTTGACCGCGCCTTCCGAGTCTTCAGCGGACAAAACAGTACCTGATTTACGACCCGACCAGAACGCTGCCAGCTTTGAAAAGGCCGTTACAAAACAGACTGCCCGAGTAGAACCAGAGCCCAGCCTGACGGCGGGCCGTCGCCTATGGCGCTCCCAGCGCTAACTGGGCGGCTTGGCCGGGGTGGGACGCGGGGCCTGTGGGCCCTGGTGATTCGACCGCTCCATCAGAACGCCCATGTAGAGGGCCATGCCGACCAGCAGCACGCAGCAAGCCACGCCGCGCAGCCGCTCCTCGCGCCGGTGCAGCCGCTTCTCTACCGCAATCGAGTACTCGGCACGGGACGACTTCTCCCGTCGGCGAACGTCCTCATAGTGAGCCTGCCGGATACAGGACGGGTCAGTGGGTCTGCCCGGGTAAAGGATGGGTCAGTAGGTTTGCTAGATACAGGGCACGTCAGAGACCCTGCTGGGTAAAGCATGGGTCAGTGGGCCTGCTGGGTAAAGGACGGGTTAGTGTCTGCCACGTACAGGACGGGTCCGTGGGTCCGCCGTGTACGGGACGGTCAATGACCCTGTGGGTATGGGATGGGTCAGTGGGTCTGCCAGGTGGGCCTCCTGGATACAGGACAGGTCAGTGGACCTGCCAGGTACAGGACTGGCTGGTGGGCCTGCCGAGTACAGGACAGGTCAGTGAGACAAGAGGGAGCGAAATTTCCGGAAGAACCAGTCAGCTGATGTGGTCAACACAGGACACACCAATGAATGTTCAGCTCAGCTCAGCCCCACGGCACAACAACGTCCCGTAAAGATGACAAAAGCCGTGGTGCCCTTACCGAGCCCCTTCCTCCCTCCACGTCCACCCCGTGCCAGCGCCGGCCAGGAGCGTTGCTGGCTGCCGCCCGCTCACCTGCGACCAGGCGTCGAAGTTGAAGTGGGCCGAGCGGCCCGTGTGCGGGGTGGCGCGGCCGGGCGGCGGGCGCGGCTGGCGGACCGTCGGCGCGCCGGGGACCCGCCGGTGCTGCTCGCTGTCGTAGACGCGCCGCTGCCGCCGGTTACCCAGCACCTCGTACGCCGCGCTGATCTGCTGGAACTTGACGGCGTCGCCGCCGTGTCGGTCCGGGTGGTGGTCCTTGGAGAGCTTGAAGTAGGCGGCCTTGATCTGCTTGGACGAGGCGCGCGGTGTGACGCCCAGCACGTCGTACAGGTCGCGCGACTTGGAGGCCATGCCGCGCCGCTGCAGCCCCCAGCAGGATGCCAGCTGTCAGCAAAGTAGAGGGCGCACGGGCGTCAGCCAGAGGTCTCGGCAAAGATCAGCCACAGAAGTGCCAAGGTTAGGGCTCGTGGTAAGCCAGTTACAGAAAGTATCTGCACAGGACAGGTGCTTGATCAATCTGCACAATCTATGGCATAACCCCTGGAAGATGTGAATCTGTGTCCTCATATGCAAGGCACAAGGAATTGCATGGCTACAAGGAAGTTCATACTGAATTATACTGAGTTATTCTATTATTCCAGACAATTCTGCATACACAGATAAAGTACAAAACATATAAGGGATACACCTTTCAATAACATTTTTTTTTGGCTTGGATTAGTCTGTACAGACATACAAAATATACTGTTTTTCATGAGTTTTGGTCTTTTACACAGAACCTGCTGTTCTGTGCAACTGTATTTCATACTCTGAACTTAAAGGGTACTCTGATCAATGATAATGTGCTATACAAGACCAACAGCAAACATTAGAAAAGTGTTCCACATATGCTACTGGTTGCAGTTGGAGAGTGGAGGCTGATGATTATATGGTATTCTTTCCACAGCATTAAAAACTTTGTACTGAATGGCAACAGCAGGAGAAACTAAAAAAGTTAGGAAAGAAGGTAGAAGTAGTCTGCTGACAAAGCCCCAGAGAGAAAACAAGTTTCTGAGGAATGCAAAGTGCAGGTGGCACAGAAGAGGCAACATGAGGAAAGTTTCCCTTTGAAACTAAGGGGAGGCCAGACTATGCAATCTGTGCTTACAAAGGGACTTCACTGTGTTTGCATTTATGGTTGGGTTTAGGGTGGAGTCTTTAAAACATTCTTCCCACATCATCAGACTTAGTACTGAAACCAGAAAGAAGCTAAGGGTGGTGTCTGGTCAGCACAACATAATGAAGCAAAGTCTCTGGGAAGTGCAAAATGCAAGTGGCAGGGCAAAAGACAGCTTGAGAAAAACCTTATCCCTTGCAACCACAGGGAGCCCAGACCACATAGTGGGAGTTTGTAATTGTACATGGAATGCTATGACATGGCATTGCTGATGGGACATAGGTTAACTGATGCCTTTAGTGTGGGCTTCCAGTTATGATAGCGAACATACCCGAAAACAGCTTATCATATTCAGTCTTCTTTAGCCAAGGCACTTGCACACTTTTGTGAGATGGAAGTCATAACTGGCACCAGTAAGTGTCTGTAAATGGCACAAGATGGTACAGCATGAGAAGCATTGTTTTCCAAGAGGGTAAGGCAGCAACAATCTTGCCACATGTTATTCACTTAACAAAAGGTAAAAAGTGCCCTTTTAGTGGTAAGGAAGTATGGGGTTATGATAAACTATAAAATTCATTGAGATCTAGAGCTTCTGATACTAGAAATAAAAGCAATGGGTTAATGTAGCAATGGAAAATGTAAAATTTGTCACTAATATATTGCTATAGTAGCTCTCTTTGTAGACTGCGGTTGCCTTATGGCTAGTATGCAGCAGGATCATTATACCTATCAAAAAACCATAGTATTATTGCACCTATGATATTTATCTTACCATTGCACTTTCATAGTATACTACAGTGATACTATAGTACATTAGTACACCTGTGTAAGTAAGGAAAGAAAAGATGTTTGTCAATAAAGATTTTTTGTTTGATGCATATGAACCTTCATGTACATATTCAAACCAATTATGGCATCCATAGTCCACTTTAAGCAAATGAAGCACAAAATCAACATCCAGGAACTTATGCTTAAACCACATCATATACACAGGTAACCCAGTTCAAATTCTGCAGTTTACACCAAAGCAATATCACAGCAGTATGCATCTGTCGCCACAATGGGAGCGATCAACCACATACATTATTAAAATTACACCCACATGGAGTGTAGTTTTAAGTTAGTTAAACTACCTGAAGTTAAACCCTGAAGTTAAACTACCCTTTGCTGACCTGTCTGGCAATCACATCCATCGTAAAGCCAAACTAAAAATATACATGGCCCATCCCACTGGCAAAAAGCTAGATCTGCTGGTGTGTTTCGTTCTCCACACGGGCCCCACGGGCCCTCTTATGCATATCTTTACGTAACGCCGTTGTATATTGGCAATGAGGTGTAGGTCACGTCAAATATGCCTCTATTGCGCGATTTTCGTCCGGGATGAAATATGGATACACTTGAAAACAAGAAGTGCCACATCTGCAAAAAAGCAGAATATTTCATTGATGTAAAGGACCGACCTTGCGCTTGACATGGCTGGAAATCCTTGGACGGGTTCCGGATGATCACAGAATACTTGAAAGGCACGCGTACCTGGATATCCATTATGTGACCCAAACTGGAAGCCAGCTCTTGCATGACGGCGGCTCTCCATAATTCTGCGTTGACCGGTAGCGTCGAGCTGGAGTAGTATTTGATTCGCATGCCATTCGATAAGCTGCAAACTGGTAAATTTAAATTGCGTAATTTGGTTAAGTCAGCATCAGCTCGAAGTATACTGATGTTCCATCGAAGTATACTGCAGTCTTGGACTCAGGTATATTTCGAGGCTGCACGATGATCGTTATGAGCTCATACAACGTGACGAAAGAACTCTACCGCTGTCCTCCGGTACGTCTGGCGGCCGCCGGGGAGTTTCTTGCCCTGGCCGGCGGACCTGCGTGAGGTGTCCCGGCCTGGGCCGGACGCCCGCTGACCTGTGGCGTCCTGGCCGGCGCAGGACGCCCGCTCTGGCGAGGTGACCTGGCCGGAGACCGTTGGGTCCGACCTACGCCTGACGGGCCTGGCTTGTTGTGCTCGTAGAACTGGCAGCGGGGTATGTGCCGCTCGGCGGCCGCCTCATTGAACTTCCTGGAGCAGTACGGGCACTGGATGTAGTCAGAGTAGTCGGAGGGCGGCGGCGGCGGCAGGTCCTGCAGCCGGCCGCCGGCCGCCAGGTGACGCTGCACCTGTTTCGCCGCCCGGATGGCGTTGATGAACTCCTCGTGCCGCTGGCGCCACTTGTTCTCCTTCACCGGCTGCCAGAGCAACGACAGAGGCCGCATCAGCCACCGTACAGCCATCAGGCAGATAGCGTGAAAAGGTGAAAGTCGACCCCAACATCAGCATTGACCTGCTCGGTTCGCATGCTGGGGAGTAGCACGCCCCTTGCCCACAGTGTCATCTTAAATCTAAAAAGGATCTAAACGTTTGTTAAGACATGTATGGTTTAACACCAGCGATGAAATAAATACAGCGTACCTTACGTACCCAGCACGCATTTATTTTGCATTCGGATAAATCCATAAAAGTTACACGTTAATAATACAATGGAATGCCATAAACAGTCTGACAGGACAATGGCACTTCGTTCCGGCTGTTTAACTGAAACCGCTGAGGTGCACAAATCTGCTAACTTGTCTACCATCATGAGTGACAGATACTAGTTAAAATTATAGCATACGCGCGATATATAATCATTATTTGGGGAAAATCAAACGTAAGGCACGCAGTATAAGAAGTCGCTGTGAATATTCTGGCGGCTCCATGCACTGACTGAAAGGAGGCGACTAGTGTATTTTTTCAACTGGCAGGATAAAGTCTGGCCGAATTGTGAACGTGATAAATACGGTATTTTTAGATTCTTTAAGTGACAGTTTTGACGCTATGTGCACCTGTGTGAATTCGTTTTAACCCAGTTCTCTCCGTACGCCGGCCGCCGCGGTCCGTGCCGGTCGGCCGGCGGACAGCCGGCGGCGGCCGGAGACGTTACCGGCTCAGGACGGTGTTTGGCCCGGCTGTAGAGCGGCCCGTGCTCGGTGCCCGCCAGCCGGTGCTTCTGCGAGTCGTAGACAGGCCGTCGCCGCTGCGCCAGCCGGCGGCAGATGGCCTCGTGCTCCTCCCTGCGGCCGGCCACGAACGGCCGCTGGCAGACGGAGCAGGGCTCGGTCACCGGCGCCCGGTACGGCGGCGGCATGTCGGACCGGCTAGCCTCAGGCTCCCGGCCGCGCTGGACGGGCCGGTCCGGCCGGAGACTGTGGCCGCCCGCTCACCGGAGCGGGACCTGCGCACGACGCCAGGACGGAAGACGGGTTACCAGGGATCGCAACAGTGTTGACGGACTCGTCGATTATAGGTGAAAATGCATGGCGTGATTGCTAATGACTTTCTGCTTAATTCACGCGTGACCAGCAAACCCATCTGATTAAAACACACGTGCACAACTTGGAAATACTTGTTGAGAATAAATATCGTTAAACTAGTACGGTATAAAACAGTATGTTTTACAATACACAGCCGAAACAGGGCACTTTGTTATAGGACGCAGTAGCTGTCCATGCTTTTTATAATCATGCTATTCAAATAAGCACAAAGATCTGGCTGGAAAACCTGGAAAACGAGGATGCGTGGTATCCCGCAGAACTTCTAGACGTAGCCAGATACAGCCAGATGTAGCAACTGCAGCATTCTGAGCGCAGCAAGATTCCTCAAACATGGTCTGGTGTCAAAATTTTCCATAAAATAAAGTTGGCTCGTGCTTTTTACTCTGTAGGACTGTTATATGGCGATCAACCAAGATGATGTTCCTATAAATTTCACGTCATAAGGACGTTGTAAGTAGTCCATCAACACAAATCCTAAAAAACTGGATGTGTCTGATGCATGTCTGGAGATCTTGGGAGGAGAGGGGAGAGCAGGGGTGTCGATTTCTGCAAATGATTGGGGAGAGGGGCGAACCGAGAGCCCGACAACCTACCCCGCGCCCCGAAATATGGGTTTTTCAACGGATTAAGCCGACTTTATTTTGATCAAGAGAATTTTTTAATTTTTTTTTTGTTACTATTATCATAGAACGCTTCTTTGACATCCACGGAGAACAGCTCGACGCGTGCAAGGCGAATCCGATGCGAATATGGAACCGGCTGATGAAACAGGCCTGACGACGGTGCAGCAACCAGACTCTGCGTTGGCTACCAGGGGACAACGCCGAGTGGACAAGGTAACTAGCGCAGAGAGAGGTAGGACGGTGACAGTCATGTGCGCCGTCAATGCGTGCGGCCAATACGTCCCACCGATGCTGATCTATCAGCACAAGAGGATGGTAGAAACTCTCAAAAGGTGCTCCTCCTGGTTCAGTAACCACAGTAACGCCCTCCAGCTGGATGGATTGCGATTCGTTCTTGGTGTGGCTCAAGCACTTCAAAAGTGTCGTGAAACGCAATGAGGAAAAACACATCCTCATCATAGATGGACACCAGAGCCACAAGTCACTAGCCGCTGTCGACTGTGCCAGAGAGCACGGGATCGTAATGATTACTCCTCCGCCTCACTGCACCCATCGCATGCAACCATTGGACGCAAGTATCTACAACGCGCTGAAAAGTGCCTGCAACACTGCAGCAGACTGTTGGATGCACTGCCATCCTGGCAAGCACATTACGGACTACCAGATAGCGGAAATCTTCTGCGCTTCCTACAGCAAAGCTGCCACCATCGAAAAAGCTATCAATGGGTTCCGGTGTACGGGTTTGTGGCCCCTGGACACTAGCATCTTCACCGACGAAGATTTCGCTCCGTCCATGCTAACTGAAGAGGAAGATCTCCATTGTCCAGATGGTCCTACGGGTGTCTGTGAATAGCAAACCAGGACGTCCTCTGCCGTCCAGACGCTTCCAGCCAGGACATCCTCTGACGTCCAGGGCAGGACCCTTTGAACAGCACCAATCCTGTCGTCTTTGGACAGCAAGTGGAGGCAACAGTGCATGCCGTGCAAGACTCGGCGACTATGAGCAATGCCGAGAAGAGGAGCTATGAGCAGGCCCCGGGGTTCTGTGCGTCAACGGCTATGCCTGGCACCTTAGCTTCAGGCTTACCTGACATCTTCTCTCCAGTCAAAGCGGCGCTCATAACAAAAACGAGGAGGGCGGAGAAGGTCGAACTACTCACGTCTTCACCATACAAGAGTTGTCTCAAGGAGAAGAAGAAGGTGCAAACAGTGAAGAAGAAAGCCAAGAAAAGCAACGTCCAATGTGCAACGATAAGAGTGGCGATATCACGTGCTTCGTCTGTGGCATGCTCTTTAGGCGCTCTTGTGAGCGCTGGGTCCAGTGCACGGAGTGCAGCTCCTGGGCTGGCGAGCCGTGCACGGATGCAGAAGAAAAGCAGAAGTCGTATGTCTGTGACATCTCCCGTTAGACCTGCAAAAGAAGTCGTAACCACCAGTGGAGGTCACCCGTGCAAGCAGCAGGGTCGATTTTATTCTAAAACTTAACATTTCTTCGTTCTTTGTGACAGTCCATTCTTCGGCGATATACGATTGTAGACTGGTGGATGCCAGTGGGAAGCCGCGATTCTGTTTGGTAGATATGTTGGTACATTTCTGAGGAACGCGATGTTGTGTTCTTGTCCTCACAGGTTATAGCGAACGAGGAGCCTTTGGGCATTCCGTTTCTGCAGGTGGAGGGTACAGGTCTTGTTTCAACGTGCACTTAGGCATTCTAGCAAGTTTACTTTGTAAGCAATACCTGTTGATAGACCTTTTGTCAAGGAATGCACATTGTCACGTTTGGATGACTAAAGCATGCAATTCTACCAACACAGACCAAGTCTGTCTTTCTCGCGTTGTCAACGCATCGTCGATAACACTAAGTTTTGGCAATCAAAATCAAACCATAACTAAATTCTCCGGCTTTCAAAACCGAAGAGGTCGAAGTTAGGTGAGCTTTCCGTTTTGAGATGGGTAGAATTACTGATGCGCTGCTGCTTAACCTTATTCCCGGCAGGGGGGGGGCTGAATCCGCCCCCTCGGGTTTTTTGCTTGCCAATTCCAGGATTTTTAACGCAGCTTCACGAAACTTGGTAACTTTTCCTAGCTATTCTTTCTACGCACCATGACAAAATTTCAAAATTCTATTTTGCTCAGGGGCGGAGCCAGGCAACGTTTTTGGGAGGCACCTCATGCCATTTTTGGCCATGTTGAGGGTAAAAGGAAAATGTCTGCCAGAAACAGAGTTTTTAAGATAGAGCTTAAAACTTTATATGAATGTATAGTTAAATAGTTACGCAATGTGCAGATGTAATTTTGTTTATCTGAGGTCATTTTACAAGGTCAGGTCAAGGTCAAAAGTCAAAATTTGTTTTTTTGCAATAATTTCGGCCCCATTCTTTCTAATATCAAACTCGGAATATACGTGACGTAGAACGATGCCTTCTACTTGTGTACCAAGTTTCAGCTTGATATCAGGTCGGGCCACGGAGCTATGACATAAAATGTCCGTGCGCGTACCCTATATCGCAATAGCCATAAAACGAAATTTTTGAAATAGAGTGAATTCAAATAGCTGAAAACGTTTACAGATAATATCAAATGCACACGAGATCATTCCAGATGACCCCAAGGTCACTGGAGGTCATTTAAGGTCAAAGGTCACAAGTTAATCTGAGAAACGGGCGACCATGACAGTTCCCCCTTTTTCATGTCCCTGGCACCGCCTATGCTAACATTATACAAACATTGTAATGCGATTTGTACTTCTTTAGTATAACATGACTAGCAGAAGCCAAAAAAGGTGTTTGCGCCTTTGTTCATTCAGTGGTTAGAGAACTAATCCTCCTACTTTTGAAACCCTGTGAACGCCCATTAATTTTCTTGAAATTTGAGATTTGCGGACCCATGGTAAAAGCCCTATCCATAATCTCTCGATTCATGCCAGTTTCATCAAAATCGGTCGATAAACAATGGAGTTATAAGAAGTCCAAAAGTACCCCCATTTTGACATTTTTGCCCCCCTGTATCCACAAATTTCAAAATTTTGAAAATTTCTTTTTATAAAAATGTAGTTCACGTGACGTCAAATCGATTGCCGTTTGTTGCGATGAAATCGGACAAGTAGTTCTCGAGATCTCGGGGGGGGGGCCGAATCCGCCCCCCCCCCGCCGAGAATCGACCATACCGTCTAGCCTTCCGGGAATAGGGCTAAGCATCGGGTCCATAACTCTTTGGTTTTGCTGGTAAACGTGTGCTTGGAATAACAACACAGATAGTAACTGCTCGTTCACTCGTTTAAAGAACTAATGTCGGGATAGGGTACAGAATTTCGCGGTTATGTCGGAACTTTGGTTTGGGGAGTTTTGCCCCACACCAGCGGGCGCTTTACCCCATATAGACGGTAAATCGCCGTTTTAAACCGCTTTTGAACTAACGATTTTAATCTACTTCAGAACCATTCACTCAAAGCAGGTGTTTTACAACAGGTAGTCAGTTTATCAGGGCTTCTTACCATACCCTTCATTCCTTTACAGCATTGCGACGATATATGATTTGCCGTGTTTCCTGAAGGCGTGCGCTTTACCATATTCTCCCCTATATCACTATGCTTTATTCCATACCCTCTAGCTCTTACTTGCCCACTTCCCTTTAAAACTGGCAGGAAATAATGAAGGGGAGGGCAAACCAACACTGAAAGGGTTGACATCAACATGGGGGCCAGAGCCCTCTCAAAAGAATATAAATCGACAGGAAAGGGGGTCCCAAAGGTAAGATTAAAAATAAGAGGTTTACTTTAACTTTTCATCGGTTTTAACTTTGGGTTTTTGACAATGATTAGTGGGTAACTGCAGCCTCGAGTACCATTGAGATCACCCTCTTAATCACTTTCGGATATCTCTAATCATGGTCTGAGGCACTCACATTGAAAGTTGGATCATTCCAAGTGGGACTTTTGTTCTGTTACGGTCGTTATCATGCAGTACTATGACGCTAAGGCGTAACCGCATATCATTAATTGGGTTGTGTGGATCAGCAGCTGGTAAGTTGCTTTCTACTTGTGTAAACTGTGGCATATGACAGTCTTTCAATGTTTTTTTTTTTCTCGTGTAATAACACGGGCCAGTTTGAAATGGAATGACACTGGGCCAGGCAGAATGTCGTTAGTATTATTCATCGTAGTGCGAATACACTGCTAGACAGCAATAGTTCTATCAGCATCAAACGTTTCGGGTGCAAAGCCCATAACTGCTGCCGTGGGTGTGAGGTGCCATGACATGTCCTAGGACCGGGCCATGTGGGATCGTTTTATTTTTCTCCGGGGAAGCACAAACCGTTTCGGGGTTAATTTGTTATGTTGCACCACATAAATGATTTTAAATTATCCCGAACTGGCAGAGCCGCCGTCTCTCTTCTATGACTTATTTCCATGGCTCCTGAGCCTGGGGAGGGGTTCTTTAGACCTTCTGGTTCCTTAGTTGTTTAGTTCTTTAGTTCTTTTAGACACTCCACTTTTAATATACTTTAACGATAGGCCTATGACAGTGACTGGAAAGAACCAGTCTGAAACCCTATACAGTCCCAGTAATCTGCCGAATCTCTAACCGTGCTGTTACAAACATGCATGGGGACCTCGCTACGTTAAAGCAAATCCGCCACTTCAGTGATGCTATTTCTGCCCCCCCCCCCACACACACACTTCATTGATGATCCTACGGTGGGAACATCATTCAGACAGACTGCGAATACTGATGTGTCAGTACACGTTTCATTTCACCTAAAACAGGGCGGCGCCGTTGCATGCATCCTCGTTACCTTCACGCATGGCAGCTCAAGGGAAGGTTCACTTGCTATGGCATAACATGTTCGGAGTGTGTGAATATGTGGCTGACAGGACGTCACTATGACTTGTCGTCTGAGCGGCCGTCACATGTACCTTGCGATCGTCACGCGATTCGGGAACTCGCGTCACACAAAGTTGACAAAGACAACGTTGGTCCCCGAAAGGTGGAAACGCTGCAACCGACACCAGTGAAACATCAGCGTAAGTGATGCGACTTATCTAGGCTAGGTAAATGATCGTTTTATAACTGAGCGCAAAGTCTGGCAACAGATGTTTAGACTGACCCGAAATGGGCCCCAATGGGTGGGAAATGGGTACTGTCTACTCGTGAAAGTGCCCAAGGCACCTTCTTCGCAGAGCGTACCAGTCATTCAAAGCAACGCGGACGTTACCGTAAACACGCGCTAGGCCTCCAGAACTGAACATCGTCGAGGTCTCCGTCCCCGCTCACTGCGCAGTATATTTCAATACGCGCTCACCGGCTCCTGGTGGCGACGGTGCCTGGGTTGATCATGACCGTCGCCGTGTTCACTGCGGCCCGACTGAACACATGCAAGGTGTTACTTCGTGTAGCGATAAGACGTCATTACAGTTACACTGTTGTCAAGGACATTTGACAACAACTTAATATGCCTCGTGTCCGCGTCGACTTCCCGTGTCGCTCACTACGTTCAATAGATAGTATTCTTCCAAAAATGTGGTTTTCTTTCAGGTTCTTGTACATGAATTGGAAGAAATATAACCGCGTTATAACACGAGCTGAGGTCCCTAAAATGCCATCGCGAAAATCGGGGCTCGAGAAAATCAGCGCCTAAACTGGCTCAATGTTTACCTTGCATGCTAAAACATCCCAATTTTTGTCATACTTGACCTGTTTTTTTTTGCATGTTTACCTTCTGGCAAGTACATTAATAAATCGTTGCTGTTACAGTGTACATGAAAACACGAATTGGTTTCTAGTAAAACTTCGGGACAAACAAAGGAAAAAAAGTACTGCATTTTTAAACTACATGTTTGCGTTTGTTGGAATGTTTTCTCTGTCCCTCTGTGGCTTATCTCATTCCTTGACCGTCTGCTTATTTACTGGGAGGGCTCCTAGCCTAGCTCCTAGCCCCTCCGGTCGTCACATTAAGACATCGTATATACAGAAGAATCGTCTGTTGTATGGTACCGGTGCTGTTCTAATTACAAGGTAGTGTGCCAGCAAAACTGGGTGCTTAAAACATACCCTCAGAAGATTTAAAACAATCATCGTAAAAAGTAAAAACTAAACAATCACCGTAAAGATCAAAACACCAGCCAAGCACTATTTCCACGGCTGTGATCAAGAATAATAACTCTGTCAGGCCGACTGTATCTTTCCATGCTGGCCAAAACCAGGATGGAATGCTAAAAGGGATCGTTGTACATGTGATGTACAACGATCTGCTGCGAGTTCACCCGGCGCCAGACGAAATTTCTGTCCTTAAAGCACCAGACAGACTCTCAAAACAGAGTCAAAACAGTGTCGAACCAAAGACGAGAATCAACAGTTCTGCCAGGTGGCTGGGGCGACTGGCGACTGGCGACAGGGGCGGTGGGCTAGGGGGGAGGCAGGGGGCAGCTACCTCATCTCCGGTCGAAATTTAACATTAACGCTATGGCGCTGCATGCAAGGAAACGAGTTAAAAAGTCAGCTTGCCCTCCCTCCCCATCTCTGGACAGGCTCCGCCGCCACTGACTCACGACAACATTCCGTCCAGGCTACTCTGGGATGGAATGCCATTATCATATCCTTACATGTCCTTTGGAGAAGCATCAAGTCTCAATGAAGACTCAAGGAGACCCCGCGGCGAGAACTCAGAGACAGAACAAATCCTCCACTCATCTCCACCCTGAAGTGTCTGTGTCTGGCGGTTTCATACCACTGCCGGGGCGAGGTCCCGTTCCTCATCAGAGGGGAAGTGCACAATCCGTGGCCGGCAGTCGCGGCCTCTGTCCGGCCGGCGGTGCGGCACGCCAAATATGGTGGAATGTACGATGTGTCGCCGGCCTGAGGAGATTGCACGGCGCGGCATCAGCCGCGTTCCGCCCTGTTGAGCTCGCTGGGAATACAGGTCAAGCCGCCTCGGTCCGATCGGCGGGACGGCACGCTCATCATGAAAAAAAACTCAGCATGTGTCGCAGGCCCGATGAGATCGCACACGCGGCGTCTGCCGCGTTCTGCGCGAGTCGAACTTGCTGGAAGGCCGTCGGTCGAAAAACGGCGACCTCGCCTTAGTCTGTTAGTGGGCCTATGTCGAGAGGCGGCCGTCGGTCGAAAACGGCGACCTCGTCTTTGTCCGCCGAGTGGCCGATTTCGAGAGGCGCAGTGTGTTTTACACATTCACACAAGCTATAAAAGTTCAATTTGCTAACGCTCTACTCAGAGGCAATTGGATAATAAAAACAAGATTAAACATACATCCTATGACGATGCAGGGAGACAACATCGTCAGCACAGAACTGAGTTTAGGTCCAATTTCCCTGCGGTTTTTCGCCAGTTGTGTTCTGGGCTGAGCTGACTTTCCCGGCCTCCGCGCATTTTGCAGAAGCATGGCTTTTTAAACATGCCGAATGGTCTCTGCACGGCTCGCGGCCCCCGAGCGACCAGCCATCGAGCGTTCCCACGCATTTGCCGACGGACCGGCTTTCACTCGCCGCTGACTGGCGGCACGGATCTTACGTCACGCGCCTGGCTCCACCTACAGGGCGCCACACCACACGATATGCGATGAGAACGCCGTATGTGGCCGAATGTAACGATATATGTACATCTAACACCGGCCTGTGCGGGAGACGTCGTCGCTGAAACGAAATGGTGACGTTTATCCAAGCCCAGTCGGGTCGAGGACATACCTGCAATTGCGTGCCCCATGACGACGATTTCCATATCTTTTTTAAATCTTTTTGTGCCCCACCGGGGCTTTCCTTCTAAGTTGCTTGTAATCATACAATCAGACACACACACACACGCACTATGTACACAACAGAGGTTTCATTTTTGTCGGCACCCTTGCGGGACAGTCGTGACCATACGCTTGCTGTCAGGCTCCCCAGGTGGCACTTATGCACACACAAGGGCTATCCCGATTATTCAGGCCCGGTAGATCAGAGGACTGTTCCGGTAACATGAAGCGAGGCCGCGCCCTCGGGAAATGCCACCGGACCGAAGGATCCATTTTAAGGCGGATCACGCCCGTCTACGCATTGCCGCGGGTGCTGGACGGTACAGCGGTCATCCCGCGACAAGGCGAAAACTTCCCAGTCGCGGCCATCTCCTGGGTAGGAGCCGGTCGAGAAAAGGTCTGCCACGTATCAGGCATAATCCATAGACCTCCCACTTACCGATCGCGCGCATTTACCGTCTGCGCCGCCGGGGTGGTGGCGATTTTCAAATGTACGTCGCTGAGGCAGGACGGAACACGTGACCCCGTATTGGCCCCGCTTCACGATGTAGAATATCGCGACAGCAGCTGTGCTGCTGCCCGACTAGGCCTACTGACGTCGTAAATACTCTCCCGCAATGCACATGAACCCTCAGTCCGGATACGGCAGTCCCAGTTTTGTGGGTGATGTATTGAGTGATTATCATATAGAGCGAAAAACGGTGACCCAAAACCGTCTTGTATACATGCTCTGTCGAGCTGAGTTTCAGCCGCCATCGGATGGGTCAGCCCATACCTGAAAATGGTGTCATTGGGCTGCACGACACACCAAATATTCGCTGGTGCCATCTTGTACCGTGCGGTATGGTGTTTAAGAAAAACTAGTCCAAATTTAAATTACTTGACTACCGGGGCTAGCATCCGCACAGTAAATAATATCATCAGCTTACGGTAAATATCCTTATTTTGATGCTACCGACGACTAGCGGCGGAACCTACGTGAAAACGGGGGGGGGGGGAAACGTGGTTTTCACCTCGTCTTTTTCCATGCACCGTCGTAGGGTTAATGCTAACTGTTCTCCAAAGTAGGAGGGGAGTAACTGCCCCCTTACGCCCCCGTTTCAACTCCCTACTACCGATGTTACCCACTTCAACACAGTCAGCACAGCTTTGTAAAGAAACTGTCAAGGAATGGTCTGAACAGTTCGAACTGTGAGAGGCCGCAGAATTCAATGTATTTACACAAGGAAAGTAAAGCAGCTGACGTCGACGAACCGAAGTTCAATGTTTGGTTGATCCTTGGCTTGAAGCAAAGTTTCAAGCTTGACAACGTTTTTGACGGCGCACACGCTTAGTACGCGTTATAATTGTCTCAGTGTGGTTGCAAGTGATTGCAGTGCGTTTCTTAACATAAGTGTCTGCACCGCGAGTGCGGCGGTGCATTATTTTCAGTTGAGTCGTAAGTTGACTATATTGCTACGCATCTCTCAGATCGAGAACACTTGATTATACTGGTGACGAGTTGTATGCTGCTGGGCCTGCAGGGGTCGGTCGGTCGGTCTGTGAGCCAAGAAAAGATCCGTTTTGCTTTTTTTGCTGCAGAATTGTACACCCTAATTCTTTATGGCATACTGTTTTGATATTGGGGGCTGGCTGCATGATTTATGGCCTAATGCTTGCAAAATGCTTTCCATTCACTAGTGGTAGTTTAAATAGGTGAATGCTTTCTGAACAGTTACATCATCACTGCTTTGTGTGCTTTAATTTGTTTTAGTATGTAGGGTGGTCTGCATTATGCCTTTGTATTACTGCAAAATATTTTTTTGCAGATAGTGATGCTGTAATTGATCCTTGTCTGGGAAAGCACTTAGATTAAACTGTGATAGTATTTCACTTTTGAGAATAATTGCCATTTATGAAATGCATAATTACAGCAGATACATAAAACATAATAGAGGAATGTGGTAATCATCATGTCCAACTCATTGCAACATGATTGCCATCAGGATTACAGATTTAGCAACTGATGTGTTGCTCAATATCTATAATCACAGATTTGAAGTAACCATGCCAAATCTATCAGGTATCAGAAATACAAAGCAGACACTGTTGTTTCCATTTGAAGCTAAAAGATGTATTATTGAATGCTGGATTGCAAAAAGGACATTTTATGTATTTCTGTGTGATGTAAATGCAGCCATTTGCATTCTTAATTAGCATGCTGGATTGAAAATTGTTCTTTGTTGTGCCTCATTAATGCTTTCTTTGTACTCATACTGTAAGAATCATTACATACTAAAAAAATTGTTTCAGCCAGCAACACTATCACCAAACTATCTGATGCATCAGATTAGTATTCCTGGAACATTTAATGGAGTTGTTTCTCTCACTTAACCTTACCCAACTTATCACTTGAATAAATCCCACATCTCACAGTCAATTCCAACAAGGATGAGCAGTAGGTATCATCTTAATCAAACCCACTGTATAGAACTTCGATTTTTCTTGACCAAATGTTCCCCGTAAATCTGCATTTTGCCTTTTTGCATAATTTCCATGCCCATGGCAAACTGGGTAATCCTTTAGAAGCGTGCGCCATAAACCAAGCACACTGGATGACACATATACGGCGCGCGTGGCAAAAGGAGACGTCAGCTGTTGCGAGAAACAACAACATTATCCACTGGAGCTCCAGGGTCGTGGATCACCTACTATTCGCTAACCTAACCTAACCTAACCTTACCTAACCTAACCTAACCTAACCCAACCTAACCTAACCTAACCTAACCTAACCTAACCTACTGTGTAAAACAAGAGCGAATAGTAGGTGATCTACGACCTGGAGCTCCAGTGCATAATGTTGTTGTTTCTCGCAACAGCTGACGTCTCCTTTTGCCACGCGCGCCGTATATGTGTCATCCAGTGTGCTTGGTTTATGGCGTGCGCTTCTAAAGGATTGCCGGCAAACTGCACCACCAATAGCCTGGCAATAGATCAAGGGTCTTTTCACTAGAGCAGAGTGTCATGACCAGATGTGGTTTGTAATGAGCAGTGAGCACTGTGCTATATGCAGCCTGTCTTTGTTGTGTGGCAGTTCAGAACTTGATGTAAAGTATTTTTATCCTCAAAGTCACTTGGGACATTGTTAAAATCAGACAAACAAAAGAACCATACACATGGCAGAGGACCTGCTAGTGACTCATGACTTCCCTCTTTTGCAACATTGTGGCTTTTTTGGAAACAGCAGGGTCATTGCATGTAATGGTTCATATATAGCAGACATTTGAATTGTGTATTCAGTGGAAGAGATAAGTGGAATATGCCCCAAAGATGCATTCAGTTGTATTGAAACAGTAATAACCACACAAGAAATGCAGTTACCACAGTGCAGGAAGCAGGCCATCATGATTTCAGCCATTGGTGTTTCAAATGTTTTAGTAATGGGTTTTGTGTAGGCCACTGTGGATTATGTAAATCTAAGGCATTCAAAGGATAAATTATTAATGCTGTCTGAGCACCTAGTTGTTTTGGCTATGTATGATTTGGTGGGCTGCTCATGTTAAAACTACAAATACATTTTGTGCACAGAAATGGTACAGGCACATAGTAAATCTACCAGCCTTTGGATTTAAATGGAAAGCATTGTTTATCAATTTTTTGGGAGACTTAACATCTGAATTAAGTTGCATTGTGTGGATGCCACTTGATTTGTTCATGATAACAAAGTCTTGTGACTAAATTCAGAGTGTTTATCATGTGTACTATTTGAATTTTCCAGTCACTGTATTACTCATTCAGTAGCTGATGTCTAAATAAGAGACATGCTGCATGTAAGGGTTATACAGCATAGAGAAGAACAATATTTCTTATGAAATAGCAGTAGACCATGGTCAGTATGTAGCATGTTGTGCAATTGCAGTGTTTTGTCCTGATGCCAGACAAATAATTGGAAGTTTGTGTACCCTGTGCACCATTGCAAATCATGTTTCTGAGCCCAGTTTGCATTTTTAGGGAACAGAAATTGACAATAATGCATGCTGTAAGTCACTAGGGGCAGGATGTGTTTTGGTAGGGGGGCACCAGCTTCTTTCCAGGACATGTTCTGGCAGGGGGTACACTGGCTACTTTTTGAGCCAAAATGTTGCCAGTTAAGGGGGGAGCTTGGTGCCCCTGTGGACCACCAGCTCTGCCACCTGTGCTTTCAGTTGCTCCAAGTTTATGAACACTGGTCATATGGTGCAAAGAAATGTAGCTTTCTTAAGGACATGGGAGACATGTTCAAAGTGTGTTCCCAAATGGGAAAGTAGTAGCACTACCTTTTTTCAGGTAACATTGTGTGCCATGAAGGGCCTGCTGGCACTGGAACAATGGAGAAGGCACAGTCACAATGGTTGGCCTTTTGGAGGAGTGTTATTGTATCCAGACATGTTATTTTCGGTAGCCATGAAGAGTAGATCCTTGACATTATGTGGGACAGGCATCTAACGTTAAGATCAGAATGAGCAAGAAATATAAATGAGTAATTTGTGCTTGCCATTTAGTGAGTCAGCCCACAAGCTCAGATCCAGATATTGCCAACATTGGTCCACTTAAACGACTACCCCTGAGTGCAGTACTAACCCAGTTTTTCTTTGTTTGCAGACCAGTAAGCAGTGTCCCGACTGGTGGAGCTAGGCACTGCTGAGCAGCGATGGCGCTGCCTCCATACCTGATTCCAGGTAATCCCTGGGCGGCCGTGCTGGCGCAGCAGCAGGCCCAGCTAGCCCAGCACCAGCACCATGCTGCCCAGCAGCAGGTCCAGCTGGCGCAGCAACAGGCACAGGCGCAGCGTCAGGCGCAGCTGGACAAGATCAGCGAGGAGAAGCTGCAGGAGAAGGTAAGATTCGATGGTGAAGGAGCTTTGCATGGGGGAAACATGCATTACATCATGATGTCACGAAAAAGAACACCCATTCCGTACTCATGTTAATTTCTTGTGCTGTCTAGCACTGTGACATATCGTTCCCACAGCTTGGAAGCATTCAGGGGGTTATATAACAGTCTGCTGGTGTTAATTAGTAATGTGTTAGACTCAATGTCCAGTTCATGCAATATTTCTGCCTCTCCACGGCAGGCCAGGAAATGGCAGCAGCTGCAGAGCAAGCGGTACGCGGAGAAGCGCAAGTTCGGCTTCGTGGACGCCCAGAAGGAGGAGATGCCTCCCGAGCATCTGCGGAAGATCATCCGAGACCACGGCGACATGAGCAGCAGGAAGTACCGACACGACAAGCGCGTCTACCTTGGGTCAGTGCCTCAAACCCATCTGGAGTTGTGGACAGCAGTTGGCAGTGAAATAGAAATTGTTACTGGTAGATGCAAGACCGAATTTAATTATGCATCCTTTTGTTAGTTTGCAAAAGGATCGTTTTTCATGTCTGTAACTTTGCTTTTCATGGGCGATTTAATTCCTGGAGGCATAGTCCTCGCCGCACCACTGGCCACTGGAAGAAGGTATATATTATCTAAAATGTTCCTCGGAAGTGTCAATGAATTGTGCGAATCGTGTGGGCGGTGATTTCTGCTTATGTTAAACTTGTTGCCATGATATTAACTATATTTGTTGCTGTATTTCTCCAGTTTTCTGCAAGAACTAGGACCTTTTAGTTGGTTTGCACTTACTGTCCACGGCAACACACAATGCCTTCATGGCAATATTTTCCCCACAGAGCGCTCAAGTACATGCCGCACGCCATCCTCAAGCTGTTGGAGAACATGCCGATGCCGTGGGAGCAGATCCGCGACTGCCGGGTGCTCTATCACATCACGGGGGCCATCACATTCGTGGACGAGATTCCCTGGGTGATTGAACCCGTCTACATCGCCCAGTGGGGGTGAGTACCTTGTGGCCTCCAGCCCGCTCTGCTCCACCATAGGCAAGACTAGTTTCGCCCTGGGCACCGAATGACCTTGTTTTCGGTGCGCCCCTAAGCCCCAATAACCAACCAACCAACCAGCCAGTTTCGCCCAGTAAAAGCATTCAACTTGAGACGGAGGTAGTCGTTCGTTCGTTTGCATTCTGCCAGCTGAGCCGTGGCAGCCCAGTGACCCGGGCCGCCGCTGCCGTCGCAGCACCATGTGGATCATGATGCGCCGCGAGAAGCGCGACCGGCGCCACTTCAAGCGGATGCGGTTCCCGCCGTTCGACGACGAGGAGCCGCCGCTGGACTACGCCGAGAACGTGCTGGACGTGGAGCCTCTGGAGGCCATCCAGATCGAGCTCAGCAAGGACGAGGATGGCGCCGTCGTCGACTGGTTCTACGACAGCAGGCCGCTGGTCGACACCAAGTGAGTGCGCCGCCGCCCGGTGTCGGCCCTGTGTGTGCCGCCGGCGGCCTCGTCCTGAGTGGTCTGTTCGGCGACGTCTGTCTGTCTCTTGCTTTGTTCTTTTTTCCGTTCTTCTTTTTTCTTTCTTCTTCTCCAACGTTTCTTCTTTCCCCGTTGTTCCGGTGGATTGTTTCACCCACCGCCAGCCCGGAGTTCTGCGCGGGCTGGCTTGGTCCCGGTGGCTTGCTTTGTCTCGTCTGTTGTTTGTGGCACCGTACCGTCGCAGTGTTTGCCACAGGCACGCTGCTCCGTCTTCTCGCTGGCGGGCAGTGCTTCTCGGTCTGCTCCTCAGGGCGGTCTGCTCCATCTGCCACTGCTGTGTTGTGCTTGTGTATGTTCTTGCTGCCTTGCTGTGCCGTGCTGTCCACAGTCTCCGATGGCCTGCTCAAAAGAGTTTGTGTTCCGCCTTGTGGTCGTTATAATCGGTCCACAGTCACCCTGGTGTCTGGTGGTCGCTCTTCTGCGTGCTGCCTCCTCTGACGTCCTCAGCAGGCTCTGCTCTCGCTGTTGCCGTGTCGTGGTCCTGTTCGTCTCGATGCTTTGCGCCGTCGGTGGCCGGCCGCTGCCCAGTCGGCGGCGGCGGCGGCCGCGGAGCGCCGCGCTGCGCCGTCTGACCGGCCGCCCTCCCCCGACAGACACGTGAACGGCAGCACCTACCGGCGCTGGCAGCTGACCCTGCCCCAGATGGCCACCCTGTACCGCCTGGCCAACCAGCTGCTGACCGACCTGGTGGACGACAACTACTTCTACCTGTTCGACCTCAAGTCGTTCTTCACGGCCAAGGCCCTGAACATGGCCATCCCGGGCGGACCCAAGTTCGAGCCGCTCATCAAGGACACCAACCTGGCGTGAGGGTTTTTTTCGTCTGTAATTTGCAACTGTCACTCCAACAAATCTTGGTGTCATCGCGTCGCCTCGGGAGGCGCTTTTATGCGGTGGTCCTGACAAGTCGTGGTACTGAACGGCCGACCAGAGCATGGGGGAGAGGGACGTCAGGTCTGTCTGCCTGCTCCGTCTGAGCGGTCTGGTAGCTGAGCCTTTTCACTGCCGAAACATGGGATTGTTGCCCTGGAATATAAGCCACTTGCCACATGGATTGCAACTGCATGTAAATCGGTGACGACGTTTTGACGATGCTAAGGACATGTTTGTCCGTGGTGGATTGTGCCCCATTCGTGTTGGGTATGCTGTTTGCTAGGGATACTAATAGGCTCACTGCATTTTATGGATGATAGGGTGCTGTTGGCTAGTTAGTGCTGAAATTCTGCAGGCAAATGTGTTTGTTCTTTGTGTGCCAAGTGATGTGTAGTTCTCAGCATAACCTGGCTCTTTCTATGTACTCTTCAGCGACGAGGACTGGAACGAATTCAACGACATCAACAAGATCATCATCCGACAGCCGATCCGCACCGAATACCGGATCGCCTTCCCGTACCTGTACAACAACATGCCCCAGTTCGTCCACCTCTCCTGGTCAGTGCTGGCTCGTGATCACCGGGCTTTTTGTGGTATCTGGGTGTGACAGTCTGATGAGTTATCGGTCACGTCAGGGTGCAGAGGATTCAGCGTAACACAATATACGTGATTTCAAGGAGGCGTGACGATTTTTCATGCCATTTGTGGTTAGCATACCATCGTTGTTGCGCAAAAAGTGGACATTAAGAACAATTCAGGCAGGTTTGTGCGAGGATGATGTGCCGGATCCGAGGCACATCATCCTCGCCTTTACGGAGACGAAGTAGGGTTCGTCAAACGAAAGTTGCACGGTCGTCGCCGCAGGTACCACACCCCGAACGTGGTGTTCATCAAGACGGAGGACCCGGACCTGCCGGCGTTCTACTTCGACCCGCTGGTGAACCCCATCTCGCACCGGCACGCCGTCAAGGTGGGTGCGGCGTTGGCCGCTCGGCCCCGGCCTCGGGCCGGGTCGGAGCCGCTGCCCGGCCGCTGGCGGCGCCGGCCCGGCCGCCGGCCACAGAACGGACGTGACTGCGTATTGGCCGCCGGCAGGAGCCACGCCGCCGGATGCTATCCTCACGGACAGGGTTGGGCGGGGCGGGGAGGAGTGGGATGGGATGTGGTCTGGGCAGCGTGGACTCGGGGTCGGTGTCGTGCGCTAATTTTGGGCTGTGGATGTTATCATGCCATGTTGCGCCTGATAAATGGCTGAAAATGGTGATGCAACGCTCCGTCGTTGTTTTTTCGTCATTGGCCTTTGACCCATACTGCTGAAAATGAAAAAATATGGCAGTTTGGATGCATACAGTATTGTGTGCTTAGTTCTGGGTTAGTAAATGATTTTATCGTTATAGGCGAGTGGTACATGTGGGCGAGCCGCGGCCGGCTGTTGACACTGGCGTTGTCCGCAGCACGAGGAGGACCTGCCGGACGACGACGAGGAGTTCGAGCTGCCGGTGTACGTGCAGCCGTTCTTGCAAGACTCTCCGCTCTACACGGACAACACGGCCAATGGCATCGCCCTGTTGTGGGCGCCGCGGCCGTTCTGCCTGCGCTCGGGCCGCACGCGACGCGCCCTGGACGTGCCCATCGTCAAGTCCTGGTACGGACCGGCCGACCGGAACATGGGGGGGAGGGGGCGTCCGGTCTGTCTGCCTGCTCCGTTCGAGCAGTCTGGTAGCTGAGGTTTTTTGTGACGGTGGTGCTGACGGGGAAAGGAGGGTTGGTGGTCTTCGGGCATGTGTTTGTGTATGGAGGTGAATTCTTATTTCGTTGGAATGTGGTGTGTAAACTGCCACTCAGTAATGGACGGGTTTGTGGGTTTGTGGTAATGGGTTGAGTTTGAAGTATGGGTTCGTTGGGTTTGTGGTAATGAAGTTGATCTACGGTGAGAAGTGGACAGGACGCCACTGACCGCAAACTGTGGAGCTGAGTATTTTGTCAAGGTTGGCTCTGCAAAGCGCGCTTTTGGTTCTGCTGTGTTGGCCGGCTATGGTTCGTACACGTTTCTGTATGGTTCAGTAATTTCGTCATGTGCTGTCAGGTACCGGGAACACTGTCCGGCTGGTCAGCCGGTCAAAGTGCGCGTCAGCTACCAGAAGCTACTCAAGTACTACGTGCTGAACGCGCTCAAGCACAAGCCGCCGAAGCCGCAAAAGAAGCGGTACCTGTTCCGCAGCTTCAAGGCGACTAAGTTCTTCCAGCTGACGTCGCTGGACTGGGTGGAGGCTGGGCTGCAGGTCAGCGTCAGACCAGCCGTCTGTTGCACAGTGACGTCACTGGTTTTCGGGCTCCGGTGCCGGCTGTTCGCCAAGCCGGCACGCGCCGATTGCGGCCAGCTGAGGCCCTCATACGCGCCCGCGTCGGTTCGGTGTACTGTTTAGTTTGAGCGCTAGTTGCATTCGCTGTATTTTTGGGAAGTGCTGATGCTGACAGGAGATGGGCGGATGGGAAAAATTGAACAAAGTTAAAAACTTCCATCAATGTTTTGAACTCCTACAGTGTTTTCGGATCAAAGGTTTTATCGTGGCTTACAGTTGTTGCCCGCTGTGGTCGCAGGATTGTTCTCTTCGTCACGGCTCTCATGTAAGTTGGCATCGTTTCGGACCATACCTTGATACCCTGAGGAAACTGAGTGTTATGGGTCGATCTTGTCATTCACAGGTGTGCAGGCAGGGGTACAACATGCTGAACCTGCTGATCCACCGCAAGAACCTCAACTACCTCCACCTGGACTACAACTTCAACCTGAAGCCAGTCAAGACGCTCACCACCAAGGAGCGGAAGAAGAGCAGGTTCGGAAACGGTAAGTTCACGCCCTTTCAAGACTCCACTTTTACAAACTCTCGGCGTGACGCTGTGTGCGGCGAACTGTTGCCGGCTTCGCTCAGCGGCCAGATAAGCGCTGTGGCGGCGGTCACTGTCTTCTGGCTCCCAGAGAAGCGCCGGACTTTACTTCCTCCTCCTCCGACAGCGTTCCACCTGTGTCGAGAGATCCTGCGGCTCACCAAGCTGATCGTGGACGCCCACGTCCAGTACCGGCTCAACAACGTGGACGCCTTCCAGCTGGCCGACGGCCTGCAGTACATCTTCGCCCACGTCGGCCAGCTCACCGGCATGTACCGCTACAAGTACAAGCTGATGAAACAGATCCGCATGTGCAAGGACCTGAAGCACCTGATCTACTACCGCTTCAACACGGTAAGTGGCGGGGTGGTGGCCGGCGGGGTCCGGGCTGTTGGCGCGGACTCGGACGGCTGACTTAAATGTTAACGAGTGCTGTTGTTCTGGCATGTAGCATCAGTGGCAAAGACGTACATTACCAGCTCTTCGCGGGTCTCCCAATCACTGACATGCCTGTACCTATCGGTCGGTGTTTCCGGCAGGGTCCAGTCGGCAAAGGTCCCGGCTGCGGCGTCTGGGCGCCCGGCTGGCGCGTGTGGCTGTTCTTCCTGCGCGGCATCACGCCCCTGCTGGAGCGCTGGCTGGGCAACCTGCTCAGCCGGCAGTTCGAGGGTCGACACTCCAAGGTAAGCGTGCGGGAGGTCCGCGGATCGGGACAGTTCTGAACCGACACTCCGAGGCGAGTAGGCGGCGGGGGTCTGCGGACCGGTACTCAGTCGACCGAGGCGTCTGTGAAAGGGCGGGATTCAGAGTGACGCGGTTAAATTTTGTCACAGGAGTTTGACGCTGGTTGAGAACAGTTAACCGCCGAAGCGCCTTGTGTTTATGTTATTGCCTGTTTTCTGGACTATGGACGCTTTGTTGCCAGGGAAGGTTCTTCATTTTTTTTTGCTTTGCGTGCTGTTTTATTTGTATACTACTGCTAATGGATTAGTTAGAGTGTGTGTAAAACACCCGTGAACTTTTCACCAGGTGCGCGAGATCCGGATGATAGGGGCAGGTTACATGCCGTTTTCGTTCTGCAGGGCGTGGCCAAGACGGTCACGAAGCAGCGCGTGGAGTCCCACTTCGACCTGGAGCTGCGCGCGTCGGTCATGCACGACATCCTGGACATGATGCCCGAGGGGATCAAGCAGAACAAAGCGAGGACGATCCTGCAGCACCTGAGCGAGGCGTGGCGCTGCTGGAAGGCCAACATCCCGTGGAAGGTTTGTTCCCAGCGAACTAGCCGGAACGGTGTCCTGTCGGAACGTTTCCAGCCTGAATTGTACAGCTGGGTGGCATGGTTCCTTGGCAAAGTCCGGGTGGTGGAATCCCGCTGACCATTTAGGTGGTCCTTTATTGAGATGGTTACACGGAAGATGCTTTTGAATCACACTGTTATTGTTTGTCACCGATTCCGTGCAGGGCATTGTAATCAGGACCCTGAATAAAAAGGTGATTAAGACACCAATAAGAGGGTTTGTCACGGGAACCCGATGATTCTTTGGTAACTCATTGTCTTTGTGTGCTGATGGTGTGGTTGGATGTACGTAATGCCTGTATCTGCAGTTACTCCTGATTCCGTGTGTTTGTATTTCGTGACGAACGAATGCCGATTTCTCACATTGCCCCCGACGCACGCGTCAGGTGCCGGGCCTGCCGACGCCCGTGGAGAACATGATCCTGCGCTACGTCAAGATGAAGGCCGACTGGTGGACGAACACGGCCCACTACAACCGGGAGCGGATCCGCCGCGGCGCCACCGTCGACAAGACCGTCTGCAAGAAGAACCTGGGCCGGCTGACGCGACTGTACCTGAAGGCAGAGCAGGAGCGCCAGCACAACTACCTGAAGGTGAGCGGACGGCGGACGGCGGCTCCCGACCCGCTGCTCGGGGTGCTGCGGTGCTGAGTGGGGGACGTTGGTCTGACGTGTATTCTGGGTGGGCCCAGGCCAGCGCCATGTACCAAACTTTGGCAAGCTGCGTGAATGCTGTGTGGAATACGTTCCGGTGCGGATCACTGGTTGCGCTTCAGTAGGATGGCAAACATCCATGTATTTCCTTGTGGATAGTCCGTCGTCACCGTCCGTATGATGACGCTGGGATGACAGTTTTGCGGGGCGACGAGGCAGCAGAAGGCGCAGGAACGCCAGAGTGTGTGCGTGATGCCGGGCGCGCGGTCTGCCCGGTGACCGGACGGCTCCTAATCTCATCCCCTCCCCCAGGACGGCCCGTACATCTCGCCGGAGGAGGCGGTGGCCATCTACACCACCACGGTGCACTGGCTGGAGTCGCGCCGGTTCGCGCCGATCCCGTTCCCGCCGCTCTCGTACAAGCACGACACCAAGCTGCTGATCCTGGCGCTGGAGCGGCTCAAGGAGGCCTACAGCGTCAAGTCGCGCCTCAACCAGTCGCAGCGCGAGGAGCTCGGCCTCATCGAGCAGGCCTACGACAACCCGCACGAGGCGCTCTCCAGGATCAAGCGTCATCTGCTGACGCAGCGCGCCTTCAAGGAGGTACGTCCGGGCCGGTCTCTGTCGTCTGCCTTTTGTGTCGGGGGGGGGAGGAGGAGGAGGAAAACGATTTCTTTGTCAGGAATGTTCGTTTGGTCCTCCTTTATAAATTTCGTCGGAATGGTTGCTGGGGTGATGTTGGGATCGGAGCTCGTGCCAAACATTGTCTAGCTTGGGCACCGCCTTTACCCAACGTCTCTGTCTGCTGCTAAACATGGTGACTAGGCAGGCGCCAGCTGACGACGCGGACACTTCCCGCAGATCGGCATCGAGTTCATGGACCTGTACAGCCACCTGGTGCCGGTGTACCACGACGTGGAGCCGCTGGAGAAGATCACGGACGCGTACCTGGACCAGTACCTGTGGTACGAGGCCGACAAGCGGCGGCTCTTCCCGCCCTGGATCAAGCCGGCCGACACCGAGCCGCCGCCGCTGCTCGTCTACAAGTGGTGCCAGGGTGCGTGGGTGGCGACCTGAAGTGACCGGACAGGATCTCAGTGGACCTGATCTGGCCGGACCTGACCTGATCTAATCCGACCTGACCTGAAGCGGCCTAGCGTGACCTGACATGCCGTGACGTGGCACGACGTGACATGTCATTTGTCGCTGCATGATTGGACGTGACTTGACTTGGTACGCTATGATATGGCATGACATGGCATTGCATTGCATACCAAGCCTGATTGTGCAGTTGAACTGGCTCGGCTAGACATTCGTGATTAGCCTGTGTGGGAGTTTATTTTCCCGTCGGGTTATCACCTGACATTTTTGGACAGCTTGAGAATGTGTGCAGTGCTGAGCTGTTTTAGATGCAGAATATAACCAGAGATGGAGGTTTGGGATAATGCAAAATATAACTATATTGCATCATGTTTTTAGTCATTGTAAAGGCCCGCCATCGTAATGCAATTCCGTAATGTGTTCCAGGTGTCAGCAACCTGCAGGACGTGTGGGACACGGCTGAGGGCGAATGCAACGTCATGCTGGAGTCCAAGTTCAACAAACTGTACGAGAAGATCGACCTGACGGTGCTGAACCGCCTGCTGCGTCTCATCGTCGACCACAACATCGCCGACTACATGACGGCCAAAAACAACGTGCTCATCAACTACAAGGTGCATTGCAGGGCCGCGTCATTCGCGTCTTGTAATGGTCGCTCGTGCTCTATCGCATCTGTTGGACTGTAGTTTTTAACTGGGAGCACTTTGCTATTTACGGCGCTGACTGTGTGCAGTAATAGCGTTTATTAAATTACGGCGCTATTACGTGCAGTAATAGCGTTCTAGTCATGTAATCATGGGATGTGTAACTGCCAGCGCAAAAATGTCCTAGATCTTAGTTTTTGTGTACTTCCGTGATTTAGATTTGGATTGTGTGACGGTAGACGTAATCTCATCCCTTTTGTGCAGCGTACTTCCTGGACCATAGTGTCTTGGTGCTTTACTGACTCGGTCCACGTCGTTTCAGGACATGAACCACACCAACTCGTACGGCATCATCCGCGGCCTGCAGTTCGCCTCGTTCATCGTGCAGTACTACGGCCTGGTGCTGGACCTGCTGGTGCTCGGCCTGCAGCGCGCCTCCGAGATGGCCGGCCCGCCGCAGATGCCCAACGACTTCCTCAGCTACCAGGACGTGGTCACCGAGGTGGCGCACCCCATCCGGCTCTACTGCCGCTACGTCGACCGCATCCACATCTTCTTCCGCTTCTCGGCGGAGGAGGCGCGCGACCTCATCCAGAGGTGAGAGCGGCAGTGCTGGGTTCGTGCGGTGGAGCGGGACAGGGCGGGGACAGTCGACGGCGAGTTCATAGTCGTCTGATTGGTATTGACTTTTGGCGACCGGCTCCGAGTGCCGGTTGTGTGCCGTTATTGGGGCCGTTAGCTGGCTGCGTAAACTGCGTGGTCGGGAGCCGTTGAACGACAGCCGGCAATTGGTCTGTCGCAGGTACCTGACGGAGCACCCGGACCCGAACAACGAGAACATCGTGGGCTACAACAACAAGAAGTGCTGGCCACGCGACTCGCGGATGCGGCTGATGAAGCACGACGTGAACCTGGGCCGGGCCGTGTTCTGGGACATCAAGTCCCGACTGCCCCGCTCCGTCACCACCATCCACTGGGAGGACAGCTTCGTGAGCGTCTACAGCAAGGACAACCCCAACTTGCTCTTCAACATGGCCGGCTTCGAGTGCCGCATCCTGCCGAAGGTCAGTGCCGAGGATGCGCGTGGTGTGGGCTGAGTTCTGACGAGGTTTTGACTTGCTGTGTAGCTTAACTTGCTGTCTTAGGTGCCTTAGACGTTTTCGCGGTAGCGGGTTATTGGTACCAACCTAGCAGTTTTGTTACGACCTCGAGTCATCATTTTAACGTAAAATTCACATCTCTGTCTTTGTATTCGGCGAAAGTGACACGATTCAGACCCCATTTAGCAATCTATTTCGAGCATTCTGAGAGCTTCCCGCAGACCTGTTGTATATCACTGGGAAGAACTGTTTCTGTTGACTAAAGTTTTCGAGTCGCTGAGTCCCGTTTATACTGCTCGGAACATGGATGTGACATGGTTGGTCCTCTCCCCTGGCCCTGTCGTCCCCGAGACGCTCACGTGACGCCGTCGTCTTCGCGTCGTCGGCAGTGCCGGACCACCAACGAGGAGCTGAAGCACCGCGACGGCGTCTGGAACCTGCAGCACGAGCTGACCAAGGAGCGCACGGCGCAGTGCTTCCTGCGCGTCGACGACGAGTCGATGCAGCGCTTCCACAACCGCGTCCGCCAGATCCTGATGGCGTCCGGCTCGACCACCTTCACCAAGGTGAGCTGCCAGGCGGCGATGGGAGCTGTTTCCGGCCGTCGTTCTGGGCGAGAGGGTCTCTAGTCCCGCACGCCTCCGGGCCTGGTGTTCCAGCTTATTGGATCAGGATGAGTGGAGACATTCGCCAATATTGTGATCGGTACCTGTGGCCCTCATTGCAGACCAGTGTCGGAAAAACTGTCGTTTTCTGGTGTCAGAGAGCACCAAAAAATATACTCCAGGAAAAGTTTTGTACTCCGAAATGGTCATTTGTCCCCCCCCCCCTCCAAAAAAGACATGGGTGTTCCACGCAACCACAGTCTGAAACTGCCCAGCGTTCCCCCTCGGTTGATGGTTTACCATCTATATTCGGCCGCTGAAGTACACTCCGAACCCACGGCCTGCCGTCCACACACACCCGTCAACGACTCCGCTGATCTACCATGTAGACCCAGGAAACTGGTTTGCCTTCCCCCGCAAACGGAGCCGCTGGACCCGCCTCTGCTGGCCACATATGCTTGCAGTGCACCTAGTTAATTCAAGTTTCTCACATATACGCATGACATTTCATACTCCTAAAGAAAATTTGTACTCCGACACCAAGAACAACCAGGTTTCCAACACTGGTGCAGACGACGTCCATTTTAAGCACATGGTAACAGCCCGTCCTGGTGTGGTGAAAGGCTTGAACGTTGCACAGGCGGCACGTTTTGGAGGGAGCTGTGATCGCCATTGTTCTGACTCCGCCGCCGTCCGCAGATCGTGAACAAGTGGAACACGGCGCTGATCGGCCTGATGACCTACTTCCGCGAGGCGGTGGTCAACACCCAGGAGCTGCTGGACCTGCTGGTCAAGTGCGAGAACAAGATCCAGACGCGCATCAAGATCGGACTCAACTCGAAGATGCCGTCGCGCTTCCCGCCGGTGGTGTTTTACACGCCGAAGGAGCTGGGCGGCCTGGGCATGCTCAGCATGGGCCACGTGCTGATCCCGCAGTCGGACCTGCGCTGGTCCAAGCAGACCGACGTCGGCATCACCCACTTCCGGTCGGGCATGTCGCACGACGAGGACCAGCTGATCCCGAACCTCTACCGCTACGTGCAGCCGTGGGAGTCGGAGTTCATCGACTCGCAGCGCGTCTGGGCCGAGTACGCGCTCAAGCGCCAGGAGGCCAACGCTCAGAACCGGCGCCTCACGCTGGAGGTGGGTCATACCCTGATGGCCTCTGATGTACAGTGTCTGACATCTGATGTCTGATTTGCCATACCTGATGTCTGTGCTTGGCGTTTCACGTAGCATTGTGGTTATTAGGCCTGTAAGGGGTTGGAAGGCGAACAACGAGTGTCCGATATCGTGAGTGAGATGTCTGGTACAGAGTGCTTGGCTGCCGATGACTGACGGAGGGATGTCGGTTGTCGTTTGATGCCTGGTTACTGACTGATGCCGTGCCATTCGGATGACGAGGGTAGGAGCTGTTTCATCAGTTCTGCGATATGTTTTTTCCACACGAGGCATCCTGCATGATTATCTGATCCTGTTTTCGTTGGATGTGTTTTACGGCGCCGGACGCAAATGTTACGGACAGATCTGCCGTTGTTTTCATATCAGTTCAGTCGCTGGGCATGCAGAGGAGTTCCGTCGTGTGCTGCTATGGCCATTTACTGTCGTGAAATCGAACCCGCGAAGCGGGAGCACAGACTGGCCGTTATCGCGACATTGCTGACAGCGGGTTAACGCTCACAGGACCTGGAGGACTCGTGGGACCGCGGCATCCCGCGCATCAACACCCTGTTCCAAAAGGACCGCCACACGCTGGCCTACGACAAGGGTTGGCGTGTGAGGACCGAGTTCAAGATGTACCAGGTGCTGAAGCAGAACCCGTTCTGGTGGACCCATCAGCGCCACGACGGCAAGCTGTGGAACCTCAACAACTACCGCACCGACATGATCCAGGTCCGGGGAATCAGACTCGAGGCAGGGACACTGCAGCCGCCAGACCTCTTTAGACACACTGGTACCACATTGGAAGGTTTTCTGATGCCGTTGATTGGTGTGACTGCGGTAGTCTCTTGTAAGCGTTTTCCGGAGGCTGTGAGATATTTGGTTGCATATCACGTCCTTATCGCAGCGGCGTTCTGCCAGTGTTCCACGATTTGCATCACAGACAGTGGTACAGGAACAGGCTGTGATCGGTCTGGTCCGTTTCCCTCGGCAGCCTGTTTTCTCCTGCGGTGGTGATGTGCGTGGACGTACCGCGCTCTGATTGCTGTCTGTTCCGTTGGCAGGCGCTGGGCGGCGTCGAAGGCATCCTGGAGCACACGCTCTTCAAGGGCACGTACTTCCCCACCTGGGAGGGCCTCTTCTGGGAGAAGGCCAGCGGCTTCGAGGAGTCGATGAAGTACAAGAAGCTGACGATGGCGCAGCGCTCGGGTCTGAACCAGATCCCGAACCGGCGCTTCACGCTCTGGTGGTCGCCGACCATCAACCGCGCCAACGTCTACGTGGGCTTCCAGGTGCAGCTGGACCTGACCGGCATCTTCATGCACGGCAAGATCCCCACGCTGAAGATCTCGCTGATCCAGATCTTCAGGGCCCATCTGTGGCAGAAGGTAGGACGGCGACTCCTCTAATTGTGATTTATTATTTAGAAATCGCGAGAGAGGTGATTGCGTGAGTTCGTGGGCTGCGGCACAGTTAACCTTCGGTTAGGCGGACCTGGATATTCAGATCAGGTGGTGCAGGTTTGAGGTAACCGAGATGTGTGAATCAGTTGAATGTTTCGTGATAACGGTATGGTGTGGTTTCAAGTGCACTTGTCCGTGGTATACCTGTTTCGGTGATAACCGTGTTTCCTTTTTCGGGCGCACGAGTTTGCGAAACGAACCCCGTGTTTTCCAGGTGCACGAGTCGGTGGTGATGGACCTGTGCCAGGTCTTCGACCAGGAACTGGACGCGCTCGAGATCGAGACCGTCCAGAAGGAGACGATCCACCCGCGCAAGTCGTACAAGATGAACTCGTCGTGCGCCGACATGCTGCTGTTCGCCGCCTACAAGTGGAACGTGTCGCGGCCCTCGCTGCTGGCTGACAGCAAGGACACCATGGACAGCACGACCACGCAGAAGTACTGGATCGACGTGCAGCTGCGCTGGGGCGACTACGACTCGCACGACATCGAGCGCTACGCGCGCGCCAAGTTCCTCGACTACACCACGGACAACATGTCCATCTACCCGTCGCCGACCGGCGTGCTCATCGCCATCGACCTGGCGTACAACCTGCACAGGTGAGTCGCGCCGGACTGGCGCAGGACGGCGGCTGTCGCGTTCGGGGGTGTCCCGTCACGGGACGTCTTGTTCGAGGTCAGGTGCGGTGGTAACGATTCTGGTCCGTTCCTGTCGGTCGTTATTCCGTGTGACTCGTAGATAACATCGGTTGTGCTCGTTTGAGGTGGTGTATTTGGCCGACTGACTGACGCCGTTTGTCGGTCGTTTCCAGCGCGTACGGCAACTGGTTCCCGGGCAGCAAGCCGCTGATCCAGCAGGCCATGGCCAAGATCATGAAGGCCAACCCGGCGCTGTACGTGCTGCGGGAGCGCATCAGGAAGGGCCTGCAGCTGTACAGCTCGGAGCCGACCGAGCCCTACCTCAGCTCGCAGAACTACGGCGAGCTCTTCAGCAACCAGATCATCTGGTCAGTCCGCCGGCTCGGCTCCTGTCCTCCGACGGCGGAAAATGGAATGTGTCATGGAAACGCCTGCTCAGTGTTGTTATTGAGAAGTTCACTGCATCTTTACATTAACACAGCCATAGAGATGTGAAACGGTCCTGTTTGTGACTTCACACAATGTCACTTCCGACACGGGCGGAGTGGCGCGGCACGACGATATTGCTTAGATAAATCTTGCTCAGGCAGGACGACTGCTCCCGCCTCCGCCCGGCGTCACCAGTCCCCTGCATGGCGTACTGTGGTGCAGATACCGGTAACCAACTGCTGCTGGCGAGAATGAAATAATGGTACCTAGAAATCCGCTATAATAGTACCAGTCCATCAATAGTAATGGATGTCCAGTGTGAGCAGAGGGCGCGAATAGACGGACCCCGCCTTGTTTCAGGTTCGTGGACGACACGAACGTGTACCGGGTCACCATCCACAAGACGTTCGAGGGCAACCTGACCACCAAGCCCATCAACGGCGCCATCTTCATCTTCAACCCGCGCACGGGCCAGCTGTTCCTGAAGATCATCCACACGTCGGTGTGGGCGGGTAAGGCGGCGCTGCGTCTGTGCGAGCCGGTTGGAGCGGCCATGCTCTGGCCAGCTGAGCGTTGGCCGGTGGAGCCGTCAGCGTAGTCCTTCGATCAGTACAGTTTTACTGTTTCGTTGTCGTGCGGGAGTCATTGCGCACGCGTACAAAGTCGTTATGGTGCTTCCGGCTATGGGGGCGTTGCCGCTGAGGTGGTCCTTTGAATACGTCTGGTGGCGGTTTACGTCGGTAGTAACAATGTTAGATTAGTGAGTTATGGTACCAAATAACTAAGTCGCGTTCAGAACTAAAGTTAAGTTCTCGGTCATTCTGGTTCATGAGCACTTATATTTAATTGGATTATAGATTAAATTATATAGATTAAAATGACGGGAACAAGAACTGGAAAGTCGGAACACAGACTAGCTGACACCCATTCTCGTTGTTACCAATAATCGGCAGATGGGCGTATTTGAATGGCTGAATGCGGTTGAATGGCTCGGGTGTCTTTTGTCTCTTTGGTGGCAAGAGCTCGTTTTGTATGTCCTGGCCGCTGTGCGAAGCCGCCGAATGACCGACGCCGGTCACCTCGTGGCCCTGACCGCCCGCCGTGCCTCTGGCGCCCAGGTCAGAAGCGTCTGGGCCAGCTGGCCAAGTGGAAGACGGCTGAGGAGGTGGCCGCTCTCATCCGCTCGCTGCCCGTGGAGGAGCAGCCCAAGCAGATCATCGTCACCAGGAAGGGCATGCTGGATCCGCTCGAGGTGCGTCGTTGGATGGCGGAGTGGACCGTTTGGGGTGGTGATCTCTGGGAAATTAGGGCTCTGTGGCCGAGGGAAGGGGAATGCTCGTGATTCGCAGTTTCCTTTTTGAAACGTTGATCGTTCGTGGCGCACCGCTGGCTCGTGGTTTACATCTTATGTACGATTTCATAGTAAAGATAGTGTGAAGAGCTGTGCGTGGAGACCGAAACGGTGTGTCGTCGATTGGCGAGGTTGTACCCAACGCCGGGATACGACGTACATTGATTGGTTCATTGACTATAATTGCTTGTATTTTCGACAGGTGCATCTTCTGGACTTCCCCAACATCGTGATCAAGGGCTCGGAGCTGCAGCTGCCGTTCCAGGCGTGCCTGAAGGTGGAGAAGTTTGGCGACCTGATCCTGAAGGCCACCGAGCCGCAGATGGTGCTGTTCAACCTGTACGACGACTGGCTCAAGACGATCAGTTCGTACACGGCCTTCTCTCGGCTGATCCTGATCTTGCGCGCCCTGCACGTCAACAACGACCGCACCAAGGTGGGCGGCCGCGGCGCACCGGAGCTGGCCCAACCGGCCGGGGAGCGGCGGTCAATGTTGGGACGCGTGCTGCGCGCCGGGCTTGTGGGACTTGTGTTGGGCTATGCGTTCGACTGCGTTCTGATGTCATTAACTATCTGCGGTGGTGATGAAGCAGAGATTCGTTGATGTTACCACGGCTCGATTTCAATGAGGGTAGCTCACTTGTTGATTTGTTCGTTCCTTCCTTCTACGACATGAACATCTGTCCTTCGACACGCACGGGTTAATGTTGTGGTAAATATCTGAGGACAGATGACGATCATTTCAAACCCCATGACGTGGACATCCTTCAGTTCCGAACCCCGCTGTGCTTGTGTCGATTACGTGACGCTTGAGTCTGTCCGCTGACGGCCGTCTGTCGCCGCCAGGTGATCCTGAAGCCGGACAAGACGACCGTGACGGAGCCGCACCACATCTGGCCCAGCCTCTCCGACGACGAGTGGGTCAAGGTGGAGGTGCAGCTCAAGGACCTGATCCTGGCCGACTACGGCAAGAAGAACAACGTGAACGTGGCCTCGCTGACTCAGTCAGAGATCCGCGACATCATCCTGGGCATGGAGATCAGCGCGCCGTCGCAGCAGCGCCAGCAGATCGCCGAGATCGAGAAGCAGACCAAGGAGCAGAGCCAGCTGACGGCCACCACCACGCGCACCGTCAACAAGCACGGCGACGAGATCATCACCAGCACCACCAGCAACTACGAGTCGCAGACGTTCAACTCCAAGACGGAGTGGCGCGTGCGCGCCATCTCGGCCACCAATCTGCACCTGCGCACCAACCACATCTATGTCAGCTCGGACGACATCAAGGAGGCCGGTTACACGTACATCCTGCCGAAGAACATCCTGAAGAAGTTCATTGTCATCTCGGATCTGCGCGCGCAGATCGCCGGGTACCTGTACGGCGTGTCGCCCAGCGACAACCCCCAGGTAAGCTGTCTCTCGCAGTGACGGGCTGAGTCTTAACGACATGGCCCAGTGGTGTTGTCCCGTTTTGACATAGCCGTGGACAACATTAGCAGCAGCATTGACGTGGAATGCCGAAATAACTTGAGGAGAACAAAATGCGTTGTATGGCACTCATCGGGATACGGATCGATTGATGACAATGCTCAAAGTGCGTCGACGTACTTCCGTGCCGGTTGTCTATGCCCATATGAAGGAAATCCATTGTTGTCTGTTGTCCATGGCAGATATGGGTCAAGGTGATAAGCGGAATTCAAAACACAGCGTTTTGAATTTCGCTCGTCACCTTGATCGAAATCCAGTGTTACCATCACGCGGGATCGCTCGACTGACCGCTCGTCGCCCCGCCGCCCAGGTGAAGGAGATCCGGTGCATCGTGATGCCGCCGCAGTGGGGCACCCACCAGACGGTGCACCTGCCGACGGCGCTGCCGCAGCACGAGTACCTGCGCGACATGGAGCCGCTCGGCTGGATGCACACCCAGCCCAACGAGCTGCCGCAGCTCAGCCCGCAGGATATCACCACGCATGCCAAGGTGCGCCAGTCGGCGTGCGGGCACCGTCCGTGGCCGAGGGGATGGCCGCAGGAGGGGTGCACGTCGTGCTGGAAAGAGATGCAGAATCGTAGCCGTGGTCTTATTCACTGATGTTCCGATGTAAACGTGAAAAATTGGCATCATCCTGTACAATTTCATTCATTTTTGTTTTTGGGAGGAGTCGCCTTATCATAGAATCACTACATGTCCGAGGATGTAGGCGATGTTTGGTGGCTGGCCGTTGTTCCTCGTTTGTTCCCTGCAGCTGCTCATCTCTGTCGGATGTTACGTGCGGTGTAGCACTGTTGCCGGTCAGTGGGGAATTCTAGCGTTCTGTTCGTCTGCTGACCTGCGTCCGCCGTTTCAGATCATGTCAGAGCACTCGAGCTGGGACGGCGAGAAGACGGTGGTGATCACGTGCAGCTTCACGCCGGGCTCGTGCTCGCTGACCGCCTTCAAGCTGACGCCGAGCGGCTTCGAGTGGGGCCGCCAGAACACGGACCGCGGCAACAACCCCAAGGGCTACCTGCCCTCCCACTACGAGCGCGTCCAGATGCTGCTGTCGGACCGCTTCCTGGGCTTCTTCATGGTGCCGGCCCAGGGCAGCTGGAACTACAACTTCATGGGTGAGTGGTGCACAGGGAGGCTGGGCTAGGATGAGGCGGCTTTGCGTGCAGCTATCCGGTGTCTCATCAGCCCTCACTGCCGATGGACACCTGTTTATTTTTGCCTTTTCACTGTATGACCACTTCGTCCCGTCCTTAAGCTCTCCATCAGGTTTTTGTGTGCAAAGTTAAAATGCTCACGTTGCACGGCGCACGTTTCGCCGTTTTGTGGGGCTTACTGGACTTGCGGCCGAGTGAGTTTCGGCAGCAGTGTGGCCGTGGCCGGTGGCCGCCGGTCGTCGCCCGGCCGAGCGCCGGGAGCGGCGGTGCCGTAAGCTGACAGTGGACCCGACCTGCCGCAGGCGTGCGCCACGACGCCAACATGAAGTACGAGCTGACGCTGGCCAACCCCAAGGAGTTCTACCACGAGGTGCACCGGCCGTCGCACTTCCTCAACTTCGCCTCGCTGGAGGAGGGCGAGACGGTGGGCGCCGACCGGGAGGACGTGTACGCCTGAGCGCCGGCGGCCGTCGGTCGGCCTCTTGTCGGGCCCCGCGCTGCTCTGGCAACGGACCGGGACGGCGGGCCGAGCGAGGGCCGTGCGGTGTGCGGGCGAGGCTCGGCCGTGAACGAGTCGTCAGGTGTCCATCATCATGTGTCGTTCTGTGTGCGTCCGGCGAGCCGCTGGCGCCGGGCAGGTGGCGTTCTCGTGTGGCTGTAGGGAGCGTGCGAGCCGGGACCTCGGACCAAGGTGGGTTGTCCGACTGCGGATGTTCATCCCGGCTGAACTGTCTCCTGTGGCGCCTGTCATTGCATTGCAGGAAATACACCGGCTGTGTGACGTCCGACTGCAGTTGGTCGTCCCGGCTGAACTGTCTCCTGTGACACCTGTCATTGCATTGCAGTAAATACACCGGCTATGTGACGTCCGACTGCAGATGGTCGTCCCGGCTGAACTGTCTCCTGTGGCACCTGTCATTGCATTGCAGTTAATATACCGGCTATGTGACGTGTGTCTAGTCTAATTCACGAGGAATCGTCGCGTTGAAGTGGGAGGAATTGACATGTTCATGAAAGTCGGCTTAAGAATCACCGTCGCATCAAACGTGCTTCCCAATGACCTGCTTTACCACGCCACGGCTTGTGCCAGCAGCCTATGTTGTCAACGGCCACATTGCAGTGCTTATTTGGAAGTCATTATTGACACGCTAAAATGCTTTGAACACAACTGCAATACAGTGCAAGTGGAAATATATCCACTTATTGCTTAGAAAGAGTCGAAGGACGGGTTTAATTGTAACCCATAACATTTACCGCTCGCCACGTGCTTTAACGGCACTTCTACGCATCGGGTCGCTGTACTCCACCGCGCCCATGTGCTGTAATGTGCACATACGCCGAAGTAGCGCTGAGAATGCTCTGCCATTCGGCGGCATTCCCGTTGGATCGGAATAAGCCATCGACGGCTGGATGCGCGTTGTGAAGGCGGAGTCAAATACGGACTCAACAACCTTTAAACCTTCGGATTATAGCAACATTTATTGCGATAGCGCACCTCATCCTTACAGATCATTTCGGCCCCGAATGGCCACCTTCGCTTGATGATACGCAGGAAACTGATATGCGAAGCACTTAGCGTGCGCGAGACCACAGTACTTCTAATACTGAAAATAACACGATATATGTATGCTGCACGAGCGAACATCGCTGCACACGTAGCTATGTACTTAACCTAGGCGAAACGTATTCAAAAGAAGCACGTTTCCACGGCCATTGTGCCGGCTGTGTGCTTTGGCCCACTACATGCTGGCAGCTGCCTGCGTGCCCGCTTGTTCCCTCAGTTTGCAGTCGCTCGTAAGCGTGCCAGCCCGCGACGCGTCCAGGGCGCACCGCCAGTCCAGGGAGTCGCCGCCGGTCTTCCCACCCTCTGCCGGTCCGCTGTCGGTCGTCAAGCTCTCGTCGGTGGTCTGGCCGTCCGACGTACCGGCTCCAGCCTCTTCGCTGTCTGGGGAGTTCATGTCTGCAGTCCAGCTGTCGGCTCGGACGGTGCCGTCGGCCCAGTTATCTGCCGAGCCACAGTCTGCGCTCCAGTCGTCTGGGCCAAGGTCGCCACTCCAGCCTTTTTTTGGGCCGGCATCAGCATTCCAGTCGTCTGCGGGGTCAGCACTGTCATCCCAGCCTTCTGCTGGGTCGCTGTCAGCTTTCCAGCCCTCTCCTGGGCCACTGTCACCACTCCAGCCTTCAGCTGGGCCAGCATCAGCACCCCAGCCCTCTTCTGGGCTCGACTCAGCCGTCCAGCCGTCTACTGGGCCAGCATCAACACTCCAGCCGCCTGCTGGACCGGAGTCGGCCGTCCAGCCGTCCGCCGGACCGGCGTCAGCAGCCGGACCGGCGGCCGGGGCGGCGTCAGGGGCCCAGCCGTCCGCGGCGCCGGCGTCGACCATCGGCGCGGCGTACTTGAGCGGGTCCCAGTGGCTGCGGCGCAGCTGCAGCTCGCCCTCGTCGAACGGCGCCGGCCGCGAGAACGTGACGTCGCCGTGCGAGCTGTAGCGGTGTCGGCCGGCCGGCAGGGCCGGGCGCGGCGCCGCCGCCGCCGGCCGCTGCTGGCCGACGCTGACCGAGCGGCGCAGCTGGCGCCCGCCGCCGCCGCCGCCGCCGCCCGCCTGGTTCAGCAGCACGTTGAACGTCTGCGGCGGCGCCAGGTCGCCGGCCGAGGCGGCCGCGCGCACGAACTGCCACGACGTGTCGGCGCCCTCCTTGCCGTCGCCGCCGCCGGAGACGCTGGAGAGCCGCCGCTGCAGCCGGCCGCCGGCCTCCTGCAGGGCGGCGGCCCGGCGGCCGGGCTCCGCCGGCTCCGGCGGCCGCTTCAGGCCCGGCGGCGGCTGCAGCGGCGGCGGCGGCGGGCCGCGGCCGCGCGGGCCCGTCACCCGCCAGCCGTCCGGCCGGCCCGGCCAGCCGCCCTCGCTCGACGAGCTCATCGAGTAGCTGACCGAGTGCGCCACGGTGCGGCTGCTGGGCAGCGAGCTCTTCTTGTGCGCCTGCGAGCTGGAGCCGGCGCCGGTGCCGCGCCGCTGCTTCAGCCGGCCGGTCTTGATCAGCGTCAGCCAGGCCAGCCGCGCCTCCGGGTACTGCAGGCACCGCGACACGAAGATGATGAAGCCCTGCATCGAGTTCAGGATGGTGAAGATGTAGGAGAAGGCGAGCCGGGCGCGGCCCAAGGCGAAGGCGCCGAACACCCAGGTGACGCCGAGCAGGGTCATCACGGTGAAGGCGCCACGTACCTGACGACAGACGAGAGGAAGCAGAGGTCAACTTCTGACAGACGCGGACACCAAATGGAACGTCCTGCCTGGTTACAACATAACCATGCTAATACTCTGTCCTGAATCATAAACACGGCAATGTCAACGACATGTGAAACCGAGCTCTAGTTGAGGCAAGGCGTACGCTTACCGATGCAATGGCGTGATTGGGCTCTTGCGCACGTACCTGGCTTAATGAGATGGACTTGCGAATGGCGCCAAACTTTCCAAGCGTTCTTTGTTGAAAGAGAACGCGAGCCACCAGTGCGAAGACTATCACGTTGATCACCAGAATGAGACAGCCAGGGCCTGAAATTTCACAATAAAACGTGAAGAAAAAGCATGAAAATCAGGCAAAATCGCGCCAAGACCTCAGCAGCGATAAGGCGAATTAAAGGACGACAAACCGCGTCACACATTGTGCATGACAGACTACTTAATCAGCAAATCTCACCGAAGAAGCTGATGTAGTAGATGTACGGCTGCCGGGCGGTGATGACGCAGTAATGATCATCGATGGCCTTGTAGTACATGTGTCGGTCGGAAATCAGCGTCGACAGAACGATCGTCAGAGGGAAGCCTGAAAACGAAGTGTGAGCTATGCTGCTCCGAGGTGTGGTCATGCCTAATGATAACGTAGAACCAATGAGCGACGATGATTACTTACGGCCCAAATAATCTTCATGACGTGATTACTGACGTGATCACGACTTAGTGATCCGAGTTTCCTTACCGACGAAATCAGGTTTAGGATATTTTGCAGACAAAGCTTTGTTGACATCCCACGGACCGGGAGCCACGCGTGCGTCGTGAGTTCCAAAATATATAGATCGCGACTCTGCAAGCTTTGTTACCTCTCACCCGTCTACGGTCTGCCTATACAATCCTTTCTTTCCGACGAGCACTCGAACTCACCCCAGGCGAACAGCAAGCGCTTCAGCATGAAGTTGGACTCGGACGTGGCGAACACGGTGATGATGAGCTGGTACATGTTGATGGCCTCCACCAGCATCCAGCAGAGAGAGGTCAGCACCAGGTAGTGGATCTGAGAGCGGGGCGTGGGTCAGGTCGAGCGTGGCCTCCAGCTGACGCTTGCCTCCCCGTGACTGGCACGCCAGACGGTCCTCACCTAACCCTTCAGAGGGATATTTCCAGGGCCTAGTCTGGCGGACTGAGCTGCCAGGCACATTCGGGCAGGGTCAGCGCGGCCAGGCAGGCCAAGATCTCGGCCACCGACGACCAAGAGTTCATTGTGACGATCGCGAGGGGCTCAGAAATGCACACAGCCACATGTACGAACCTCAGCACAGCCAACCCGATCTTTACAGTAAGCATACTAAGGCTAACGCTGCGACCGGTGGCAGCATACGATTTGAGTGGCTTTAAACCTCTATTTTTCGAGTCCCTCGGTGGGCGCCCGCACACGGCCGTGTCCCGGAGAGAACTGTATCGACCAAACGAGACGATAGCACCCACACTGCTATCGTCTAAGCCATGAAAACAGAGTCCTGCGCGGCGCCCTCCGTCTTGCCCGAGACAAGGCGGCACCGGCTCGACTCCGTCCCGAGCGTCGCAGGACGCACCAGGACGGCGATAGAAATGCAGAACTCTGCGGACGGGAGCACGGCCCGCAGCGTGGACACCAGGAACGCGGCGTTCATCAGCAGCAGCGAGACGCACAGGTTCAGCAGGATCTTTCCCTGTCGGTCCCGGTTCAGACACCTGCCGGCACAGAACGCCGCCGGGTTCAGCCTGGCGCCTGAACCATGAGAGGCATCCGGAGAACGTGAGACTGATGGAAATATACCCGGGATAAAGCCGTGTCATAATGGCCCAGATACTACCGCTGTCGAAGAGTCGATCTCTACTGCAAAATATGGAATCCATCGGTGTGGAGCGGGCATGAAGACGCATACGGCCCCACCTCTTCCAGACACTACGTATGAGTATGACGTTGATATGTGCCGTACCTGAAGAGACTGTAGGTGAGGATGGTTAGCGCTAGGCCGAGCAGGCTGAGCGTGGCGCCCACATAGCTGAGCACGCTGAGCACGAGCTCGTGTAGGCCTCCTATCGGCGTCATCAGCGGGTCGAACAGCACTGAGAACGAGCTCAGATGGGTGGTGGAGCAGAGGGTGCGGCCGGCGGTCACCTCCGTCTGGACACCCTCCACCGACCAGGTCATCTCTGCCGGAGGGTGTGTCTGTCAGACGCCGAGAGCAGCCGTAAAACTGGCACCGCATAGACGCAGGAGGTAACTCACAGACGGTGAGGAACATTTCGTGCAGATATCTCGTTCCGTAAAAGTGATAAGACCACCCCTTTTAAAAAAATGGTGAAGCGATTCATCATACCACACGAAAGCTGTCGTGGTCGAAACCAGACTACCAGAGGTTCACAGCCATGAGCGTCGTCAGCCAGTGAAAGCCTCACCGTCCTCGTCCCAGAAGACGCAGCGCGCCTGGTAGCCGTCGACTCGGCTCTGGCCCAGTCCAAACGTCACCGGCTCGGGCAGGTGGCTGGCGTCGAATCCCGGAACTGCAGCACAAACGCACGTATCACGATTCGAACCACGCCATTACCAGCGGATTTGTCCGCCACAGTTCTACACGTTATTCTTCGACTGCAGTTCCAGAACCACGACACACATTCAAATACATCTCGCCAGGCCGTGGATGTTTCCCTCAGATGCTTGAAGCCGGTCGGGCTCCCCGTTCCTCAAGTTTGAGCGCCTGAAGTCGTCTGTCCCCGGACCGGGACGGCCAGGCACCACGGCCGGCCCCCATCTGCCGCGGCCACCAGCCGCCGGCGACCGCCCCTCACTGCTGACGGCCATGACGCCCGGCTCCCGCCCGCCACTCACTGCTGACGGTGATGACGCCCGGGTCGGGCCCGACGCGCCGCTGCTGGCCGGCGAACAGCAGAGACGTGCGGTAAGAGACGACCACCAGCCGGAGCCGGTGCTCCTGCCGACCGGCCTGTTGAAGTACCGAGTACGGCACGCGCACCTGCAGGCAGAGGAGACGCTGTTACCGCCGGCAGGCAGCCGCGGCACGGAGAGATGTCCGCATCGGATAACGTTCGGCAAACTGGTCAGTGGACGGCGCTGTTCTGAATATTTATCGTGAACGAAACTGGGTAGACATGCTTATATTTCCAGTCATCTCCATGTTTAGGGGAGATACTCTGATGCACCAGTGCAAGATAAAATACGGTTGACATTTTTTTTTGCTGCCGCTTGGTACGTTTACTGCCCGACTGAGCAAAAAAAAAAAAACGTAAAAGCAATGCATATATTTACGGTGCCCTCGGCACTAAAAACACGAGCACGTTCCAGAGTGTCACTATAAGGGGCGGCATCCGACAGCAGCGTCTCGCCTCGCACGCTCCGGTCTCACCCTGGCGCCGGTCGGGTGGTCGGGAGGCACGCCCTGGGCCGGCCGCAGACTGGCGGTCGTGCTGCTGCTGTTGGCCGAGTCGGAGAGCTCCGGGTACACCTCCAGACCGCGGCCGGAGAGGGTGGCCAGCTCGGCGTCGCTGTACTCCACCGTCTCGACGGCGACGTTCGGAGTCCTGAACAGACCGGTGGTGGTGGAGTTACGAGCTGGCACGCCCTGACCTCCCATCTGCTCCTGATGCTGGGGCATTTGGCACACGTGCCTCATGGAAGAAGCCTAAACGCTGTGGTATGGGCATATCATCGGTCTGTGCCGTCAGCCTGACGCCGACTGTTGTGGCGGCCTCTTCTGACCGTACGAAGTACCACTCTGGCCACGATTTCTGTCAGTTCAGATGAGGGCTGACGGCGTGAGCAAACCTCGGCCTATGTGTGACCAAGTTTTCAGCCCTCTACGGCACACCTGAGTCTCTGCGGCACACCTGAGACTCTGCGGCGTACCTGAGTCTCAGTCCACGTCCAGTCCCGCTAGTGGTCAGCTCCATCCGCGTGGCCAGCTGCTCCACGGCCTGGACCAGGTCCCTGGCGGCGGCGGCCGCCTCGGCTCCGCCCAGCACGATCGCTGACGTGTTGGTGTCCATCAGGTGACTGACGGTCATCAGCGCTGAGCTGGCCGCCTAACAGAGCGCACAGGCTACGTCAACTGGACAGGCACCGCGCGCACGTCTGAAAGGATCTCGATTCCATTGAACTGACAGAGGGCAGCCAGGAGCAATCAGTGTCACGTCTCGCCGTCGAGAATCTTCCGTATTTGCAGGGCTTCCCGTTACGTAACGACTAAATCAGGAAGTACCGGCACATTTACTCTGAACCCTTAGCAACAGCGCCGATTCACAATTCCAGGATCACCGGACAGCCCCGGCGCCGGCCGCCTGACGACCGGACCAGCCCCGCCTGACGGCCGGACCAGCCCCGCCTGACGACCGGACCAGCCCCGCCTGACGACCGGACCAGCCCCGCCTGACGACCGGACCAGTTCCGGCGCCGGCCGCCTGACGACCGGACCAGCCCCGCCTGACGACCGGACCAGCCCCGCCTGACGACCGGACCAGCCCCGCCTGACGACCGGACCAGCCCCGCCTGACGACCGGACCTGCCCCGCCTGACGACCGGACCAGTTCCGGCGCCGGCCGCCTGACGACCGGACCAGCCCCGCCTGACGACCGGACCTGCCCCGCCTGACGACCGGACCAGTACTGTCGCCGGCCGCATGGCGCTGATATCCAGCCTCACCCTGGCGTCTTTGGCCGCCTGAGGCATGACGTCAGCCAACTGGTGGGCAGCCGAGGTGAAGGTGCCGGGATCCAGCGGTCCAGAGCGGAACGAGACGGTCCGCAGCAGATGGTCCGTCACGTTCTGGGCTTCAGCCACCAGCTGCAATAAAGGCCCGCAGGGAGTGGTGTGTAATATCTTATGTGAGAGTATGGGAATATGCTAGGGGAGTGGTGTGAGCAGTGGAGAGCATGACTTCTTGGTGGCCTAAGGGAAAAGACTGTGACATTCTTGGGAACAATTTCCGAGGTATACCGTGCATGGCAACAAAGATGTTAGGACTTCGTCTTGCACCATAAAGACAGTTCTTGTGCTCATTCTCCAATATGGACAACAAGCATATGACACAACAAGCATATGGCCACGTCCTCACACAAGCCATGAGCTCGGAAGCGGTTTACAAAAGCTGACAACGATGTCCCTCGTGCTGCTGACATGGACCTCTGCACTGTACCGAAGTGGCCTGCAGAGGCGGCAGTGTGTCTGTCGCCTCGACTGACCTTCTCCCGACAGAGGCTGGTGTCGGCGGGCAGCCAGGCGGGCGGCTGGCCGGCGGCCGCGGCCGGCTGACAGCGCCGAGTGGCGGCCGCCGCCGAGGAGCCGGCGGACTGGCCGGCCGCCGTCAGCGGTCCGGTCCGGCCCCCCTCCGGGCAGGGCACGGCCGCCTGTCGCCCGGCCCGCGTGGCCGGCCACTCCAGCCGCCCCCAGCGGCCCTCCTCCGCCTCCGGCTGGCAGCTCACTGCAACGCCGTGAACTCGGCACTAAGTCTTATAGCAACACCGCAAACTTAGACCTCACCTCACTGGAACACCGCAAACGCAGCGCTCAGCTCACTGCAGCGCCGTAAACTCAGCCCTCAGCTCACTGCAAGACGGCAAACGTGGCACTAAACTCACAGAAACACAGCAAACTCGGCACTCAGCTCACTACAGCAAACTCGGCACTCAACTTATTGCAACACCGAGCACGCGCACACAGCTCACTGCAGCACCGGAAGCGAGGCCCTCTCTCGCTGCAAAGGGAAGCCCGCCGCCTCAGCGTAGTGCACCACAGAACGAACACACAGTACAAGACACTAGACTTAAGTTCGCTGAAATGCAGGACACGAAACCATAAGGCCACTGGAACATCGTGGGCATATTCATGCTGCACACAGCTCACACAACTCTCTGCTTCACTGCCAAATCATTCACCCACTGGAACACTATCTACAAAGCGCTCAGTTCCCTGCGATAACCGCTGTGCCTCCTGTGCCGCAGAACACCGTCCGAAACAGCTCACCTCCGCAGCACACCGGCCGAAACGCCACAACACACACCATGCTCTAACGTCCTCCGCACTGAACGCCGCCAGCACACGCAGCACTGACCGGGAATCTGACACAGCTGGCCGGCGTACTCGTCCGGACACGAGCAGCTGAATGTGTTCAGGCCGTCACGGCAGAGGCCTCCGTGCTGGCAGGGGTTGCTGGCGCACTCGTCTGGGAGGAGGCGTGACCGAAGCGTCATAACGTTTGTCAAGCGTGAACGCCCTCCTGATATCAACAAGGATCGATGCTTGAAAAAGCCACATGACTGTACACAGGAATAAATGCCAAAATCACCAGCAACGTGCGATGCCTTGCACCGACAACTTACTATGGCGTCTCAAACATGGCGGTCACGGGGACAAAGCGAAAAACGAAGGGCAGGTTTTCTTACGAATGCTCTTTTTTGTTGTGCGGGAGTTACAGAAGTGTGTGGCGTACCGACACATGTCACAGCCAGTTTTACAAGTACGGTAAAACTGCGCATCCCGCAGTTGCTGTTCCTCACGGCTTAACATTTGGGTATCAGCGAAGTACGCTGAACTTTGCAGGCAGCTGCCGCATCTCGAGCCAGATAATTAACTTTTACCCTTCAGCTAAAATTGCTTTGAAACTGGCCGGCAGTACCTGCCACTGGTACTTCCTCTTGCAGTCTGGTATGAACTCAAGTTTCATTACCTTCCTTATATCCTATCCTAGCGCAGCATCAAGCCAGGGGTAAGTCCAGGTTACCACAGCGACAGTGCAGCCAGTGTGCCGCAGCCAGTCGCGCCGTTACCTCGGTCGATCTCGCAGCTGAAGCCGGTGTAGCCGGCCGGACAGTGGCAGCTGTAGTCTGTCGGGCCGTCCAGACAGGTGCCGCCGTTTCTGCACGGCGAGGATTCGCAGAAGTCCAGGTCGAGCTCGCAGCGATACCCTGAGGGAGCAAGGCACCCGTCAGGCCGATGCACGCCACTCGTTCCCAATGAAATCCAGTAATGTCGGCAGACGAGCACGAATGGCACACGGATCGAACGGTTTTACAGAAATGAGGGAGCAGGAAGCTGACGAGGAAGCTGACAGGAAAGCTGACAGGAGAGCTGACAGGAAGCTGGCAATGGTCATAAGGGTAAAACGTTACGCAGAGGAGACGAGATTGCGAAGACTTGACACTGACCCATGGAGCTAACCACCAAGGCCCACCCAGCAGAGAGGTAGGCAAACGCAGGGCGGAGGCGAACGAACGCAGTACCTGTGTATCCCAGCCTGCACTGACAACGGTACGTGTCTCTCTCGACGAAACACGTGGCGCCGTTCCTGCACGGGTCCGACATGCACGGATCGAACGTGGAGCACGTGTCGCCGCGGAAAAGCGGCGGACAGCTGCAGAAGTACGTGTTGGAGACGTTGCTGAAACGAAAAACACGGAGTTGTCATTTTTCTTCGTAAGATGGGGACGGGAAACAAATCAGAATAAGACTCACCGCTGCCAATCGTTTCAGTCTCGCGTTCCGACACCGCTGGTAAGCACGACAGCTCACCTGTGACACGTGCCGCCGTTCAGACAGGGGGAGGGATGACCGGAGCACGGGTTGAAGTCGGCGCACGTGGTGCCGTAGAAGCCGGCCTGGCAGTGGCATTCGAACACTCTGGAGCTGACGTTGTGGCAGACGCCTGAGAATAGCGGCATACGGCCCGTCACAGACTGTAGCCGCGGCAGCGTCACGAAGACTGCTCAGAGATTGATTAATGTTATTGGCTCGTACTGAACACATCTGAAACACGGGAAATTAACGTTCACTCCAGGATTTTTGTCGTCATCAAAAACCGGCGACAGAACTCACCGAAACGGATAACGTAATTAGAAACGTTACGCTACGGCTGCCACAACGGCATTGCATGTCCCTGACAGCGGAAGTTCCCCTCATAGTGAACACCAAAGGTCACCGAGCAATTATGGCATGCGGCGCCGACACGGACATCAGCGGAAATCTGTCGCGTGCACTTTGACGCAAGGGTTAGTATCCCTGTCACCGGAAACATAAAACAATATACAGTTTTAGGTACACTGCCTTTTCAGAGATAGTGAATGCCACAAGCTCTTACCAAAGTTTTTACACGGCTTCACGTAGCACGGATCCACGTACTGACACCGCTGACCAAACGTGCCGTCTGGGCACGTGCAGGTGTAGCCGGGATGCCCAGCCGAGCGCTGGCACGTGCCGTTACCGCACACGTTACCCGTGCACGCTGAAGGCGGAACGAACCGGTCACACGTGGATGAAAAGACCGACTGTAGAACTGCGAAGTGGATGTTTACGGGGCAACATAAGTCGACACGCTGGTTGTATTTCAGGTATTTCCATGGCATCCGAAATGTTTAGCGCGAGAGGCAGAGAAAAGAGATGGAGAGACTAGAAAGAGGAACTTACGGCTCAGACGCGTTCCGAAGGTCACCATTTCACTGGCCATGCCCGTCTCTCTCTCCTTCCATCCGTACACCACCATGTGGTACTTCGTCCAGGGCTGCAGGCCATCTAACATAGTGCACTCTTCGTCATCCTCCAACTGCATCTCTCTCTTCTCGGTCCCCCCGCCCTCCTCCTGCAACGTCAGTCACAAAATGGCTCTCGACGGAAAAGCATTCGTTTACGGCAAATTAATAATTCTGCCCTCGCGCATCGCTAACCTGGGTCGGCACCACGGAGCTCATCATCAGCTGGGAGGTGTTCCACGTCACTGACCTGGGTCAGCGTCATGGAGCCCATCATCAGCTGGGAGGTGTTCCACGTCACTGACCTGAGTCAGCGTCATGGAGCCCATCATCAGCCGGGCGTTCCACACCACTGACCTGGGTTAGCGTCATGGAGCCCGTCATCAGCTGGGAGGTGTCCCGCAGCACCACGCGGCTGACGTTGCCTACCGAGCCGTCCTCCGAGTGCAGCTTCAGCATGTAGCCGCTGACGGCGCCGGTGCGGGGACGGCGCCAGCAGACGTACACGCTACTGTTGGTGCTCTGCACGGCACGCACCGCCAGCGGCTCTGTCCATAGAGAGCGCACACAGCCGTTGGTGCTCTGTTGCATAGATGCATGCAATACTGCTTGACAGGCCCAGAGACACATAGGCTGGTGAAACGTTGGACAGACGCACAAACTGCCACGGTCTTTTTTCCCCTACGCGAATGCACTAATCTGTTAGCGCCCCGTACCACACTGGTATCCGCCACTGCTGTACTACATGGTGAACATCGATGTGCGATGGTAGTAGTTATGACCGATGGGCGTAGCCTAACTCGTAGAGAAATCCGGCTAAGTGTGTGGTATACCTCGTATACCGCAAATTTAAACGCGTGGAGCTTAATGGAACGTACCACAAAAATAAAGTCTCCATTGCCCTCGGACTCAACGCAGGCCCAAAATCTCCTGAGATACGCCACTGTTCAACAATTTACGAGAAAACATTCATTGTGTTGTACCGAAAAGTAGCTAATAATGCTCGAAAGGCATACAAGAAACGCCCATTCTATATATCAATGTTTCATTTCAATAGCCGACGTACATGCTCCCACGATTTGCTTGTCGGACGATTTCGGCTCTCCCGAAAAAAGTAAGATTCCAGATCGGATGCACCCAACCTTGGTTCTTCTCACGGTCAAAAAGGACGTGACACCAATGTGAGGGTCTCTCTCCTTTCCCCTAAGTGACTGTGTCCCGTAAAGCATTGTTGTTGATTCTCTGTACGCAACAGAACGGCCGACTGTGTTCCACGGCTGCAGGGAATGTTTACTCAGATAAGAGGGCCCTTGCACTGTTTGGCGGCTGGACCAATCGACTATGGCAGCTTTATGTCGTGTGCAAACGCCCAGTGGGAACGGGCTGGTGCGCGCCACTAGGTCATTTTGGAGCGGCGAACCACTCTGTGCTAACGACTAGCACAAGACCCGGCAGAAGCGACAGAGCAGCGGTGCGTGCGGCGAATCCCAGCGTCCACGCGACCCTCAGACGGCGCCGACAGACGGGATGGGAAGCGACGCCAGACGGCGGCCGCCGCCGGCCGGGCGGTCCACCCTCCTGCGACCCTCACCACCTGTCCGGACTGAGGACCCGGCCGCCGCCGACAGCCGGCGGGAGACGCAGACGCCGGCTGCCGGTTTGTTTGTGTCCCGCCGCCTGCGACGCGGACAGTGGTCCCATGTGCGGCGACGATCGTTTACCCTGGCCGCCGCCAAGTACGCGGAAGACGACGCATCGGCCGCGCTCGCACTGCTGGAGGTTTCTCGCGTGACCACAGCACGGGGTCATCTCTTTATACAGAGAACGTTTCGAGCCTTGGGGGGCGATCTGTTGGCAAAGGCCGCTCATGTTGGACAGTTTACGGGATCGGTGTCTACCAACTGAAAAGTGACGAACACTGGCCTCACTGTCAAGAACTGCGTGACGGTACAAGAACACTGGCGTGTCATTCAAGAACTGAGAGAATGTTCCACCCGCACATTTGTTTTCAACTGACGTACGAAGGCTGCAGCTTGTAGTCTCCAAGACCGATCCGCAGTATCATAATGTCTCGGAGTTCTGTACTTATGGAAGTTCAAACAATTTCTCCCGGTTTCCCCGTGCCACATTCGGCCGTGTTCCATTAACAACTGTTACGTGACGTCACGAGCGGGTGCAGGGCCGTGTTGCGGATGCCAAGAGAATATAGTTTTTAGTCCATAACGTTTTCTCGCGCTTCTAAGCATTGCGAAAGAGTACTGAAAACGTAACTGTAAAAAGTCGTCGTTTCACCTGATATAGTCCTGAACGTGATATGGACCTGGGCCGAGTCCTGGTAGGAGGGCGAGCCGAGGTCACGGGCTGACACGGTGACGTTCAGGCCTCTGACACCAGGCGGCAGAGCGCGGCGCAGCGTGATCTGACCGCTGCTCCTGTCCATCGTCAGGTACCGGCTCTGGAGCACACACAGACGGCACCGGTACAGCTCAGTACCGGGTGATCCGACCACTGCTTCTGTTGGTCAAGTACCGACTCTGGAGTACACACACAGATGGAACGGGTACAGCCCAGCACTGGGTGATCCAACTACTGCTCCTGTTCGTGGTCAGGTGCTAACTCTGGAGTAAACATATACGGCACTCGTACTGGTCAATATCGAGTGATCGGACCACTGCTCCTGTTCATGGTCAGGTGCTGGCTCTGGAGTGCATGCAGATGGTAGCGATACAGGTCAGTGCCGAGTGATCTGACCACTTCTCATGTCCATTTTCAGGTACCGGGTATGGAGAACACACAGATGGTACCGGTACAGGTCAGTACAGCGTGATCTGACCACTACTCCTGTCTATCGTCATATTCCAGGTCCAGAGCAATTCACTTAAGCCATGCATACAGGCAGATACACATATATTACGTACTATTTTCCTGCATCTGTGCGTTTGACTGCACTGTAGCTCAAAGGGTGCAGCTGTATATTTTGCCCAGTGCCACAGTGCATTTAATGTGTCACGCAATCCATGCGTGACTTCAGCTGTATCTAATGGGTTCGTGCGCATTGGTGATCGAATGTTAAACGTTACTGAACTGGTGTAAAATCGCAGCCATTTGATCGGCATAATACCTACACTTCTGTCTCGTGGAGATGCCACGCTGTAGTGGACCAGCTGCGTGGCAGCTTTCGGACCTACCGCGTTTTCAGGAGCTGTCATGCTGTAGAAAGCCTGGCGATTGTAGAGGACCGTGTCGTTGTCGGTGGTGCGCACTTGAACCAGAGGTGTGCCGGCCCCCACACTGACAGGAGCCTCCACTCTGTAGCAACCAAATTCTTATGAAATGATAGCAGGAGGCCACCACCTGGTGACGCTCACTTTTTTCTTTTTAGAATGATTGCCTCGGAACGGGCTGAATTTCACGTGTGCATTCGAAATGAGGCTATCAAGCAGCGCTTCCCATGTGAAGCGGAGATCTCGTGAGCAATATAATAGCACTAGACGGCCCGAGACTTACAACGACCCAGTTCAATAGGTTGTAAACGGTGCAAAATGAAATGAAGGGTAAATGGACCCTAATGTTAAAAGATAAAGGCATCATACTTGCATAGTATGATGTCACGACTCACACGCATACAATGACTAACGTGACCCTGGCGCGCCAGGGTCCTTCCTTAGGGTCCGTGTTAGGTAGAGGAATCTCCATTTGTTCGTTTATTATCAGTTATAAAGGAGTAAAAGTAGTGGGAAAATAATGAAATCTTGCGAACTTCCAGGACAGCATTTAACGTTCGAGTCAAATGAAAATCTGAAACTACCTTCGGTGTCAGTGATAATGGTTATTTTTGAAGATTTCTGAAAATTATTGGTAGGTGGATCTAAGTAGGATCTGTGGCCGGTTTACTACGGTCATTGCCATAGTTCCAATGTCCAAACCTTTGAAAAGTGGGAACGTAGATCCTCCCAAACCACCTCAAGTCATGGCAATAGTAATAGGTGCGTGGTCATGATTTATCCTCACGATTAACATACGCAGATATACAAAACTATCGGAACAAGAGTTTTAACTGGAACGTGGAACATTTACAACAATCATCCTGCTCAGAGTGGGTGCTATGATTACCTGTACACCCTCTGAGTGAACTCGGGCGGGTACAGGTTCCTTTGCGAGACTATGACGCTGATGTGCTGAACACGCGACTCGCCGCCACCGTACGCGATCACCGCCAGTTCGTACGTATCGTTCACGCCCCGGTCAACCGGTCTGTGGACAGCAGTCATAGCCCCTCACTACTCACAACAGCCTACGTACGGCGGTCACAGCTTTTCACCACCCACAGCAGTCTGCGTACAACGGTCACAGCCCGTCATCACCCACAACAGCCTCTGGACACTGGCCACAGCTTGCCACTACCCACAGCAACCTGTGTACGGCGGTCACAGCTCGTCACTACCCACAACAGCCTGCGAACGGCGGTCACAGCTTGTCACTACCCACAGTAGCCTGTGAACGGTGGCCACAGCTTGTCACTACCCACAGTAGCCTGTGAACGGCGGTCACAGCCGGTCAACGCTCACAGCAGTCTGCGTACAGCGGTCACAACCCCTCACTACCCACTATAGCCTGTGTACGGCGGTCACAGCTCGTCACCACCCACAACAGTCTGCAAGCCAGAGTCACAACATTCCTTCATATCCGCATGTGAACCCCACTTCTTATCATATTCCCTTCACAGCGTCTTGTCATCGACAAACCTCTGGCAAACCCAGCGAGCGTCTCAAGAACAGTAGTAGAATTAGTGCCGTCGTCGTGCGCCTGTAAGTTCACAAATGACGAACGAAACATGAAATGACAAGAACGGGAGGCGGCTCAAGTTTGCACAGCAATGCAAACCATTTAACCAGTCTCCTCGATTAACGGTAGATGCAGACAAAGCATGGCCCTAAAGCTACTTCATCCAAGTACAAACTGACCACGTCAGAACCGGGTATTACATGCTTTCCAATTAAATTGAATAACGATTTTGCTCTGAATACGAAAGGCAGGTCAGCCGAGCCCCGTTGTCTGGTTCAGGCCGTTCTCGGACGGGCCTGCGGCGGCCTTCCAGCGCCCACCTGCCGGTGTGGATGTGGCCGGTGCGGGGGTCCAGGGTGAACTGGGCGTAGTCGGCGCCGACCTGGGGCAGCGAGTAGGTCGGCCGCACGGCCGGGTCACGGATGTCGCGGGCGCGCACCTGCGTCACCAGGACGTCGGCCGGCGCCGCCGCGTACACGCGCGGCTGCGGCTCCAGCGGGTCGAACCGCAGCTCACCTGGCACAAACAGACGGACGGCGGCCGGTGAGCGACGCTCACGCAGAGGCGGCGAGTGGACGACAGACTCGCACAGAGGCAGCGAGTGAGCCACACTCTCACGCAGACGCGGCGGTGAGTAAACAGCATTCTCATACAGACCTGGCTGCGAGTGAGTGACACTCTCACGGCAGAGACGGCGAGTGAGCGGCACTCTCATGCAGAGAAGGCGGTGAGAGAGTGGCATTCTCATGCAGAGAAGGTGGCGAGAGAGTAGCACTCTCATGCAGAGAAGGCAGTGAGAGAGTGGCACTCTCATGTACAGAGGGCGGTGAGAGAGTGGCACTCTCATGCAGAGAAGGCGGTGAGAGAGTGGCACTCTCATGCAGAGAAGGCGGTGAGAGAGTGGCATTCTCATGTACAGAAGGCGGTGAGAGAGTGGCACTCTCATGCAGAGAAGGTGGCGAGAGAGTAGCACTCTCATGCAGAGAAGGCGGTGAGAGAGTGGCACTCTCATGCAGAGTAGGCGGTGAGAGAGTGGCACTCTCATGCAGAGAAGGCGGTGAGAGAGTGGCACTCTCATGCATAGTAGGCGGTGAGAGAGTGGCACTCTCATGCAGAGAAGGTGGTGAGAGAGTGGCACTCTCATGCAGAGAAGGCGGTGAGAGAGTGGCACTCTCATGCAGAGAAGGCGGTGAGAGAGTGGCACTCTCATGCAGAGTAGGCGGTGAGAGAGTGGCACTCTCATGCAGAGAAGGCGGTGAGAGAGTGGCACTCTCATGCATAGTAGGCGGTGAGAGAGTGGCACTCTCATGCAGAGAAGGTGGTGAGAGAGTGGCACTCTCATGCAGAGAAGGTGGTGAGAGAGTGGCACTCTCATGCAGAGAAGGCGGTGAGAGAGTGGCACTCTCATGCAGAGAAGGTGGTGAGAGAGTGGCTCTCTCATGCAGAGAAGGCGGTGAGAGAGTGGCACTCTCATGCAGAGAAGGCGGTGAGAGAGTGGCACTCTCATGCAGAGAAGGCGGTGAGAGAGTGGCTCTCTCATGCAGAGAAGGCGGTGAGAGAGTGGCACTCTCATGCAGAGAAGGCGGTGAGAGAGTGGCTCTCTCATGCAGAGAAGGCGGTAAGAGAGTGGCACTCTCATGCAGAGAAGGCGGTGAGAGAGTGGCTCTCTCATGCAGAGAAGGCAGTGAGAGAGTGGCTCTCTCATGCAGAGAAGGCAGTGAGAGAGTGGCTCTCTCATGCAGAGTATGGTAAGCGACACTTTTGCGGCGGCGCAATCAATCCAGCAGTCGCTGCAGCCCTGCAGACGAGCCGACGTGCCAGAACTTCCTGACTCATCGCGCATATTTGTCATCGATGGCCGGCGGTAAGTGAGCACATGAGGACGAACACGCAGAGCAGAAGGCATTACGAAACATGGTATTTGTTTCACGGTAAACATCGTAAAGTTTCAGTTTGTTTTGTCGACGTGGAGCGAATCCGATGCAAAATAATTAGGTCAACGAAAAAAGCGATAGGATTCTGCGAAAAAGAATGTGCTGATTTTCAGTCTCCTTTTTCACTCCCCTTAGGTCAGCAAAATTAGACCCAATTAACATTACAGTAATCTTCCAGAAATATATCCAAAAATTATTTGCAGTCCTGGCAATTTTCATGGATTACTTCAAACCCGGATCCAGATCTCACAAAAAAGAACACACGACAAAACAAGGATGTGTTGAAGCTCTGAAGACTTGAAGACCTGACCTGAAGGAAAACGACCGTTCTCGCAGTCCACATCCCGTCAAATATATGGCAGGTCTTCGCAGGCGCTCAGTCTCCCATAGGTCAGGGCTTTCCCATAAAAGTCCTTCGCAGAAGGACTCTATTACCCGGCCGACTTACCCGCATCGTCAACTTTCCTCCAATAATGCCAAGCAATTTCACTTCCGAGTTTCATCTACGAACGGCGCCCGGGCCAGCCTGTGGGTCAGTGTGGCCGACAGGCCGATTCAGGTGGTCCGCTCGCCCGCCGGCGGCCGCGGAGAAGGTCGCGCCGCCGCCGCGATCGGCCGGCGCCCGGCGGGGGCCGCGGCCGCTTATTTGGCGTCATCAGGCCGGGTTCGCGGCCGGCGCCGGCGGCGCGCGGCGCCGATCCGATCACCTTGGCGCCGACAATGGCTCCGGCGGCGGCTGCGACAGCTCAATTAGGCCCGGCGGCTGGCTGCAGCGCGAGGCCGCCGGCGGCCAGCTTCCCACGGCTGATCGGCCACCGAGGCCGAGGACGCGCCCCAGTGTGCGCGCGTGCGTGCCGGGAGCACTGGACGACGCTCCAGTCGCGCCTGGAAGCCGCCCGAGGCGCTCAGGTGACGGCCGCCAGAACAGTCGGAGTTGATTTCAACCTCCGACTGACGGCTGGTAAATAAGTCTCAGTTCATATCAATTCTGACATCAAAACAGACAGGGCTTACGTCTGACGTTACGTTCAACAGACCAAAATAAACAGCGCCGATGCCGTCGATGTAATTTCTGACGTCGAATCGAACAAGGGCGACGCTGGTCCCTACATCACCCGTCACAGATGTGATACCATTCCTAAGGTCAGCCACGTAGTCTTGTGATTAGTCCTGAAATCAGTCCGGAGAGAGTGGAAGCCGTTCTGACGTGCCTGAGCTGACATCAGACCTAATGTTAGACCTGCGTGAACTGACGTCGTTTGTGACGCCACGCCGGATGGAGTCACATCAGTCCCGACGTCAGCCGAACAGAACCGACGTTAAGCGTGGCGTTCGGTTAAACAGAATTGACATCGGACCTGACGTCAGGCCGTAATGGGCAGCACCAATGCTCAAGTCCTGGCGAACAGAACTGGCATTAGTTGTGATGTCCGGTTAAGCGGAGCTGACATCAGACCTGACGTCAGGCCGGAGCTGGCGGCGCCAATCCCGACGTCAGGCTGGCGACAAATGTCGCCATTAGCCGCCGCCGGCCGGCGGCCGGCGTGGGCCGCGGCCAGCCGGCCGGCCGGCCGCCTATAAAGCACGGCTGTCGACGGCGGCCGGACCGTGCCGACAGTGCCGGCCGGCCGGCCGGACCCGGCTGCCGGCGAGTCGGGAGCCCCGCCGTCGGCGGCCAGTGACACCCGCCCGCTGTGGGCTGCCGGCGGTGACGGAGCGGGGTGGCCGGAACCGAGCGCGGCGCCGGGCCGCCGGCCGACCACCCAGCCCGCCCGGCCGCCGCGGCCGCCCCCGGCGTGGCCGGCGGCGCCTGTGCGTGCCGCCGGGCTGGACCCCGCGGAAGGCCATCGCACCAGTTTATCTGCGGCCGGCGGCGGCGGTCGGCGGCGCCGGCGGTTTACGGGCGTGCCTATCACGGCGCGCATGAGCTATAACTTCTCATGGCTCGGGCCGGCCGTCACGACACGTCGCTGGAGCGGGCGGTCCCGCGGAGCGCCGGTGCGGTCGAGCCGGCGGTGGGCTGCCGTGGGCGTGGCCGGCACCGCTCGGCTCCACGGGCGGCGCGTAGCCGGCCCGACCGGCCCGCGGGCGCAGTGGCGCCGGCGGCCCGAAGAAGCCGGAACTCGGCCAGGGAAGGGCAAGTGGACTTCGCCGGGCAATAATGAAGCCCATGGTCGCCGTCTGTCACTGCCCTGTTCAGACGTCTGAACCGAGTGGGGCGACGTAGGGACGCCCTTTCGTGAAGCGGCGACTGGCACATTGCACGCCGGGTTCAGGTGGGGCCGGCATGTTAAGCTGTTTTTGTCCTCCATTTATTCAGATATTCCATGTGCTGCAGCGCGTCTGTGCGTCACAGGTGCGTTACCCACTCCGCGAGTACTCGCAGCCCGGACAGCCGGGAGGCGCGCGGCCGGCGACGAGGCTGCCGGCTTTGCGCCCAGGCCGCGAACCGTGCAGCGTGAGCCGTGAACCGTGACAGTCCACACCTGGCTGGCGTGACGGTCACGGTGGCCGGACAGATCCGGAAGATTCACAAACTGCCCACGTCGAAGAGTGGACGTGGGCACTCCGCCACAGACGCGGTGCACCCTCATTCCTGTGACCCGCTGTTCAGCGAGGTCCCAGGACGGCTACAGCACCTCCCGCGCCCACGGGCGTCCTGTGTCAATGGAATCGTTTAGTGAAGACAATGGACGATATGGTCATGGTGTGAGCACGCAGCTCCGAAACCCAGTCTTTACTTTAAAGCCGCATACATTTGGTGGCGATCATTTTGATCGACTGACAAACCCGCTGACGTCACGGGCCTCTTAATTGTGCGTTTGGGTCCTTGTCTACGCCAGCGTCATCCGGGAGTTACGATCTGCTTGAGCTCCTCATGAAGGACAGCGGCCGTTAACCAGTGTTCACGCGTGTGACGATAGGCGGGCAGGTGTTCGTGGTCGTGTTGCCCGGCAGCGAACATCGCTCTGGTCGTCACAGTGATGCTCTACACAGGTCATCGCACTACTGTCCCGTGCAAGAACGTCACGGATGACAGGTACAGCGGTCCTATTGTCGAAATCAGCGCCGGTTGGCCAGGTGTCTTGCTGAGACATGTACTTCAGACCCGACCAAAAATAAGCCCTTCCCGAAAGAAGTTCCCCGGCTGTTTTACCTACTAGGTGCCTTTAGGCGTTAAACAAGATGGCACAGAAGAAACAAGTTTGTAAAATATTTAGGTGAACCAAGTGCTGGCTATTAGATTTGCATGAGTCTTCTTAGAACGTTCATGTCTCAGAGCATTTTGATGCGTGATATGAGAGTAAAAGAGAGGCTTATATCACGTGGCGTAATGGGCGCTTTTAAACTCGTATTGTTGTCTCACCAATGAGCTCGTTCAAAAAAAAAATCTGAGCGTGCTTGTCGTCATTCTTTTTGAAAAGTTCAACGACGACATGTGAAGGTTTCCGATTCCAGTCTTAAACGTCCCCTCATGAAAACGATGCCTACGTGAAAAAAAAACTGCCAATGGTGTAGCTTGCAGGCCATTTTTGTATCGAACGAGTGCTTGGACCAAAAGGCCTGTGTGTCATGGGGACTTTTGTACGACGCAGTTGCTGCCCCTTCACGGCACACCTAGAGAAACAGTCAATGACACTCAAATCCCACGAAAATCCTTACATCCTCCTGCGCCATGCTCCCAGTGAACGACAGCTCCATTGCGCTGTGTGGCTCCAACCTACGAGCTCAGGTCAAGCCATCAGAACGCACTGCATTTCCTCATACTTGAAGTGGACGATCGCAGTTGTACCGATGGCGAGCTTATCTCATGTGATCATCGCTGTCTGCCAGAATGTTCACAGGGCCGTTCTTACATTTTCATAAGCTCAGCCAGGCCCGCTACTCTTAGTCCTACGTCTGGGGTGCTCTGGCGCATCCGGGTCTAAAGTGCCTGGATACAGACTGGCTCACGACGGAGAATACCAGACTTGCAGGATGCTCGGGCTCTAGAGACGGGCTGCCTTCGGAACGCAACACCGCATGAAGCGATTCGCGAGGGTCAAATTACTTGCTCGGTGACAACGACCAGCTGTTTTATACGAGCAGTGGACCAAAAAATCGTTCTTGCATTCCTGAACAGCAGCTCACAAACGATGCAGTTATTTTCGGTCCTTAAATACCTATGGATTTTTCGACCGCTTGACTGGGATGCCTGCCACTAGCCTAATATAACTTTAATGATGACCGGAGGAAGTTTTGTCAAAGTTTGTCAGAATTCGTTTCTCAATCCTCAGAGAACATGTGAAAATCCGTGAACTATCACTGGCGTCCTTCAAAACATCACTCAGAAAAAACGAATGGGGAGGGTTGACGTCCGTCGTCCCAGTTTCCCACGAACTCCAACGATTTTTCATCAACTGTCGAAACAAGTGCCACAACTGGGACAAACAACCAAGTACAGTTCCGCATCTGGAGACACAGGAACAACTTCAGGCTAAGCAAAGGCGTCGGATTAGATCCATACTGGCGACGATATGCGTCTCAATGCTCCTAGTTTCCAGCAGAATTCTTATATTTCACGAGAAAATGCCTGCAGGAATGCTAAAACCGTGCGGTAAACGTTTTATTCAATGGCGTCAAGCTAAAGATGTTTGTTTTCTAACTTCCATTCGTTTAATTTTGGAAATCTCAACGCTAAAGAGCGCCTTAAACTATTCTAAATAGTGAGGGCTGCAGCACATCTTCTACGTAAGAAGAAACTTGTTGCCACAGTCCTTTCCGCAGTAACTTTTGATCAACGTGACCATTCGTTAAAAAATTGTACATCCGCATTTCAAATCCTGGCCTAACTTTCTACCGTATCTAAGGATATATAGAACTAAAATTAAGTACGCAACTTTTCTGAGTAACAGAGTTTCCTGCGTAGAGCCTTCTCCATGAGTTGCCGAAAAACATGGAGACTACTCGTTTTTTGTGTTTAATCACGTGGTTTCCTACGTTTCTGAAAAAAGAAACCGCAGCAAACCACGTTTCTTCCCCTGAAGCCATGCTAGAAGCTGGGCTAGAAGCGTCGACAGTTTCTGGTCAGGTAGCAGTATTGTCACATCAGAATTTTTCATCCGGTCGAGTAGCAATGTGTACTATTTCGATCTGCCAAACACCGTTCTGTAGCAATGTGACATAAGTCGTAGGATCAATCACCGTAGTGTTTTACCCGCCATAGCCGAGCTGATTTGCACTGAGGTGCACTCGGTGATATTCATAATCTGTCTGTCACAGCCGGAGTGTTTCACTGTATCCTGTGGCCGGAGATCGTCACTCCCGGCAGCCACGACCAGAGTATTATACTGTGATCTGTGGCCGGTGAACGTCGCACGCGGCCGTCGCAGCAAGGGTGTTACACTGCGCCCTCTGACCGGCAGTTGTCATATTCGGCCGTCACAGCCGGGGCGTTGCACTGTGATCCGTGGCCGGCGACCGTCACACGCGGCCGTCACAGCCGGCCGCCAAGGTCGACGCGGCGGCGCGGCCGGCTGCGGCGCGGCGGTGCCATCAGCGGGCGCCGGTCGACCAACCGTCACACGCCGGCGCGCCGCGGCCAACGCCGCCCGCCGCGTGACGCCACGTTTGAAATCGCCGCCCGCTCGCGGCGGACGCCGGCGCCGGCGGTCCGGTCAACAGCGATAGGGCTATTGGAAAGTGGGCGTACGGACGACTGTTTGGCGCTGGCCAACACGGTCGCCCCCGCCCGCAATCGTCCGCCTATTGGCAATAGCTCGGGGCTGACCCGTCGCCGACTGGGGCCGTTCGGACGCCGGCGAGGTCAGCCGCTGGCGTCTCCAGGTCGCAGCGGGGTGACACGGTCCGCGGGAGAAGAGAGCCAGGGCACAGTGCCGGACTGCGCTGCCAGTCCGGGATGGAGACCTGCTGTCAGAGACGGCGGCTTCTGCCGGGAGCTGTCGCTGGTCGTCAGGGCCGGTAGAAGCCTGGGCTGAGCTGCAGCGCAGTGGGCGGCTTCAACAATGTCAGGGGACGGCGGACACGAATCGGTATAGATAGGTTATGTGCTCTCTACGCGCCTCCGAATCATTGGCCCCTTTTCTGGAGTACGATACGTTATGCTCATATCGCCACTTCCCACCCTGCGTTAAATAAACATTGGAAGACCATTCATTGGCATTTGCACACTGACGTATACTGTTTGCGCGGATTATATTATCTTAAGTGGAAATCGCAAAGGACAACCAACAATATTTTCCGATCAGTCATTCGTTGCCCCATTACTAGCAGTAAGAGGATGTACCGCTGAGCGACGTAAAATTTTGGCGTTGGTATGTTCACCAGGACCCTTAAAACCTATTTTGCCGCCTTAGTCAGCTCTCTTCGTGAAATGTGTCCCCAAAACAGTTTTACCACGTAATTCTTTCAAATCGCTCGCGGATTCTGTCCGTTTGCTAGGTCTTTGCCTTGCGATTTCGGATGTCTCTGGATGAAAACGGCACACTTTGGGAATATGCATAAATTTCTCAGCTTCCCAGCCTTCACATAACATGCTGTTCCTAAAACAGCACTCCATCAGCAGTTTAAACAAGTTTGAAAATCATGCTTTGCTATAGATATGGGACATTCATTGGCTATCTTCCCTTTTGTTTGCTTTTGATTGTTTTTTTGTGGAATATAACGTCGTGCTACTCCCTGGTACTTATAACAGCAATATTTTTGTTGGGAGAATTTGCAGATCCAGAATCGTTTAGATGCCCTCGTGCAAACGACTCTAATCCATTGGTATTTCCCCGAATTCCATAGGCAAAACAGCCACACGCAGCCATACAGCTCGCATTCATAACTGCACAGTGCCACACATAGCACAGACAGCCAGGCCGACAGGCAGACAGACAGCGCGGCCGACAGAGGCGGGGCGGCGCCCGGCGCGGCGTTTCCGGTCGGAGCGGCGGCCGAACGCTGGAGCAATAGACGCGCCATCGCGCGCGGCGGCGCCACAATGGCCAGGGCCACCGGGCCGCCACCGCGCGGCCGGCCGTGCGAGCCGCACTCGCACCGGCCGGCGTGATATTCAGGCTCGGGCTCGCACCACACGCATACGTAGAGGACGACACACATCCCTGAGTTCGGAGACGGACGTGGCCGATTCAAACGCGCGTTTTTGACGCGGATGCAGATGCAGACCACCCCGCCAGGCCGGGATGCAGAAGTGCACGCCTGAGGGCGGCTCGTGACGGCTGCGTTCCCGTCCGAGTGGCTCACGCGGGTAGCGGGCGCCCGATGAGCGGCGCGGCGTGACGCTATGGCGGCCGGGTCGCGTGACGGCCGGATTTAAATACGGCCGGGCACGGTCGGCCGCAAGCGGTGCGTATTGCGGGCGGAGACCGCTGCCGACCCGTCAGAGGTGGGGCTGCCGGAGCCGCCCGCCGCGGGGCATTGTTTGGGGATTAGCCGTCATCGACGCCATCGCTACGCCACTTCGCCCTAGATCGCCTGTGGGCGGAGGCTTTTCACTGCAGATAAACCGCTACGCTGCGCGCTCGAAAACAGATTTTGCGTTCTCTTTATGAAGTTTGTACTTCGCATCCTTATCGATCAACTGAGAATAGAAACTCCTCAGTGCAGCGTGCAGTGCCATATGGAAATACCCATTGTTTTGTAAGCTGCCACATTTAATCGAAACGACATTAAGAGAAACATTCATTTGCACACGTACGGAAGTGACCGCAGTTCGTACAACAAATACCTCGGTTTCCAAGGCTTTAAGGAAGGAAAAGAAAACAAAATGGTACGATATTAATAAATTACAACAGTTCACCACACGGGACACCACGAGCAATGTCCTCGGAAGACTCGTGTTATTACGCTTCATATCCGGTGCATTTCAGCGGGAAGGTCGTTCACAACGTACCATTAGTCACCCGCTACAGATGGTCGAACGTCGCGAGAAAGTGACAAACCACGTGTCCCAAACCGAGTGCGAATTCATTACAGCAAATGTCGGCATTATTCTCTCCTCAGGATACTTAGTGTTGTTAGGGTAACTGGAAGGTCAGAAGCTGAAATTCGAATTTAAACTCCCTTTCGTTATTAGGCCGGCCCGGAATGGGGAGGCAGGCTTTTACGATCCCCTGTTTTCTAACCCAGTCCGACGCGGTCTTTTCAGCTCACCTGATACGCGAGCACAAATAAAGCCTTCCGGTCTGGTCTGAAATAAGGCGCAGTTTGCTTTTAGCACCGTCATGAAAAACGGTTTCCTTTCTAGGACTTGACATTGGAGCGAACAGGATTGACATTAGATTAGGGTTCCCGTATTTCTCGGTTATAGTGGGTGGTAAAGACTAACACACCTTTGCTTCGGCAAAGGTGTCAAAATTGTCCTCGTTGAAATATATCTGTTGTTGGGTAGGCAGTCGGGCAACGCGCCCCCTCGAGTAAATGCACCGCCGACCATTTTCTCCAATATTTGAAGTTATTGATAAAAAACTGAGATTGCCAGAAAAAAAATCGCCCTCTGTTGTTACAGTACTACTATCTTTGAGCGCCAGCGACACAAGGTGGATGTGCTGGGGAGACGGCAAGCTTTTGGCTCTAATTCGTGTTATCTTTAGCGAACACAAGAATCTGATTTGTACCGTGCGTTCCAACGCCGCTACCACAATATGTCAATGGACCAATCTAGTTACGTATCTTCTATTTTTAAATAAAAAGGAAAAGTGGCAAAAATAGCGTATAAGTTTCGAAATAATGTTTCGATACATCGGTATGTGTGTGAGGAAATGCGCCCTTCAAACATAGGGCAAAGTGTCCCTGGTGAGCGCTATGCCCGTTGATTGGAATCTAAGGGCAGGTACGCACCTAAAACACGCAGATAAACTCCTTCAAAGACTCTTGGTCCATTCGCCAACGTCCACACACTTCAGCATGCATGGTTTTATACTATGTATTTCAGATCAAGGATTTAACAATCAATGGGTATTCCATAAAGTATGTCAATTTTCAGTGTTTATACCACTTTCTATGTCTCATGTTTGAGCACCATTGCTATCTACGTTGATGTAGCGCTACGTCACAAGACCAATAAAAATGTCATTTCCATGTTCATTATAGTGAAGAGGAGGCTCGAGGGCATATGGTACAGTATGGTGTAATATCATGTCCTATATGGTAATTCAGTTCCGTTTTCATATCACCTAAGATTACCTTAGCGTTTCATGGTATTTTTATGTATTGTTAGTCATGCTCGAAAATAAAAACTCCGGTTTTGTTCAAAAATTTCAGTTTCCGTAATTACGATTCTAGACGTCAATGCGTCGATCTGGCCGATTGAGGCCTATGGCAACATTTCACCTAAAAGATACTGGCACGGATCTTTCGAAATTCTTCAAAACAAAGCAAAACACAGCTACCAGTTCATCCAAAAATTTTGTCCTATGCAGCGGCTGATATTTTAGACATCTCAGGGAAATGTCAGGGAGGACTGAGCCCCTTCCGTGATTTTGATAGGCCCTCCTTTGCACGTTTTAAACCGTAGCCGTGAATTTATCTCATGCTTCACTTGTTCACGGCATCAGGATCTTTAGATTGTATGATAAAGGATGCTCTGCTCTTTGGTGCGCAGCATGGGCCCTCTGTCAAAAGGGAAAGGTGCTGTACCCCACAAAAAAGGGGCGCTTTGCCTCTCGTCCTGCAGTGCGGTAAATCGCCGTTCTTTGCATTCTTTCACAGTGCCGTATATTTATGCCAAAAAAGAACACAATGAATGCTTAAATTGATCATTGTGCAAAACTAGTCAACTGAATAAGAAAGAGCCCTGTTCTTACCACCCAAGGAACTATATATAGCTCCTTGGATGGTTGTGAAGAGAAGATGGTGTTGTGGAAGGTTTTCAAACAATCAGCAAAATTTGCATCCGTGTCATTTGGATTGAACACATACCTATGTTTAATGTCAGTTATTTGAGATCATTTCTGAGGAATCATTGTTTATCCTTTCATCTCCTCCAGAAAATTCGGTGGGTGCCCCAAGCATTCCGCTCCCGTTTTTGTGTACCTGTGCCTCGGGTCAGGCTCTCTTTACGGAAACTCCTCTCTCTGCCTCTCTCCCCTCTGTCTCGGTCCCCGGACCGCTGAGCCGGGCAGCGCCGCGCGGCCGCGGCCGTGGCGTGACCGGCGCGGCCGCCGCTCGGCCGTCCGTCGTCGTTCGGAGCGGCGGGGTGCGGCCGATCGCCGCCCGCTGACGGCCGCCAGTGACAGCCGGTGTCACGCCAGGGCCCGCAGCGTCACGTCGCCCGTCCCGGCGCTGGCAGCGCTCTAAATCTCGGCCCGGTACCGGCGCGGCACCCCCCCCCGCGCCCGTCCAGCCCGACCGGCCGGCGCCCAGCACCGGCACGGCACGGACCGAGGCACACACGCGCGGACTCGCTGACAGAGGCGCACACAAACACAGAAACATGCACACACGCACATTCACACTGGGGACGTTTTCAGAGCCCCACCTCACAGTGGCACAGCCCAAAATGGCGGCCGCCGACAGAGCCGTCACGGGCCGTTCTTTTATGCCCGGGTCAGGAAGTGCACGTGAGGATGACCGACATTAATCAACCTTCGATTGCAAAATTCGGGTGCCGGGCGTGGCCGGCGTCGGTGGACCGACTGGGGCCCTGTCGTGACGATTTGGTGCAGCTGCATCGGCCCAATATTCCTCGGTCCGCGCGGCACTCTGTCAGCAGCGGATCCGGATATCCCCCTCCCCTCCCCGGAGACTGTCGACAGCGCACCACCGACATCCCCCGGAGACTGTCGACAGTGGACCAGAGGTGTTCCCGGAGACTGTCGACAGTAGGTCAGCGGCGTCCCCCGGAGACTGTCGACATCGGACCAGAGGTATTCTCGGAGATTGTCAGCAGTGGACGAGAGGTATCCCCTGAAGACTATCGATAGCCGACCGGAGGCGTCCCCGGAGACTGGGAGACTGTTGACAGTGGACCAGCGGCGTCTCAGACCAGCGGCGTCCCCGGGGACTATCGACAGTGGGCCTGCGGCGTCCCCCAGAGACTGTCGACAATGGACCAGCGGCGTCCCTCGGAGACTGTCGACAAAGGGCCTGCGGCGCCTCCGGAGACTATCTACTGTCGACAGTGGACCAGAGGCGTCCCACGGAGACTGTCGACAGTGGGCCTGCGGCGTCCCCCGGGGAGACTGTCGTCAGGAGACCCGCGGCGCCCCGGGGACTGACCTGTGACGGCTGTCAGCAGCGTGAGCAGCAGCGGCGCCGACAGCCGCCCTCGGACGGAGGACGCTCTCATGACGTCAGCGGCACCGCATCCCGCCTCTGCGCGGGGCCCGGACTCCTGCCGGCGGACACACAGCCGTCTGAGGACGTGGGTCTGCAGGGAGAGACCGTCTGAAAGAGTGGACACGCGGGACGAGAACGTCTGACGAGGGGACCTGCAGGGGCAGCTCTGACTGGAGACGCGGACCTACAGGCTCAGGGGCACGGTCGCCTGAGGTGTCTGGCGAACGGCACGTGCCTCGTCGGAGGCCAGCGGACTGCGGCGGTTCGCGGGACCGGAACAAAGTCGACGTCTCAATATCCGAGTCTGCCTCCCGTCCCGCCGGCCCGGCGCACCACCGGAGACAGCCGACCCCAGCAAAAACCCGCGCAGGGAAGATGGACGCCGGCGATTTAGGCGTGGTCATTTGAGCGTGGTCGGCCATTTAAGCCACAAAAGAGACCCGTCAAATAAACAGCAGCGGCGGGTGCTCTCATCTGAGTGGTGTATTGTCCAGCCGTCGTCACACTCTGGCGATTATGAATTGGGCCGAGGAAGCCGCAGCTCGGGACCTGATTGTGAAGTGCTGGAGCTACCATGGGGAACAGCATTCGAGATCAATAGCTGAATAAAGCCAAGAGCCGAATTGAAACCATTGTTGTGGTCCATCTGCTTTGTTGAGAGTTGATCGTGGTTTGGACATTAATATATATATATATATATATGTATATATATATGCATATATATACATGCATATATATATGTGTATATATATATGCATTTATACATACACAGCATTTACGCTGGACATTGCACCTACGTTTGGGCATTGCCCGACGATGAACAGTGCACCTATATGACGGAGCTCCCGCCCAACACATACGTGGATATTGCGACGGAACATATAAGACAATGACTGCCCGACAGCTCTCATGCTTGATTTAAAGTTATCCATAACGACAGCAAACGTTTGGAGATATCCACCCGCATTCACGATCTCCTCTACATATTCATAGACAAAATTAAGTTTTTCGTTTTCCATATGTTTGGGGTGGAACCGTCGTATACATTTATGACCGCATATGCTACTCCGTTAAATTTTGCTCGATTGTGCTTGGGATTCAGTCTGCATTTATATTTCAAATGCTTTAATCGCTCGCAGTGCTAGGAACACTGACTATATTTTGTTGAGTCTGAAATTTGTACTTAAACCAGCAGATAAAACGAAGAACGAATAAATTTTTGACGTTATTTTTGTTTTTAATATTATGTAACGAATAAAAAGACTAACAGCGGAGTCTATCTTCAGCGACTACCATGACGACTACCGTGGTCATGTTCCCCGCCATGGTAAACGGCAAATAAAAATCGCCGAATTTAGCTGGACATCTTGGGGAATAAATTGCATGAAGAATAATAAACATCGTAAATATTTCCCTCTTCAAAAGAGTTGGCAATATTTTGATGTACAAATATATTGCTGAAATGTGGCCAGGAACAGTTTTGCTTGACTAAAGTCAATCTCGGTCATCTTAGGAGGGCTGTTTACGCTTCGCTGGATCCACCCCTGAATAGAACCGTTCAAGTTAAAAAAAAAAAAAAAACTTTAATTCAAGCCGCCAAATAGCCGAAAAGGAACTATTCGTACAAGTATGGCAGGCACTTCAACGGTATGCACATACTTTTAAGCACGTCCTCCATGCAACAAGATAACTGGACTGAATTGCTAAGAAGCCAGCGTAACTCCAACGTGACGTCATGGCAAAGGCCACGGTTTCGGTCCCCGGGAGCCGCCATTGTCGAGCCGGAAAGAATTCCGAAAGTGCCTATCTCAAGCGGCTGAAACGGCCGCGTGCCGTTCTGCTCGTCGCCAGTCTCGACAAAAGAGCGCGACGAGGGCAACGCTCCGTCCGGATCCGGCTCAGGACAACGTAAACAATGACAAGGAAGCATGCGGGAGCGTGCCAGCAACATTACTTGGCCATAAGAGACGGCACGTTTTAATGGTTCAGCCTCAAAAATGCAGATGCTTCCAATAGACTGCAAAGTGAATAATTCGCGGTTTGGCTTGTACTGTAGATGACTAAATTAGCGCGGACACCTGCGACACTTGATGTAAAAGAGCGTAATAAAGTCTTTACTGAGGGAGAAGTTTAACACATATTTTTAAGGGAGGCATTCCCGCTTCGAACAAGAGTGTGGGAGTATCCAGCTAAGCACAGGCGTAGCCAAAAAGGGGCCCGGAGGGCCCGGGCCCCCCCTTGGGCCCAATTTTTTTGTAAAAATGATCGTCTTCCCATCGTCTTCCCAGCAAGCGGTTTTCGTATGATTTCTGTCCACAGTGAGCCCCTCCCCCTTCCTCTCGGAAAATCCTGGCCGTGCCCTTGCAACTAAGTGCATGTATGTGTGTGTGGGGGGAGGGTAAGTGGCTTTTCCAATAAGGCTAATGCTAAATTTCCAAAAAACTGGGAATCCTCGACCCTTCCTTGATACGCCCATGGCTTTGAGCATACGTCTGACATCGTTGCACTCATTTTGGTTCAGTCACCTGGTGAAAGACGTTGATTGGCCTTTGTGATACGCTAAAATAAAGGCTTGACAGGGAAAAATGCCCCGAAGGCTGCTGACTATTTCGGCATTACGGATACTGTTGCTAAAGGTAAGTTTCTGCCCGACGAAATCGCAAACAATACTTTGTATAATTGCCACCAATATCAAGAATGTATCATCCTGTTTCCAACCATATTTTCCACTACTTGATTTTCTAAAAAAAATAACAACAAAATCGTAACGATAACGTACCACTCAGTAATACCGTGCTGCAGTCGACTGGCGGAAAACAACAATATTCCGCGGCAGAAAATGTAGTGCCCCAAGGTTACAGGTTATTGACATCAAGGATGTGTCGACTATGCATGCATCTTCAACGGATAATGACGTCATATATATGAAAATTCTATTCTGTTGCCACAAATTGAACTTGGAGGAACTGATGAATTATTACGCTGTTATATTACTGTATTAGATAATTGTTGGGATATCTGATATCAGTATTATTACATTATGACATTTAATACTCGTTAGCTTACATTAGGTTGCTAGGTTGGGTTGTGCTGGGCTAGGTTAGATAAGGTTAGGTTAGGTTAGGTTAGGCTAGGTTAGGTTAGGTTAGGTTAGGTTAGGTTAGGTTAGTTTGGGTTAGGTTACTATGTTAGGCTAGGGTAAATTTTTATTTATTGTTTTATTTCACTTACTCATATCTTCCAGTTTTGTTCCGTGATTTCTTTTCAGATATTTTATTTCACTGCTTTTTATTTTTATTTTGTATTTTTGAAATTGCAACTTCACTTTTTCATCTTTGTAATATTTTTACTTTTTATTATTATTGTTGTTTGTTATTATTATTATTGTTATTTTATTATTATTACTATTATTATTATTATACAACGACTAACTTTTCATTTTAAAGATAATTTATATCGCATTAGTTATTTCCCCAACCTTTTTTATTACTCTTGATTGGACCTTGAGTCCGGCCGACGACCAATCAGCGTCGAGATCTCACGTAAACAAACTATTTAACGCAGAAACGTCACAAATCCCTACGCGAGCGTCTGGCGGTTAGCATACCAGTGACGACGCAATTTGCTTCGGGAGAAATAATGTGTGCTTCAGGTTTTTCCGGCTGAAATCGTAAGTAGTACTTATCAGTGTTGCATTTGAAGCGCCATGCAACCACTACTACGATTATGTTCCCTCGAAGTCAGCGCTCGGTCAAAATCTGACTGTTGACCGATACTGAAGACGTATAGGAACCGAAGATATGTGTGAATGGGACCCAGATACCCTAATGGGCTTTGTTCCAAAGAGTCATGCGTTTTTTTTAAATCTTCAGTGATCTCAGTGGAATCATCATATGCAAATCATAAATGATGAATATTCAAAATTAATGAGAGACCGGAGGGAGAAGCAAACTATAGCAAAGCAAAACAATGTCAACTGACGGCCCACCAAAAAACAATTTAAGGAATGCGTTGCTGTATCACGAACATGAGGGGAAGTCATAGATACCATGGAATCACAATTATAGGTTTACCACCTAGTCTTGCATCTGTCTCTGGGCCCTTCAGCCGCATGTTAATTTGATGGCCGGACTGCAGTAAGCTGCTGAAAATCAGGGGCTTCAGAATGCAGTTTGGAATGTTTTCTTAAAAACTTGACGGCCAAACGCATCTTGTGTACATCGGAGCTGATCGCGTACGCACCTGCCTTCATGGTAGACCTTCAAAACAAAACAAATTCAAAATTGCTTAGTCAAAAATAAAACCAAACATCCGACATTTGTTGCATCTGCGCTTCGGGCCGGAGGGCAACAAATGTCGGCAAGCTTAAAATCGTTGGTTCTTTGCGTGGTATGAGAACGTTAGATTCAGATACCATAGATTCAGCCTTCCCTAAATCCACCACTTCGCCTAAATCCGTTGATCGTAATTGCAGTTTGAGACATTTTTAAGGCTTCAGGAATGCGGATAGGAATTTCTTTGCCTTTTCATGACTAGACCCTCTATGAGCCTGGTTGGTTTGTTCCGGGCTGCTATCTCTCGTTCCGCAAAACTGTGCTTATCGTGGGTGAAAACACACACCTGCAAAGTCAAATAACAATGATAAACTCTTTGAACGGGCCATTATCTTGCATTTCATCATTGCTGATTTTTACCTTTTTCGTTCCGCTTTGGTTTTTGCGGCCTTTTGACGGATGTTAGAAGGTAGTTATTTCACAGAATGAAAACATTTCTCCTATACCAGTCAGTTTAATAGGATTGTATACGTTGGTTGACTTTTCAGAAATGTATTTAGCATATTCACAGGAGGTTGTTGACCATGTCGTCATCGCTGATTTTTCTCGCAAATGCCCGGAAGTATGCAAACATAATTGAACGAAAGCTATTTTCTAACGCCATCCGACGACGTGACGTATGGCGGGTCTTTTACAAACGCTCACTGGACCATATCTGTTCGTGAAGGCACGTAGCAATTGACAACAACGTACAAAGAAATTCAGAGATAACAAGAGAAATACAGAGAAATAAGTCACGAGAAATTCATGGAACTAGCTTTGCAGTTTCATGAATGTCGGCTTCCAGACAAAATTACGACAAAAATGCACATTATTGTCAACAAGACGCGACTTGGCTATCCGGCAGCTCAGACTGCTTGTTAAATTAACATTTTTGGACCGATATAATTCGTTGAGGAATGTCGCGCGGCACGTCGGTAAGATGGAAGGCGGAATCTCGGGGTCGGCGAGGGCGAGCTTTCCTGCATAGTTCTGCATATTCACCACTAACCCTATAGCGCTGTATGACAAGAAACTACATAAAAATGTCGTGCGCCCTGATACCTCTGAAAAACTCCCGGTGTACCTGCTCCTAAAAGCGCTTCCCGATTCTTCGTAATGCATCGCGCCACTCAGGCTTTACAAAGCACTTATCAAAAAGGTTCATATTCGCGCACAGCCGAACCATCGGGGAGCCAACACCGATCTGTGACGATGACGTCAGATGGACGACACTCTCTCTAAGTTAACAAGCTACTGCGCTATTTAGGAATTTTGCAGCCAAAAATGGCTCGGCGTAGGGGTGTATTTAGAAACTGGCCAAGGGGGACGCCATCATGTTTCGGGGGGGGGGCGCCAGCAGTTTTAGGGGCGCCAATACATATGGTGGTTGAGGGAGGCAGCTTAAGTGCTTAAGTATTCTGTCATTTCAAAGGTCGTGCAAAGAGATGGCCCAGCGTCGCCTGGGCTCGAAGGTAGCCCGGCACTCTGTCATTACAAAATGACGTCCTTAGGCGCCATTTCTGGTCCCCAGGGCACGTGGTACTGCGGTGGTGGGGCAAGATCTCTACTATCGAAGTACCGGAATGCGGGACTGAGCGTGCCACACGGGAGCGAGTCGTATGCAGGTGGTTCGCGACGTTGCTCAAGTACAGCACACAGGTAGGAGTCTCAGCCTTCCATGCGTTCGACTGCCTTTGCCATACTAGGCGCAACAGGTTCCTTATTTCTCAGGGGCGCCGATGGAATCCTCGGCGGCGACGCTTCAGGGATTTGGGAGCCCTTCTGCTCTTTAAGGCGTTCTTCTAACCCTCGGGACACATTGTCATACGTCAGTGGCGCCCTTTGAGCCACTGAGGGCGCTCCTCCAGGTTTTGGGGTGCCCAAACTCTTTAGGGCGCCCTTCTAGTCCTCGAAACATATTTTAGGATCACAAGGACGTCCTTTGATTCCTCAAGGATGCTTTTCTAGTTTGAGGCCTTTATTCTTTTGTTTTCAGGACGTTCTTCCAGGCCTCTGGTCTGAACATATTCTCAGACCACAGGGGCACTCTGTCAACCCTCGGGGGCGCCCCTTCAAGGTTTGGAGCGCCATTTTATTTTTTAGAGCGTCCTTCTAGATCTGGAGCATATTTTAGACATCAGCGGCGTCCTATGAGCTCGCGGGGTGCCCCCCCCCCCAGGGTTTGAGGCGCCCCTTTATTCTTTAGGACGTCCTTCTATCCCTCGGAACGTATCTGCAGATCTCAGGTGTGCCCTTTGGGCCATCGGGGGCGCCTAGCCAGTGGTTTGGGCGCCTGTTTGCTACTTAGGGCGTCCTGCTATCGTAACGGACATATGTTATCGGCGTGTCCGAGTTAGCACTCGCCAGGCATCCCCCATCTCCGAGGATTTGGGACTCCCTTTTATTCTTCACGGCGTCCTTCTAGACCTCGGAACATATTTTCAGAGATCACAGGGGAAGCCTTTCAGCCCTCGGGGACGACCCTCCAGGGTTTTGGGCGCCCCTTTATTCTTCAGGATATTCTTTTAGTCGTCTTTCAACCCTTTAGCCACGTTTTCAGACCTTAAAGGCGCTCTTTGCGCTCTCCGGGGGGGGGGGGAGGGGAGCTCTCCAGGATTTGGGGCGCCCTTGGGGGGTCATGACCATTACATTAATTCGAGTTGCTGATTTTCTTCCCATCCTCGGGACATGTTTAGGCCTCATTAGTCGCACTTCGAGGCTCGAGAGCATGATTTCATGTTCGGCACCCTGTTAGCCAGAAAACTGTATTCCCGACAGGGCGCCTTCGGCGCCCAAGGGGGATGCCATGGCCCGATGACATCCCCAATATACGCCTCTGACTCGGCGTGCATGTCTAAGCCCACTGGAATATCGGCATGTATCAAGGTATGAATGATTACGATTATGATACGCATGATTATGCTGTGATTGTATGTTTTTAGGGATTACACCGGCAGGGAATTCAGAACTGCCCTGACTAGGCCTCACCTGAACATTTCACGGGCACGGAAATCAAGCCGACAGCTCCCGGACTGAATATGCAAGGGCGCTGTCAGCGCAGCATGTAACTCTGACAGATATATCAGTGCATGTGCCACACCGTATTTGGGCGCTGGATTTTCTGAAAGATCCTGAGAATATGTTTTGGACGAGACCGTCCCAATGCAAAGGAGTTGCGGAGGTTACACCCTGGACTGTACCCGTCAGGGACCTCAGGAGAACACGTCCTGGACGGTACCTGTCAAGAACCGTGCATTTTACGGACTTACGGAGGACACGTCCCGGATCGTACCTGTCACGGACCTCCGGACACATCCAGGACCGTACTTGTCAAGGACCTCAGGGGACACGTTCTGGACTGTACCTGTCAGTGAACTCCGGAGATCACGTCTTGGACAGTGCCTGTTAAAGACCTCCGGAGAACACGTCTTGGACCTCCTGAGAACCTTTCAGCGACCTCCGGTCCGTACAGCCAGGTCGGAAGGTGCCCGGCCATGGACGAGTCATGGACGTGTCCGGACCGGACTGTAGCGGTCCGGACACGTCCTGACCGCACCTGACGGGGCACTGTCAGGGACCCGAGGACATATCTGACGGAGAGTTCAGACGGATGCTTCATGCACCATACCTGGAAGCAGTCGCAACGTCCGCCAGCTTAGCAGGACCACGCTGATGATGCTGTAGCTCACGCTGCTCTTGACGGCGACCTCGCGACCGCCATGCCAGCGGCTCTCAACTCCCCGTCCAGACCGACACTGGTCCGGTGCAGCCGTGTTCGAGCCACGGGGGACTGGTGGCGCCGCCACCCGGTCGCTGCACCAAGCTCGCCGGTCTCTTGCCGGAAGAGGTCTGAGTGTCGTGACGCATGATCTGGAAGTTTGGCGTGATTAAGGAACAAGGCGTTCTTTTTATGCCAACTCAGGGCTGTAGGCAAGGGATGGCCAGGAGGTCATGGCCCGTTTCCTGAGCCAAGCGATCTACACTCGATATTTAGCGATTTTGCTGGAATATGCACAAGTGATCATGTACATCGTGCAAAAGTAAACACACGTGTTCTTCCCAGGCACGTAACCAGGATTTTCCTTGACAAAATTTACAGGAAAAAATAGCAATGCTATGCAGCTGACTTAATGCTTAATCCAAAGGAATACGACTAACATTTGCTTTTGCAACATATGTATGATCACTATTCCGTATTCCTGCGAAGTCGCTATATATCTAGTGCAGATTGCGCATCTGGGGGGGGGGGGGGGCATGGCCACCATGGCCCCCCATTGGCAACGTTCCTGGTTCTTTCTGTGCACTAAATATGAGATCAGTTGCATAAAATTGCTGCCTTGTCCTATGAGTTTCGTCATATGCCAGTGGCATATGACAAAATTTGACATTTGCCCTCCCCTGAGGAAAGCCCTGGCTACGTGTCTGTGGCGACAGAGGCTTAGTTTTACGCGCAGAATATATATGTAATAGCTGACTAAACTCGACGGCGGGAAAATGAGCTAAAAGGAACAGGGGACATGGCGGATCGAGCGTTACGAGTAAGAGATGGGTAAATGTTCTGGTGTTTTTTAACGGGATTCAGGAGGATGCTTGCTGCATACACGCTGTTAAGTGAGCAAATACTCTCTTAAAATGACGTTACGTCTTTGATTGCCATTTAGGTGCTGAATGTATGAAGTGTTCCAGACTTCACTCAGAAAATTAGGAATATATTGTGGTACCTTCAGTTGAAAATAATGCTTTCCTCGACAATGCGCTCATCTACGTACCTGTTTGTCATTGCCAAGTACAGCACTTTGGTCGGCTCGTAAACAGCATTGGGATTAGCCGAACAAGTGGTGCAGTGGCCATTACATTATACGTGTGTTGTTTGATGCTACACAGTATAATCCAGCTAACACATGACGTCGTTATAACGTTGCAACAAAGTTGTATTTCGGTAATCGAAAATTTTACGTTACCAAAACGTCGTGACACCGTTGTGGACGTTGTTAGGTTACAAAGCTGTTCTGCTGTCGTGATTAAACGTCCTGTTAACGTTGTGAAGGTACGTTACGGGAACGTTACCCTCATGGCCTCTGTGCGAAACCCAATGTTTGGGACAAAACCTTCGATATTCGCTCACAAAATGATGACTTTCGTTCCACACCGATATGAGTCATATCTTTGCCAAATCAGAAAAGATGTCCTCACCAATTTATTCTCTCGTTACTATGTAACGTTGTACTAACGTTGTCACCATACGTTGTGACAACGCTCACTCCACAACGTGCAGAGGGCGTGTGTTGGCGTTAGATGTTATGGTAATATGTGAAGAATAATGCTAGCACAAACGAAACAAGGAAACAGCGAAATCTAAAAGAAAAACTTGAGGACAAAATTTGAAATTACAAATTATGAAGGAAAACCTGAAACTAGAAATCTGACATGAACATATAGAAGAAACATGAATAAACCCTAGTAAGCGCCACAAGCGCGACATTTTAATTTCCTCCTCTGTGGCGTATTCGACACAAAACGACAGAAATCGACTGCCGCACATGTTTTGCTGTCGTAAACATGAGTACCGATGTGTTAATTATTAACACTAAATGCGGTAACAAAACGTTACAGGCTTTCCGTTATCAGCAGTTTGAAAACAACTGGAAACACTATTTTATTCCCAAAACCGATGTGTTGAAGCTTCTTCACAGGAGCCAAAATAGGTGAGTCCCAAAGTGAGCGGGAGCCAACAGGTCATACCCCAGCCTAAATATCCCGTACCTGTCATTAAGTAGACTGTGGAGCTGACTGAAGCACGTAGATGCTTTACAGATGGCCCATCATACCCACAATAACTGACATTGTCCTGCATCTGTGTGAATAATGGAGTCCATAGTTAAGTGCATGCATTATCAAATCCCTGGAAGTCATGGATCTTTCTTTATTTCTGGTTGTTTTGCCTTCAAAAGACATGAATTGATCGAAGGTGAAGAAGAGATATTGGTGTTGGCTTTGCCCACAAAGGATCATGTTACCTACTGTTGACCGGAGGCGTCGATTTCTGTAAAAGACTGAGGGAGCGAGGCAACGGCCCGACAGTCTAACCTCCCCCCAAATGTGGGTTTCTCAACAGATTTAGCCCATTTTAGTTTGACTGACGGAAATTCGTAAGTTTTTCGGTTACTATCTATCGAAAAAATGGCATTTATTCCCATGCATATAGGTATATATGGACATAAAATAGAAATACAGCTACATCAACTTTAGCTTTAGACTTCATTCGCTACTTTCCAGCTATGTCTCTATGGACTATGTCTATATAGCCATAGGTGGGCACTGGTCCGTTACTCCGTTACTCCGTTACTAACGAAGTTACTTTTTTGAGTAACGGAGTAACGGACCCGTTACTTTTATTTTACTGTAACGGACTGAGTAACGGAAGTTACTTTTGTGGTCCGTTACTCCGTTACTTTTTGGTCCGTTACTCCGTTACTCCGTTACTTTTTAAACTCCTTACAGACACCGCCCGGCTTTATTTGCATCGGCACACGCCATTGGCTACTTGAATAGCCAACACCCAATAGCGTGCGGCGATACAAACGCGGCTGGGCGCGCACTCAGCTGACAATCGCGGAGTCGACTTGTTGACAATATTCGTCAGCTGATAAACGTTGACGGCAAGCTGGCGGCAATGGTTCAGTATAAAGGCCAGCTGACTTTGGTCTATTTTCGGACAAAAGTATTGAATTATGCGTAAGTTTGATATGACTTAAAATTATAAATTAACCAGTCGTCATTTTTCGGGCTAAAAGATATCAAAGTTATTGTCATTTATACTGGAACAGCCAGCTGACGGCAGTTTTCAATGTTGTCTCAAGTTAGTCACGGATTGCTTACCACCGCCACACGGTTCCCCGCCAAGATCACTCAAGGCTGTTGAGCACATGATTACTGCCGCCATGGCCTTGGATCTGTGATGTCCATGGGGCGATGGAGTGGTGACTGATTCTTGACAGGCCTGAAATTTTAACTACCTGACACTAAAATGTCCCATCAAGGCGTCTTTATGCCGCCACTGGAGATCGAAAACCTTGACTCCGAGTTCGACGGTGCCTCAGTTTCGGAGGCAGCGGACGAGCCCGGTCTGGGTCACCCATGGCCACATCTAGAAACGTACTTTGAGTTTTAGGAGGAGGGGAAAAACGTCATTTTTACGTATGTCCTGTGCCGACCGAAAGAAGTTATAATCAAGGGTCACAAGAGTAGCCTTTCAAACCTAAAGACACATATCAAGAGGAAACATTATTTACGGTATTTTCAGGTGAGAACAGAATGTGCACAATAAGTTGTCAGTAGTGAAGCAAAATTATGAAGCTTGTCGACTATTGCTTGGACTATTTTCCTTAACCATATTCTCTGCAGGCAGTGAGATTCACATTACCCTGGGGGGGGGGCAGATCTGCGGTAATCTACCTTCCGGCCGACGCTTACGCGTAATTTTTGGAGACGCGGAAGTGGCAACACAAGTTGTGTGAACAATTTAGCCCATTCAGGTATTTTTCTAAGCACTGGACCCTACTGGATGTGTAAACTGACTTGGTTAGGTAACTCTTGAATTTTGATTCAGTTGACACATGTTTGCCTTCAGCCGATACGAGCTAACCAAACCAAAAAAACAAGCAAATTGAACCTAACAAAAAATTAGTTTTACATGCCCATCTAGGGCAATCCCTGCAACCATACAGTAGGTTTTAGGTTAGGTTAGGTTAAATCATTTTTAACTTGGAGGACAGGCTACATTGTCCATGCGATTCGAGTTACCACTCCTGCGTTCCCGAAAAAAATATCAACTGGCCGAAACACCTTTCGGCTGACACATTATTTTTTGTAGACGCAGAAGTGAGGACCCAAACTCAAACATGATATGAGCCGTTGCCACTTTTGCACCTTCGAAAAATATGCATTGGCCGAAAGGTGAAGATTACCAATTCTGCCCCCTCCCCTCCCCGCCCTTCCAGAGATCTCGAGGTGCATTCGTCCAATGTTGATGGGATGAATGCCATTTAATATGTTTCAACGAGATCTCCAATTCCGGATCCCAAAAATTCAAAAATTGCGAAAATAGGGCATGGGGGCAAACAAACTTCAAAATTTCGGGATTTTTGAAAGGTCACTGCGGCCGTGTTTACCAACCAATTTTCATGGGAATAACACGGTTCAGCTTGGAATGTCCAAGCCTTTTATATACAGAAAGCTGAAATTCAAAATAGAAAACCATAGGCAGTTCCAGGGAGGGCAAGAAGGGTGATTTTTCAAATAAGAAATTTCCTTTGTTTTTGTTTGTTTTGGGTGATATATACATCAGATGTACAACTAGCAAGCCAGTTTAAGTTTATATGTAGCGCAGAGGTGGATCCAGGTAAACAAAATTGGGAGGGCACCATAAGCACAATAGTGTGCTCCCCCATTTTTTCAGTACCTGGGGGTGCGTTCGCCTGAAAATGTGTGTGCATACGCATTGTTAAGGATGTGTATGACTATATAAATGAGTCAGTGATCTTTATTTCTACTCAGAATGTCACGGTAGTGAACCGCACAACTTTGCAGCTTCACGCACAGCACATTACCGCCGAAAACGGGGGCTTGGAACCGCCTCTGCGGGACCGATTTTTTTTTCAATGTTGACAAAACACGTATGTATCAATTCCATGAAACGCCAGAAAATCTTGTGGCGCTGCGGCAAACAGTGTGGGAGCGACAAGCAAAAAGACACGGGTAGCAGAATCTGTCCCCCCCCCCAGGGAATAGGGTTAAATGAAGTGTTTTTAACCCGTCTCCGGCCGGGCTCAGAATGCCCTTTGCTCGGCCGGAGGGGGAGCGTGGATTTCCGCACCTCCCAGGATCTCGGCTCCCATATATCGCACGGAAAAAAGGGAAACACCGGCGGAAAGGTTTTGTCAAACCGGGACGAAAACATTCAAGAGTTTTGACCTCAGGTCAATTTTGAGGCCACCAGACGCCATGAAAGGTCAAAACACGTCCTTGGAATTAGGTAAATAGACATAATACCTTGTCCCTGAAAACCTGAAGTTAAGCGACATATACTGAACCGTAAGACAATAGCGAGTTCATTGATATCAATTTTGGCCTTTCACAGGGGTCAGGTCAGGTCACGTTATCGTTCCAAAATGTTCCACTTGTGAACGGCTAACATCCTCCGTTGCATCTTACTTATGACCATGTTTTTATAGCTAATTTGTCTTTTCAAGGGTGCTGAAGAGGTACTAAAGCACCTTTTTTAGTCTTTTATTTCACAATAATAAAATCCATATCAGTCATGTTTTTTTGAGTCCTTCGTCGTTTGGTATTAAAAAAACGTCAGAGGTATCAGGAATCTTACCTCCACGCACGCGTTCGTACGCAAACTAATACACACACATAATTTCAAAACAAAACAAGAAGTTCGCGAGACCAAAACGAGCTCTGAACGGAGACCATTATGTTCAGGGCGGATACTTCGAGAGGCATTGTTGATCAAACCCAGTCGATAGATGTCCGCTGTTTGTCGCATTTTGCATGCGTCCGCTCCAGCGCCGGTTGTTCCTGCTCCGTCGGCGCCGCGGGCAATGAACAGGAATTCGTTGGTTTGAACATTGTGGCTAACACAGTGGTAGAATACCCGCCGCGGCTGTTGTCCCGGCGCCGCCGACTCTACAATGGCTGGTGAGGGCAATGGGCAGCTAGCGGAGTGTTTTGGGTAAGCGCTTTTTGTTTCTTCCCTTTGTATATGGAATGCGTTTTACAACCACAAAGCAGCATAAAAGACTTAAAACCCGCGTTCGCTTGGTTTTCGCTGCATTTAAAAAAGTAACGGAATAACGGAGTAACGGTAACTTCCGTTACTTTTTAAGGCAGAGTAACGGAGTAACGAGTAACGGACTGGCTTTTTTTAGTAACGGAGTAACGAGTAACGAAGTTACATTTTTTAGTAACGATGCCCACCTATGTATATAGCTATGTCTGTTGTTGACGTTCTTTTCGTTATTATTACTCATTTGCCTTCAAAACCGGCAGAAAATATTAGGTGGGCCGAAACCAACACTGGGTGGGCTCACATCAACACTAGGTGGGCCAGGGCCCTCTCAAAAGAAATACAAATCGACACCCCTGCTATTGACTTGTATTTTGCCAGCATAAGGTATTAACCGGGGTAGATTAAAATGCCGATTCGGAATGACATCGCATGCCAAACTTGTGACATATGCCAAAAACTTGCAGGGTGACTGCATTGTGCACTTGCAGTCCAATGGGGTGTATGGGGCCGAGTGGTTAAGGCGATGGACTTTGAACTGAGAGACAGGGTTTGATTCCCTTCACAAGGAACTTTCACAGGTCCTGTTTCCACCAGGGTGAGGCAACTTTTATGACCTTAGCAGTTACAACTCTGCATCAGGTTGGGAAGCAGAGAGCTTTGGAAGAAGATGGTAATATTTGTTTATGGGTAGTCATTGAACTCAGGGTGATTCAGTGCAGAATCCAGTTAAAACGAAACTGCTCTTACATCAGCTTTTGCCCCAGGTTGCCATTCTGAGCATGTTGGGTGGTGTTGTCCTTGGGAACACAGTGCACAGAATACTGCAAAAGTTGGCACCAGCGGACTCTGGTCAACCTTCATCCTCCACAGTCGGCAGGTATAGGAGGCCTCCGGGCACATGCTACTTTGCGTGGTTGTAATAAGTAAGGAAATTTTACCTGTCGCAGTTGAATATCTTGCAGTGATTGCACTTCACTCTGCTTCTCATTTGAATTGGTGATTTACATTTCAGAATGCAATCAGACTAAAAGCCACCTTTCATTCAAGTCAGATCACATCCCACTTGGTGGGTCTTTTCCCCTTCCTTTGAGGGTGTTGCCTTGTGACGAGCCTTCTTGGTAAACTTGTCATTCTGACCTCTCCCCAGGCAAAATCACGAGTTTCGTCAATGCCTGTATTGCAGAAACATGCCGTTCTTCATGCATCCAGCGTTATTCATGCTTTTCTGCTTTCGTGCCATTTTTGATGTCATAGTTCTTTTAAGTGAAATTACCTTTCATTGATGCCAGTGTCTTTTTTTGTTTTTTTTTTGATGAGCATACCTCCTCGTCCACAAGTTGGCCAAAATATAAAAGGCGAAAGAAGCCATTGGAGAGAGCCTCAAGCATACTCCCCATCACTCTGGAGGTCTGAAGTCCAAGGTGCAGATGACACGTTTTTATCATGTAACTAGTTCACCACAAGTAATGGAGCCAGTGTGGAGTTATCATGAAACCTGCTAGTCATAGTTTTTGTCAAAAGTTGCAAGTTATGACTAAGCACATGTCATTAACGCACGTATATTGTAGTTTGACCCTTGTTCCAGTGACTTTTTGTTACATTCATTTCCGGGAACCAGAAATGCACCCAGAGAAGCTTTTGAAACTTTTGTCGTCCAATTCATTGTGATATTTACGAGGTCGATCACACTTCAAACAGACGCAAAAGGTGGCAGGGGAGACTGATAGACCTGTTACTCTACCAAACCATTTTCTCATATTTGCCACCATTTTGCGGCATTGCGGTGCTGAGGTAATTACGTGCATTGCAGATAAAGGGTGTAGAGTGTGTGTACCATAGGCAATGAATTTCGTATAAATTTTAATGTCCTTGTTTCCTAATCTGTTTTTTTTCCAGAACGAGCTGCAAGAGGGCAGCTTTTCGAGAGACAGCCAGGCAACTTCTCTGGATACAAACACTGAACAAGTGTAGTAAGTTACCCTTTGCCCTAAGCATCGGTAAAATGGTATTGTATAATACTTAATTTGAGGTAGAATGGAGACTGTTTTATCTACAAACGCTTTATTGTCTTCGCTGCGCATTGGACTTTCCCATATGAAAAGACCGAGGAGAAGGGGGACAGCGTGGGGACTGCGTGACTGTCTTGGACAGCCATAGCCCTGCCACACACGCTGTTGGAGACCCTGCGTTCCTCGCGGGTGACTCAGAGCTCCGTCGCGGTTGGCCCGCGAATACCGGAGTAGCTGGTGTGGGCTGCGGCAGCAGCAGTTGTGGTATTCCACGACAAATCGACACGGCAAATGGGTGACTGTCCACCTTCATGTCTCAGATTTTGACCAAACTTAGGGTATAGGGTGTTCGTATGCCCCGAAACTACCTGAGCAAATTCTAGTTCCATCTGCTCAGCGGCCCAGGAGTGGCCTCGCCGAAATGACCTATGGCATTTCGGCGAGGCCACGCTGCAGAGGTTTCCGCGGTCGCTGATAACTGTGAGAAGGAATTTTCGGAATCTAAATATTCCGACATTTTTGAACTTGCAAATTTTCAACAAAACAGTTACTGGCCAGACGTTTTAGATTTGATAAATAATAAAAAGTTATAATATGACCTCAGGTCACGTGACTTTCAATGACCTTGATGCCCGTAAAAATGTTAAGTTTTGTTCAGCCAGAACGGAACTCCCATATGTTGGCTTCATATATAGCAAACAGAAGAAATAGCGTTTTTGTTTAAAATGCTCATTTTGAGAGCGCATATTTTACCATATTTGAAGTTTCTCAAGACCCATCCATGGGTCTCGAGAACTAAGAGAGCTAAGCAGAGGAGAGTTACAATAATAAAAAGGTGGTGTAATTCCATGGAGGATGAACGCATATTTATTGACTTTGAGTTAATATTGCAGGGTCAGGAGCCCAAACAAGGTGATGTCATGACGTCTAAAATCTGTTGGCAATTCAAACAAATATGACGGTCCTATGAATTCAACTTGAATACCGGGCAGTCTAAAAAGGGCGAGAAACGATTCCCTGTTGTCAAAAAGATATTTTCTACTTCTCAGGTCATGTCAGGTCAGGTCAACAGCCATTGGAACACGACTCCGATTTGTGTCAAAACTGGCACTCAAGTAAAGTTACTTCCAGCATTCATTTTGGAATCATCATTGCAAAGGTTTGGTCACGAATAAAAAAACTATCAGAAGAAAGATTGTTATAGGTCATCTAAGGCCAATCACGTCAGCTTAAGTTGGATATTACAACATTCGTACCTCGAGATTAAGTAAAAGTGGGAATGTCAGACAAACGCCATTTGATTTCTGTTATCATACTGATATGTTTTTGAATGGCATGGTAATCGTCGAAGGTACGTCAGGTCAGGTCAGATTAAGGACGACAACAGGCAAAATGTCTCTGTCTGGTTCGAAACTGAACATCGCGGCACCGTGATTTCCGAACGGGAGAGCCACATTTTGCCTATTATCGTCCTTGACCAGACCTGACTTGACCTGCCCCAGACTTCCACGTCATTCAAGAACATAATAACATAGTAGCATAATTCTAGCGACCACATAGCGTCTGCACTGCTGTCATATTCGAGCTTGGTTGACCTAATATGATCTAAGATGATGTGCATTGATCGTTTCCGAGTTTTCCATTTATGACCAAACATACGCAATGGTGATTCCGAAACGTATGTTTGAAGTAGATTTACTTGAGTGCCAGTTTCGACATCAATCAGTGCCGTGTTCCATTAGCCGTTAACGCGACTTGGCATGACCTGAGGAATAGCAAATTTCTTTTTGACAATGAAAAAACGTTTCTAATCCTTTTTGGATCGCTCAGTACTGAAGGTTAATTTAGAGAGCCGTCATATTTGCTTTAACAGCCCACAGATTTTGGACAGCATAACATGACCTTGTTTGACCTTCTTACCCCGCAATATTAACTCATAGTCAATACGGATGCATTCATTTTTCATGAAATTTGACGACGTTTCGACTGGTGCCACTCTGATACCCGTAGCTCACTTAGTTCTCGAGATTCTGGTGGGGAATCTCGAAAACCTTTAAATATCGTAAACTTTGCGCTCTGAAAATGTGCTTTTGCAACAAAAACGTCATTTCTTTTATTTGCGATATATGATGCCGAAATATGAGCCTTCCATTCTGGCTAAACAGAATGTAACATTTTTACAGGCATCAAGGTCACCGAAGATCACGTGGCCTGAGGTAATACCGTAACTCTTTTATTATTTATCATATGCGAAAAGTCTGACGTGTTACAGTTTCCACGAACTTTTGCGAGTTCAAAAATGTCTGGACATTTAGATTCCGAATAATGTGTCAGATAGTTATCGGCCACCAAACAAAGCCTTGTAGCGTGTTCTCGCCGAAATGCCGGAGGTTTTAACTCCTGAACCCATGACCAGGTCAAACTACACTTTGCACAGGTGGAATCTGGGCACACGAAAAACTTTATGCACCAGTTTTGGTCTTCATCTGAGACATGAGGGTGTCACCCCTTGTCGATTTGTCGTGGAATGCCCCAAATGGCTCTTTGCTTTGGTCCGGTACTGGACAACCTGCCACGCAGTCTTCTGGTCCTGATCCACTCGCTGTCAGCGTCCTCTCGGCGGCCTAATAGTGCCGTGTGTTCCGGTGGGGTGCTGGCGCTGGGTCACTGGCAACCAGGCACGTAGCCAGGATTTTCCGGGGGGGGGGGAAATGTCAAATTTTGTCATATGCCATAGGCATATGACGAAATTTACAAAAAAGAATCAGCAATTTTAGTCAATTTATCTTATATTCACTGCACAGGGAAACATATAATGTTTGTTTTTGCAACATATATATGATAACTATTACGTATTCATGCGAAATCGCCATGTATCTAGTGCAGACCGCTTGGCTCGGGGGGGGGGGGGGCTATGGCCCCCATGGCCCCCTTGGCTGCGTCCCTGCTGGCAACCACGGCGCTGGGTCCACTCTCGGGAGGTGGCTGGCACTACGTCATCCCGTGCTGCCGCCAGGTGTTGCTCCAGCTCAGCCGCCCACTGAATAGTGATCGTATATATGTTGCAAACATTATATGTTTTCTTCTGCGTCAAATATGAGGACAAATTACATAAAATTGCTGCTTTTTTCTTATAAATTTTGTCATATGCCAGTGGCATATGACAAAATTCGACATTTGGCCCACCCCTGACGGAAATCCTGGCTATGTGCCTGATTTAAAGTCGAGGAAACGTTGCCCAAACTTCGGAGAAATATAAGGACAACTTAGAAGACACATTATAGAAACGTCAAGGGAACGTCTCAACAACGTTGTAGGGACGTGGTGCAGGCATTGAGGGCACGGTGTTTGAATGTCAAGGGGATGTTTCACCGACGTTTTGGGAATGTTGCGTGAACGTCAAAGAAACATTTCAGCAACGTTGTGGGAACGTTCTGCAGACGTCGTGGTCGAACGTTTTGGCGACGTTTCTGGTCGTCTACAAAATTACGTTACGGGGATGTTGTTGCACAGCGTTTTGAGAGCCAAAGTGCCACCTGGGAGTAACGTTGTAACAACGTAAAAATGTTAGCTGGCTAATGTAGCTGGAGTTAAGCGATCTCGTCGAGTCATTCCACCGCTTGGGTGGTGGAATCTCCGTCAGCAGACCCAGCGAAATGACACGGAAACGCAGATTTCTATAGGATGTCAAAAGTGTTCAGACTCCCATTACATAGGCAACTCTTCTATATCTCCAACTTTGTTTCGTATTCAGTCCTCTGACATGAAAAACGTTCATCCTTTGGAGGACGAGGCCCCGTCACACATTAGGGAGCTCCCATTCGGCGACTTAGGAAAGCGTTATTATCTTGTTTGTGTGGTCCATTCAGCTCATAGGAGGCCGTATATATATTTTTAATCTATCTCTCCCAGGCAGGAGTATCGATTTTTGTAAATAATTGAAGGGGCCGAGCCCAGCGTAGGTCCGACAGCACCCTAACGTAAGCCCAACAACCTAGTTTCCTCCCAAATGTGGGTTTCTCAAAGGATTTAGCCTATTTTATTTTGACCAACGGAAATTTATAAGTTTTTTGTTACTAATCATCAAATAAAGAAATGTTGCATTTATCCCAGGTATATATATATATATATATATATATATATATATATATATATTGATGGATAGATACGTAGACAGATAGATGGATAAACACATAGATAGAAGATGGAAGATAAATAAATACATCGCCTTAGACTTAATTCTTTACTTTCTTTCTATCTGTTATCTATTGCGGCTGTTCTTCTCGGTATTATTACTCATTTCTTTTTAAAACCGGCAGAAAATATTGGGGCCCAAACCAACATGGGAGGGGCAGATCAGCATTAGGTGGGCTAGGGCCCTCTCAAAAGAATACAAATCGACACCCATCCTCCCAGGCTCTCCAGAACGTAAGGGACCCATTGGGTGTATTATTGCAGACCATTTCGCTACCCTGGCTCAACCGGCTAAAACGCTGAGTCCGCCGACTCTCGCCATGATCCGACCGACACCAAGCATGACCGTCAACCCCACCTAACCTCACCGACCGTCACCTCGGCCACCGGTCAGCAGGCTAGGTAACTGACTAGTGGTGTGATCACATCTACCATCTCACCGTGGTCCCACCCACCCTCGTCCTGATCCCGACTATCACACCCTTACCCCCACCGATGCTGACGGATCGTCACTCCGACCCCACTGAACCTCGACTTAATTTGCTGATATGGGGATAGTTTTTTTTTCGTGGGTGCTTCGGCGCCCAAAACATTGACTGGACACCTACAAAGATTCTGAATTTAACATGCGATCTTATGAAGTGAGCACCCACATGATTTGGAGTCCCCAAGATATGATGCATGGGTGGGCATCCCAATCCATTTTACAAAGTTTCATGTGTGTCCATTGATTCCCACCGTGACTCCACTGGTTCTCAACGTGACCGCGCCAACTCCAACAATGCGGGGGCCATGGCCCTTGCCCCCCCCCCCGTTCCAACGCCAATGAGTCCTGTCCATCGTTTTCCCCTTCTCTGACTGTAGTACCTACGGGCCTGCCCTGCAGCACTGACTGCTTGAATATGGAGGTCGCTATGGGTGTCTTTGTGCCGGCTTTGCCATTGACATACCATATGTGTTCTTTGCTTCTATAATGTGAACCCACTGGATCTGTTGGCCTTTGTATAGGAATAATTTGGAGCTCGTAAGATGATGCATGCGTAAACAGCAGATTGGTATGACAGCATGCCTCCCATTCCAAACCATAAGCTCTGCTGCCGCTAATGAAAGAACTGCCTCTACATCGCATGCCTTTTAATATGACGTAAAATCGTAGCACGACGTGGTATTCGCTTTGTCCGTGTTTTATCTTCAAACACACCCACGGATAAATCTACAAGCTTGCGCTGTGAGGGTGCAATGGCGCAGTGCATTCGTCACGTCCTGGGTTGCTAGTAGAAGTTGCGTGGGCTGGGTTTGTTATCGATAAGGACTGATGATAAGGAGTGATTGTTTCCGGCGTGCCTCACGGTCAAGATAGGTTTCAGGGACTCAATCATGGGGCTGTTTGGAAGGACTAAGGAGCCGGATCCCAAAGAACAGGTATATTCTGGTCGATTCGCGCCTTATGTTCAATAATGCCGTGAAAGCTCCTCAGCCCTTGACGCCCACTGGACAAAACTGATCAGAATTCCAGTCTTACTTTGTATAGAAAGGTGAAGTGCTTATATTTCAAATATGTTCGGTTTTGTATGATGTGCTAGTAAGTTTGTTGGTGAAATTTGCATTTTGTTCCTAATTTCTCTTTATTTGTTCAGTAAATGTAAAATGGGTACCTGGTATTGAATGTTACTGTTACAGTGAAGGTATTCAAGAAATTTCTAAAGCACCTTAGAGGTAAAGCTGCCTTTTTGCATTTATTGCTGTAATTGTCTATACTAATTGAAGCACTAAACTAAAACAAAATGGTGCAATATCTTTCCCCTTATGTTATGGCTGGGCACTATTATGTACCCAGTATTCAGACTGCAGTGTGCCACGTGCATGTCTGAGATGTACTACAATGATTAAGAGTGTGTGCCTGTTGGGTAATCCTTTAGAAACTCATGACATAAGCCAAGTACACTGAATGAAACTTAGAGCAGACACACATGCAACTAGAGCATGGCACTCCAGGGGAAATTCTGATGTTTTGGCTCATTTGCAGTGTGACAGCCCTGCCTAGTTTGAATTTTGCTTTTTAAGTGTTATTTTAGTGGTAAAGAAGGTAGTTTGTGACCAATCAGATTTATATAGTCAACCAAAGAAGAAATATTAATGATGCACTAACATTCAGTTCTAATAGAGAACTCCCTGCAATTTTACAGCCAGCTAAGGCCTACAGGGTTGTTAAATGTACTCATAAAAAGCAACAAACACCACAGACTAGGTAAAGAGATGTGCCATCTCCCACAACTTGCCATCTTTCAGCTATTTTCCTCCAAAACAAAGCTTCTAATTTATGCTACATATTTAAATATGAAAATCAATTTGTGGAAGAATTATAATTTTGAAAACCCATCTTTTTTAGCAGAAAACATCCTAAAATCATGTAATCAGCATCAGCTTCAAAAAGCATGTAAGTTGACATAGTTTATGGATAAGCAGTACTTGAATTTGGGGATAATTGGGGAATGATTAAATGCTACTATACTGGCCCACATTGCTTTTCTTTTTTATTTGAGTGGTATTGTGCACTGTTTTTCTCCTTGGGTGGATTTGCTGTTTTGTTTTTCCACAACAGGTTTTTTTTAGCAGTGGCACATGCACACATGTGCACATGCATGCCTGAACATTGGAGTGCATACCAAAACCACTCATTGTGCACCTGGGAATAGCAAAGTACATGCCCAAGCTAGTTTGTATCGTACTAACGACCAGAAGCTGCATGTTGGGCTCACGGCACCAACCATTGCTGCTGAATGAGGAACTTTTGCTCCTGAATGTTATTTTTTTCAGGTCACTGAATGGGTGAAAAAGTTGAGGAAAGAAGGATATCAACTGGACAGACAGATCAGAGGCAAGTCTTGGGAGTCTCCAGTTTGTTTGTGCACACTCACTGAAGTGTTGTTATTTACCTTAGTGAGAGAGTGTAATATTTCATATAATCCTCATGTAATATGTCTGCCCATGACATTCATTTTTGGCATAAGTTTGCTTCAGAGAATAATTCTGTAGATGTAGTTTTTAGGATAGTTTTCAGGATCACAAACACAATGCTGTTTGGTTGTTTAATGGGAGAGAGCATGGCTTTTGCCTGGCCATTTGTTCTCTAATAGTTTGAGGTAAAACACAAGTGTCTTGCCACTCAAGTCATTATTCATGGAACCAACAACAGTGATATGTTTGCAGGCATACAGCGTGAGGAAGAAAAGGTGAAGAGATCTCTGAAAGAGGCAGCCAAGAAGGGTGACAAAGTGGTTTGCACAGTGCTTGCCAAGGAAGTGATTCATGCCAGGAAAGCTATCAGCCGCATTTACACAACCAAGGCGCAGATTAATTCAGTCCAGCTACAGATGAAGCAGCAACTCGGTATGAATGCATATACCCCATCACTGACATTTTGCATTGCACTTGTGGGTAGAATCTTGAATGGACCCACAGTTTTCTGTACAGACCCATGTACATTTGATGAGCAAGTGATTTCCAATGCAGAGTTTAGAAAAGTGGTCACTGTAGCATGACCTGACTGAGTTTTTGGTTCTGCAGCCCAAATCCGAGTGGCAGGTGCCATGTCCCAGAGTACCGAGGTGATGCAAGCCATGCAGCAACTCGTCAAGATCCCAGAAGTTGCCAAGACCATGCAGGAGATGTCAAAGGAGATGATGAGGGCTGGCATCCTTGAGGAAATGATGGAGGACACCTTTGAGGGCCTGGAGGACCAGGACGAACTGGAGGAGGCTGCCCAGGAGGAGGTCGACAAGGTCAGTGGTGTGGGAACACATGATTTGTGGCAGAAGGGAGCTGGGAGGGGGGTGGCTGGAGTGGTGAATTGCAGTTCTGATTAGGGCCATGAGGACAATTGCGCTCGTGGATAAACCATTCATTAATGACATACCTGAGTATTGGTGCATGTGCGGCTGAGGCTTAGCTACGATTGGTGAAACACAAGATTTGAACTGTCTCACAGTAGCTTGTTGAAAAGAGATAACCAGCAGGTATTTAGACCATGAAAGCCACACACTGATGGACTGCTACTTGCACATTGTTTCTAAGTGAGTGCAAATAAGCTGTCATCAAGTGTAATTTAACTGCAGTGAATACCTTGCCAGATTATCTCATTTAATGTCTTTGGACATGACGTCAACAACATGTAGAGGCTTATGAGTCTAATGACATTTGATGAGTCTGTAATGACTTAGATAGTTACTGAATGAGCTGTTTTTCAGTACATATGAGCAAAAGGGACCTTTTGTTTTATAAACGGTGCAGATGATTTGGCCTTAATTGATGTGCCTGCTTTGTTGAACATTAGGTTAGTGATTGGCAAACATGAATCATCAGAAGTATTGGAGTATATGGGCGTTTTATGGGATACAACGGCCCTTTTATTGAGATGTCCTCCTAAGAAATCTAACCAGGATGCAAAGGTACTGGTTTTGGCCACGCTGTATAAGTCCATCGCGCTGCCACCGAGGCCTTTAAAAAGTCAGTGGTGACGTTGATTGGCGTCAGTCCGCGGGACGGTGGACCGAGCCGTTGACCGTAATGTCGTGCTGGCGCGACAGGTGCTGTGGGAGCTGACCAAGGGCGAGATTGGCCGCGCGCCGGACGCCGTCGCCGACACGCTGCCGTCGGCCGAACCGGTTGCCGCCGCCCAGGAGTCGGACGGCGAGGAGCAGCTGGAGGAGATGCAGGAGCGGCTGCAGGCGCTCAGGAGCTAGTCGGAGCGGCGTGCCGTCCGACCGCGGCGGCCGCCGGCGGCGCCTCCGCGCGGCCCGGCCGGCCGCTCCGGCGGCGCCTGGCCGGTTCGCGACCGGCGGTGGAGGGTGGCGCCCCCTGGTGCCAGGCTGGCAGGCGGGGGCGGCAGGCAGCCACCCGGGGCAGCGTCTCGGCAGAGAGGGCGCTCCGGAGCGCAGTGGTGGACCGTCCCCCTGCGACGGGCGTGGCGTCGGCGTCGTCGCGCTTCCGAATGGATTTGAAATGTGATCCGGTGCCGTTCTGGCCGAATGTGGGCGCTGATGCTGTGCACGAGAAAGGATGGCGCGATCGGCCCATTGTATCAGCTCTGGCGGCGCCAGAACATCGGCGGTCGGCAGCGCCAGAGCTGCGCTGCGCCGGCGCCAGCCAGTTCCCCGGTCCTGTTCGGCTGTGGGGCCCGCAGCCGCTGGGCTGTCGAGCCAGGCGGGGTCAGTACCCACGCCAAGGGACCAGCGGTCTCCTGGCGCTTGGAGCGGTGGGCGCGATGTGTGAGGGCGCAAACCCTGCGCGGCTCTGTAAGTGCTCTGTCTAGTCAGATCATCCTCTTGGCCTTTGGACTCTGAATTGGTTTGTCTTTGAATAATTCGTTGCTCGCGTTGTGACCAGTTTTGGTTCTTTTCTTGTTGAAGTAGGAAATTTGTTGTAAATTTATACAGCATGCGTGTAGTACTGACGCAGTCATTTTCGTGATGTTTTTCTTTGTATACCGTACATTTATACTCGGAAAAGGACAATATTTGATGCATAATCCACGTAAGCAGTGCTCCAACTTTGCTCGTTGCAGAAAAGAAAGCTTAGAAAATCCCGAATGGAAATCAGTGATTTCGAGCCCATCACGTGACTGTCACGGTAGATGTATTTATCGTCCACGCGGTCGCAGCCTTTGATTCAAACCCTCTTGTGTCTGAAACTAAGATGCTCGGGCTATTTAAACGTGAACTGGCGGCAGTTCTGAACTTTGTTCACGTGGGACCTTGTGAATGTGGACCTTTGTTCAGAGTATGTAATATTAAAATGGTCGCATATGGCCAATGAATGCTTGAAATGTTTTGTCACTAACTTTGAACAACTTGTTTGTGGCGGTGTCAGCAACGCAAATTTTACGATCCTTACGCGTTTCCTGATAACATGAATGATACGTGCAGTTTGAGGCTCTAGGGGAGAAATAGGCGTGCCTTCGATGCGTTCTGTATGGGAAACGTTGGAATAGAAATCGAAGGCTCACACCGCTCTGTTTCCGTCCCCGTGTTGGCGCGTCGCGCTGTGTGATAACGAGCCACACTGGGCCCCGCACAAAGGCGGCGGCGGAAAGCCCCGGTGCGGCCCCCCCCCCCCCGACTGAGCGGCTGCGATCGGGCTGGGACCGGGTCCCTCCGGCCCGGGCCGGTCCGGGCGTTTTGCGATGGCGTTGCCCAACTGGCCCGCAATGCACCGGACAGCCGCGGGACCGCTCTTCGGACCGTCCGACTGTCCTGGTGATGCGGGCAGCCGTCCGATCCCGCCGCCGCCTGCTGGGGCCGGAACCAGACTTAGTGGAGCCGGGGGACGTGCGATCCGATTCTGTCGCTTCGCTTGGACCAATATGGGCTGAGCTGTTCATCGCGGCGTGCACGTAACTCCCTTGAAGCGACGAATACCGACCGTCTGTCAGTAAAAACAGAGCGGCCCGGACATCAAGTATTTGCACGTGCCTGACGCGAGGATCAGTGCCACCACGTCAGGTTGTCGCCAGTCATTCAACAGAGCCAGTGCGGCAGTGAAGCGGCAGGTGGTCTTGGGTAACGACTTCCACCCTGCTGCACGCGGAGTGTGCCCAGCCCAAAGACGATAGGGCTTAGCAACCACGGCCAGTTGTCAGGTAACTGCACCCACGTCGAAGGTCAGGTGAGTAGGCGTTGGTTCCGTGTTGCCCTGGCTGATGCAGCCGCTGAATACCGGGCCGCGGCGCTGCTGCCTGGCTGTGTGTGCATAGGTGGCGGTCTGCTTTGTCTCCCGTTATCGAGATAAAACTGACCAGGGAGAGACTGGATCGCTGAGCCCAAGTTAGACGTCGGTGAGAAACAGGGTTGTCAAGCGCTTCATGTTTCGTGCTGTGTTCTGTGGAGTTTGACACGAGAAACATTATCTTGGTTTTATTTAAAAAATGATAACTCTTGGCACAAATTCCAACACCTTTCTCAGTGGGTTTAAGTTGACCATTTTAATACTCGCATGGCACGCAAGTATCAAAATGGGGCCGTTTGTATCAAGATAATTGTAACGTGGTTGCATTTTATCTTTTTCTCCTTCGGAAAACCGCGTGGAAACCCAGCTCAGCATTGCCGTCCGGTGGCTGTAGCAGAGCCGCGGCCACCGTCGCCCCACAATTCTCGGAGCCTCCATGACCGCTCAACTTGTCTCCCGTGGCATTCTCAGCCCCATTTCCACCCAGTCTCATGAACACGGGCTCATTCAAGAAACTGGACGTCTCTAACCAGCTTTCTGGCCGACAGGTAATGCCGTGTATTTAGATGTAGATCGACGATCGGCCAGACGAAAAACCAGCGCCGAGGCAGCCTTGTCTCCATGGGCATCGCGGATTTCACGAGTTTTACCTGTGATGACCTGCAAGTCGTGAGTGGCCTTAACTGAATGATCATGATCTCATGGCGTGTCATGCATCTTGTCACCCTTTTGCAGTCTCTGTATAAACGGAGATGACATGGCTTTTTTCCACTGCCTCTGGTTCATATTCGCTTTTTCACAATAGGGTTGGATTATACATGCCTCCGGGGTCACCTCCAATGAGCCAAAGCACACCAAAATCTGACTTATGATGGCCTTTGATTGGTTCACAGGTAGTCTACAATGACCTCTCATGGCATTGTGACCACATACTCACGTATCCCTGAATATTCATGTGCGCACCAGAAAGCCTTCAAATAGTCGTGACCACGTGTACATAACCACCGCATTTGAAAAAAATTGTGATTGTAAAAAATGACCTACTGTGACCTTGCGTGAGGTAATGGGCATCATACATTGACCTGTCGTGACAGTGCGACCACAATGGCGTATCGATAAATATTCATTTGTGCACCAGAAAGTCTTTAAATGGCCGTCACAACGGGCACATTGACAACCATGGGGGAACTTTGGGGTTTTTGGATGTGCTCGGGCCCCACCAACAATGCCTGGGCCGCCCAATAATTCAGGATTTTTAACAGCAAGTCTGTTGTGGTGCAGGGAAAAAATGGCCTAAAAGCACCAGGATTAGTCGAAATTAGCACTTGCCCCAATCATTTTTGCAAAGCTCTGCCCCTGTTGACAACGTATTTGAAGAAACCGTGCCTGTAAAATTTGACCTATGATTACTTTGGGTAGGGTCGTGGGTGGTTTACACTGACCTCTCATGACAATGCGCCCTGCCCTTGAAATTGTCGGCATATTGTTCAAGAGTATCAACAAAGATTACGCGAAGTCGAAGAAACGGCAAAATCATAAATCACGGTTTTCTGTATGACGACATTCTTACTCGACCATTTTTCCCCGAAATATGCAAAATTGGTGTACTGGGGAGAACTGAAAGTATGGCCGGCCCGGCTGCCCCGCGGTAAACCAAGGCTGTGGCGCAGCAAACGAAATGAAAGCGTTTAACAGGCACGTGGCCAGAATTTTCCACAGGGGGGAGGACAAACGTCAAATTTTGTCATAGGCCACTGGCATATGACGAAATTTGTAGGAAAAAAGCAGCAGCTTTATGTAATTTACCTCGTACTTAACGCACAGGAAGACATATAATGTTTGCTTTTGCAACATATATGTGATCATTATTATGTATTCGTGCGAAACCACCATATACCTAGTATATATCATATGTCTAGTATATCATATATCTAGTATACCATATATCACAGATCCCCTGGCGCTTAACGGCCCCCTCCCCAGTGACTGCCGGGTTCACGAGGGCACCTAAGGGGAAGGCTCGATAATCTACGAGCCACCAGCTATTCCATATGGCGGTATGCTGACGGGTTATAAATGCGCGCTTACGGCGGCGCTTACGTGTGTGTTACGGCGTCTGACGGTAGCTGTCGCTTCGCGTTTGTTTTCTTGTATAGGCTTTGCATACCTTTGTTTCTCGGACAGACTATATTTCAAAACTGAAGCGTGCTTTGCACGCTGTCGGCGAACTGAGATTTCATACATGGCGGTCGCTCGGTTCAGATCGAGTTCAGATCGAGGCTGTTTGTAAGAGCGTGTGTGCGCGCGTGTGCGCTTGTGTTTGTGCGCATACGTGTGTATGTGTGCGTATGTGTGTGCGTGTGCGAGGGCGTGGGTACAAGTATCATGGGTCATCCAAGACTTGTACAATCATGGGTACAAGTCAAATGGCGGGTGCTGATGACTCAAGACCGTGACAACATGGACACCACTTGTGGGTGCGTACTTTTGTGGTCGCATGGATGGATCGCACCATCGAAAAAAAAACACCACCATGGATCGCACCACATGGATCGCACTCACGTGCGATCCATGTGGCGATCCCCAGGCACGTGTTCATTTTGGACTCGGGAACCTCCGACTGCCGTGAACAGTGACCTAGGCGGCTGAAATTTGATGGGTAGATAGGCCAGCATCAGAGCTCTCCAACGGTACCCCACATAATAAGCGCGGTGCAACGAGTCACGTGCAGCGCGCGAGCGCCTCTTTTGACCCATGTTTCTCATGGGCCGATGGTCGGGAAGCAAACGAAGCAGTCTGGTGCAATAATGGCGTGGAAAGGTGGACGGGCAGCTGGACGATCGATGCCGATGGATCTAGGCCGAAACGGGGTGCAGCTTGCACTTGAAGGGCGAGGTGCCCAAGACTCCGAAAACTGGCGGACAGGAGTATGTGATACGCGGCAGTCAATATATATGGCGTTTTCGTACGCGGATAGCTTCAGCCTCGTGTGTGCAGGACGCACGCGCCCGTACCCGTTTGGCCATTTGCCATTCAGGCCCTTGGTCTGGGAACCTATGATGCCTAGAGGCACCAAATTTTGTGTCGGGCCTCAAAGTCACAAACAAGGGCGCGGGAAGCTGTGGGGACAGGGGGCAGCGCCCCCTTCCCAGCTTTTTTTGAAATTTAACATTAACCCTATGGGTGTGGACTGAAAAAACTGGCCCAAAATGCGTCTTCCGCTTTCCCTAACTGTAGAGGAGTTCTGCGCCCCTGGTCACAAACGCCATCTGACAGGCGCGGTACCGTCCAGGGGGACCCGAGCGCACCTGGCGGGATCTGAGGCGCGTTCCGGCGGTCTCGTGTATCGATTCGGCCCTTGTTGCACAAAGGCACATACCTCAGCAACGGTCAGCCGGAGCGCCTAACGGACAGCGCCAGCGTGGCCACGAGGTTGCAGTCGACCAGAAGTCCCATATCACAAAATAGTGCAATGTTGCGCGAACAACGCAATGCAGTTGCACGTCACAGAAACATATGGTTGGATGTAATACTTCCAACGCTTTAACCCTGCTTTCCATTGACGAATCCATTGCAGTTTTGCTTCAGATTTACGACGGAAAGGAGAATTTTCCCTTTTACCGACCGCATTTACATTTACCGACCGCAATTTGTCTTGCGTGTCGCGTTTAACCCCACTCCCGGCGGGGCTGGCTGAATTTGCCACTTTCGGTGTTTTTGCCTGCAAATTTCAGGTTTTTTTATTCAGCCTCACGACACGAGGTCTCTTTTCCAACCTATTCTTTCTACATGCTATCCCAAAATTCCATTCTTTTATCCTGCTCAGGGGCGGAGCCAGGCCACATTTTTCGTAGGCACATCAGGCCGTTTTGGCTCTAAAGGTAAAAGAAAAACGGCTGCCAAAAATAGGGTGTTTAAGATAAGATTTAAAACGTTATATGGGATATAGGTAGATAGATGGGCAGGCACACAACAATAATTTAGTTAATCTCGGGCCAATTTATAGGGTCAGGTTAAGGTGAAAAGTCAAAATTTGGTTTCATATTAATAATTTTGTCGCTTATGTCTCAATTGCAAAACCCTGCTTGCATGTGACTTAGATGAGTGCCCTCTACTTGTGCATCAAGTTTCAGGCTATATCAGGTAGGGTCATGGAGCCATGACCCAAAATGTCAGTGCACGTGGCCTATATCACGACACCCATAAACTTGAATTTTAGAAATAGAGTCAATTCAAATCATTAGAAACGTTTGTAAACAACATGAAATGCATTCAAGGTAATTTCATGAGACTCTGAGGTCACTGGAGGATCATTAAAGGCCAAAGATCGAAAGTTAGCCTGATGAACATGTAATCATGACGTGCCTTCATTTTCATTTCCCTGGCGTCACTGCAACTTGGCTGGTAAGATGTAACAGTAACATGGCAGGTAAAAGCTATAAAGATTTTTTAGACTTTTTCCGTTAATTGAGTTTTGAAAAATGGTTCTCCCATTTTCGAAACTCTGTGACAGCCTCTGAATTTTTCTCAAAATTTGAATCGTCCGGACCGATGGTAAAGGCCCCACTCATAAGCTCTCGATTTGTGCCGACTGCATCGAAACCGGGCCATAAACAGCGGAGTTAACACAAATCCAAAAATATTTCACATTTTTACTTTTTGCTTTCTGTACTCGACCCTTTTTAAGATTTTGGAAACTGTTTCTTAATATAAGTAGTTTACATCATGGCGAATTGATTGCTGTTTGTTGCAATGACATCGGATGTGAAGTTCTCGAGATCTCGGGGGAGGGGGCGAATCATCCCACTGTCGGGAGTCGGCTATACAGTCTAACTGTCCGGGAATATGGCTAAAGTTTCAAGAATAATTTTTCGCCAGTTCATTGTTGAACTTTGATGTTTGATCGGCCACTTTGAATCGCGCTTTGGTCAATATTTACAGACGGTTCCAACCTCTTGTGCTCACAGCCAGGACTCTGTGGATCATGTTCCTCGAGTATATGTGTAGTACATCTTCGTGCCAGCTGAGGCCAAAATCAGCTGGTCCATTTTCGACCCTCGACTCCCCGTCAAATGAAGTGCCGGGACGGAGGACGCAGCGCCCGGCGCGGTACATCCTCCAGGGCTGGGCCTGACCTTTTCACTGGTCCGGGGTTCCCGCGGAACAGTCCATCGTGCTGGAGAACGAACCTGATAGTGTACTTACTATCAGACATTGTGCAGATGGCGCCCAGTTTACGGGTGCATCGATCGGGCCGCCTCCAAGAAAGTGTCTTACTACTGATGAGACCATAGGCATTATTATGACCGAGCTCGACATCGAGTAAAGCCAGGGTGATGTCTTAAACTTGCCGCCAGAAGCCGACGTGAGCGTTGAGGACGAGGTCGATGGCATCCGTATGGGACCGACTTTGGCTGCCGACGTGCCAAGCACTGGAAGCGGGTTACCGCAAAGACGGCCGAATCATCGGCGCCATCCATCTGCGTGATGAATAAATCAACTCGGGCCCGGGTGTCCGTTGCGAAAGCAGATTAAGTAACCGATCTGCCGGGACGGGGCGCGGCGGAGATGGCGCACCGCCCGACCGACTGCTCTCGCTCGGCGCCCGAGCGGAGCCGCGCAGGCGGACGACGTTGGGCTCCCTGGGCCGTTTTCGGCGGCTGGGAGCCTGGTCGCCAGCAGAGCGGACCAAAGCCCGCCCGGGCGGCCAATTCCCCCGCGATCATGTCGTACTGTATTGTATTGCACTGTATGGTATCACTTGACAATCGTGGAGTTGTCCACTTGGCACAGTGGCTATTACGACCCGAGTCAAACTAACTCAAGGTGAAAATGCACACGGATGCACAAACACACAAACTCGTCGCACGTAAGCACCATACAAGCCGTCACAATCTTAATCCGTCATCGAGTGAACAACATCTGTTTGAAACTGCGTGCGAACCCCTGCTGCCGGATTGCTGTCAGTTGGGCGGGAAGCCGGTTGTATGGAGTGGGCGCTCTGACACTGAATCGCCGCCCTCTAGCCTTTGTCCTGACGTGTGGGACTCGAAACAACCGGTCTTGCCTCGTGTTTCGTTCTCGCATCGCATTGTTCAGCTGGAAGACGGCCGTTAGTGATGCCGGCTCTCCACACCCGAGAATCTTGTGTGCTAGGGTTAATGCGCAATAATCCACCAACTGTTGCGATCGCGGCCAGCCGAGTTTGTCGTCCTGGTCAGAAACATGGGCAAATTTCCGTCGGCCGAAAGTTATTCTGGCTCTAAAGTTGAGATTCTTATCAATTAGTCCAAGCTTTTCTTTGACCCATTTTCATAAACAGAAATGCAATATCTGACCTACGAGAGTACAAGTGCTGTGACAAGAGTGGTGAGGACGTCATTAGGTAAGTATTGCCGCACATGCGAGAGGCCGGACAGGGTGCCCATGCAGCGACGGCTGATCAGTGACACGTGAAAATCCCAGGACAGAGTTCCGTCAAAAATCAAGCCCAGATTTCCACCTCGTTACAAGGTACGAAGACCGCGTCGTGAAAGGTAACTTGAAAATTTGGAAGGGTGCGCAAGTTTTGGGGGTTTCCGAAAGTAACGAGCTCGGTTTTTGAAGCGTTAACCTTGAGGGCGTTCACGTGGAACCAAGTGTCCATACCAGCAACAGCGGACTCGATACGGCAGATGAGAGTTGGAAGCTCGTCTTTTCGGCCCGTAACGATGATCTGCATGTCATCCGTATATTGCACCACGTCGGCCACCGCAGAGTTCAGAGAGAGGTCGTTGGCGAACCCGCTGAACAAAACAGGGCCGAGAACGTAGCCTCGAAAAACGCCCATGGTGTTCGCGAGCGGCCTCGACATCACAGTCTTTCCAGCGTGGTCCTTTAGTGCTACGCTCTGCGCGTCACCACGAAGGCGTGCATCAAACCAATTGGTGTCAGTTCCATAGAGCTGTAGCCTGCGCAACAAAGTATCGTGGTTTATGACGCCAAAGCATTTGCTCAGGTCGATCATGCATAAAAGCGAAATTTCCTCGCTATCGGTGGCGGAGAGGATTCGGTCGGCGTCAGTCACCAGCGCGGTTTCCGTCGAGTGACGGGGCCGGAAACCGTGCTGGGACGGAGACAGGAGGTGGTTATAGGAGAGGTAATTGTAGAGCTGATGCTGCACGAGCCGCTTTACCAGTTTGGTGAAGACGGGTATGACTGATATGGGCCTGGAATTGGAAGGATCGGACGGGTCGCCGATTTTGAAAATGGGTTGGGTAATGGAGCGTTTCCATGGATCGGGAACATCGGATCGGGTGATGCAGGACAAGACGATGTGAAGGATGACGTCACCGATACCCGGGAAAGCCATCTTCAGTGCTCGGATAGACAGGCCGTCGGCACCGCAGGCGACCGAACTACGCATGTCTTGAGCGTTCGTCGAAGCGTGTTTAAGTCAACTGGTGTGAGAGTAAAAGCACAGGGACCAACACGAGGAAGGCGGCAGTCAATAGCAGGGCAGTCAATACCCCTGTCTGGTAAATTCATTCACTGCTTTTGGACTCACGGATACAAAAAAGTTGTTCAGACTGTCCGCCGAAATATCGGGTACGACCATCTGTCTTGCCTTTTTGCTGTCGACCATGGACCGTATGTTACGCCAAACCGTGGCTGGACCGTGCTCTTGAATCATTCTCTGTATGTCTTTACATGTATCTCGGCGAACAGCAGACCTGACAGCACGGTTTAGGTTACGATACTCGCTCAAGCCGCGTCCCAGTACCCTGAGAGCTCCTCGGCACCGAGCCACGAGCTCTTTCGTGGCGTCGGAGACGGGGGGCACTGTCGGGTTGCGGACTGTAACAGTCTTCACGGGGGCCTCTTGGTCGAGAATGGGTAGAAATCGTGAAATGAATGCATTCCACTTCCCAGACACGGTAGTCGCGCTGAAAACAACCCTCAGCTCAACCAGCTGTTCGAAAAAGCTAACATCAATCCGACTGAGACAGCGTGGCAGGGAAGTCGTAGGTTTAAAACGAATTCGAGCAACGTCGATGCGAAAACGAATAAAGTTGTGTGGGCTAAAGTGACAGAAGACAGTAGAGCAACCACGGATAATGTCGTGGTTTTTAACAACACATACGTCGAGCAGAGATCCGGCGGTCAAGGTACACTGGAAAAAATTTCTACTCCCATAGGTGTAAGAAAAGCTAAATGGCACTACTAAGATTTTTCTGAAAGCGGTACCAGTGTCGTCAAACACCTATTAACCCGCCCCCGACTGGGGGTTGACCATCCCCTGAGGTTTTTCTAGGATTACGAGAGAACAAACAAACATAGCGCCACGAAACCTCGTGTAGATTTTGCTTAATTATTTTTACATACTGTGTCAAAGTTTTGACCCCAGGTCAAGTCAGGTGTCTGACCTAGGTCAGGTCAAACGGACCTATGTCCAGAAATGTTTTGCGCCCTCTAACTTTTTTCGGAAAACAAGATATCACAATAATAGTTTCAGGGATTAGTGGTCTTGATAGATGCAACAAATCAGCTATCTCAGATTTTTCAGAATTTGCTGGGTCACTGATCTAAAGTCAAGCCCATTCTTAAGACATGTCGTCGTTTTTTTTTCGGAAATTGGCGGAATTTTTCATAACATTTTTAGTGCGGAGTAAAGCAGACATCCAGCTGCCGTCAATGGGCAACGTATCAATGACTTCCAGCCTTTGACCTGAGATCGGGTCACGAATAACTGTTGTGAGCCAAAACGTACCAACGTCAAAATCAGCGATGAATTACCCAGAATGAGTAGCAAATGGCAGAACTTGCTTGCACAGACGTTAGGAATACCATAAACATCAAAAACTTCTAAGAAAGTGCATATTTTGGAAATAAACAGGCTCTCGGACAAAAAGCTCAGCCAGTTGTGCAGATTGGCAACTAATGACTTATTCCAAAATTTAAGCATCGGAAACCATCACAGTAACCATTAAGATCAATAAACTTTACATGGATACGCTGAAACGTAATCTACGTAGTCTATCATACGTCTCTTACGTTTTATGTACGGCTAAAGAAAATGAGGTGACGTAGCCCTTTTTTTGCGGGTAGAGGGAGCGAACGGCGGGATGCTAGAAGGATAGCAAGGATGCTGAGCTTCTGCACATGCGCAAACTGGCGTGACAAATCGCGTTTCGGCGTTATCGGTGATTTAATCTACCATTAAGCACCGTGCCGCATGGAGGATCGATGGCAACAAGCGTGAGGTGATTCCGCAGGTTGCATTAATATGGTAGGTATCCTTGTCCGACAGTTTGTGTAAAATGCGCGATGAAATCGATTGAGTTAAAGGGAGTGACGACAATAACAAGCCATTGCGTGGTAACCGTAAAATGCTCGAATGTTCGGCATTTGTTACAGTGCAATAGATAGGCATTGGTGCCCATCCATGTGCATGGCGAAAGGTCACTCTACTACAATGTAGGGGAGACGTGTTGACAAGCGCAATCACAGTAGGAATGGGGATGAAACGATGCATTAAATAATTTAGACGTCACAATAGTCATGGGTGGGGGAGTTTTGGAACGATCCGTTAACCCATCAAATGGATTTGGTTACATATAAATGCATGTTTATAGCCATGGTGCCATAATGATGTTTGTGCAGAAAAAGTGGACTGGTACACCTATAACTGTTTTCCAATGTAGTCCGTACTGCAAATTCCAGCTGGATCAGCGTCAAGCTCTCACAAGCCCCTTGCGCGGTGCTTTACTGCGTACATGACGCAGGCACGAGCCAGGATTTTGCTCGGGGGGGGGGGAAAATGTCAAATTTTGTCATATGCCACTGGCACATGATGAACTTTATAAGGGGAAAGCAGCAATTTTATGTAGTTTGCCTAATATTTACCGCGCCGAAAAACATATAATGTTTGCTTGTGCAACATACATATGGTCAGAATTACGCATTTCTGCGAATTCGCTACACATCTAGTGTAGATCGCTTGGCTCGGGGGAGGGTGGGGACATGGCCCCCTTGGCTACGTCCCTGGCGTGGCGGGTACAAGCCAATAAGGACTGTGAGGAGACCAGCAATAAACACGACAGCTCCAGTGATGCTAGGTTTTGTAGGAAACGGGATTTACAAAACTGAGCCTAAGTTTCACGTGGGAAAGGGAGCAGTTTTGACACTTTTGAGCCTGCATACCCACAAGACGTGGCCCGAAAAAGCCCGCCTGGCTTTCGGCTAAGTTTGCTGACCAGTTTATGTGGTTGTGTGGGCTTTTGTTGGGCTTTCAAATACCAAATATAGCAGTGAGATGCGATACTGCATATGGTTTTTATCAAAGCTACACAAAATTGTATTTCAGTTTGTCAGTGTTGTTCATAATTGCGGTCTCAGGCCATCATTACAGCCTCTCAAAATCATTCTGAAATATTTTCAAAGGTTGTTTTGGCAACCTTTTACCTTGTAGTTTCATTTGTGGGATTCTGAGGGGTTTTTCGAAAATTCCCAGAAATCCGCAAAAAAGTTGGAGATTGAGGGCTTGCAGGTGGCAGCTTTGCTCGTGAGAGTACACGTTCGAAAACAAATTGACAAAATTTGCCCCTATTGTCTGCACATCCGCCATGCTCTTCCCTGGTAATGCATCTTCAGGGTGCGACAGTGTATATGTCGGCAAAAGGCAGTCGGATTCAAGATTTCCATTTTGTTATCGTTTCTACGATGAAGTACAAACATTTGGGTCGTGGGTTGATTTGGAGTATGAATTTGGGTCGTGCTGGAATGGGACTGAAGACCACTGCCTTAAACTAACCATGCTCCAACGTTTTCCGCCCGGCCGTCCGGCTCCGCTGTACATTTAGTTGAATTGATCACTGTCGTGGCATTGCTGGGTCCTTGCCAGACGCAAGTCTACTCTGAACTCGCCGCTGAATGACCGAAAACGGAACTAGAATTTTGTGTGGCTGATGCTTAATTCCGTAACCATGTACTTTCAAGTCGTGATGTTAGGTCATCAAAATAATTTCTTTCCCCATAAAATATGATGCGAGGAAACGAAACATATGCACATGTCAGTGTGTTTACAAGTTACGACATGTTTCACTTCTGTATACCGCCCTGAAACCGCCCCTAGATATGAATACTCATCGAACCTGGCCAAATGGGGACTGTCTTTGTATAATCGGTCATTTTGTGGAAACCAGTTCTTTTTCGCTTACATCGCTCCCAAGCGTCTTCAATAAGTTTTATGAATATAAGGTTTGCCGTGTACCAAAAAATGTTCCGCTGATGTGGCTTTCGTTGTTTACGTCGACATATCTGGTAAAGCTGCCACTTTTGAGTCTGCATGCCCACAAAATGTGGGCCGAAAGATCCCACCGAGACTTTATGGGTTTTCCAGGTCTGATTGGATGATTCTATGGGCATTTTGTGGGCTTTTAGAAGTTAAACATGCAAGAAGAATGAGGACTTGTGTTAAAAACTGGCAGTTTGACCATGTGTATGGATTGAACAATGCGACAAAGCTTTTTGATATCAATCTGAAGCAAACGTGTCTGTTATTTCGGGCCCAAAGTTAAGCTATGACGGACTTAACTACGAGGGGCTTGGCTTAGCTTAATGACGGGCTCTGTGGGCTGTTTCTCTGGAAACTCCCATGCGGGGCGAGGCGGACTTTCAGGTTTGGGTTACAGGACGGGGTGTGCTTTCACATTTGGCCTGCGGGCGGGGCGGGCTTCCATAATCCAGAAGTGGTAACTCTAATCTATGGTCGAGTTGTGTGTAGGGGAGAGTGGGGTAAGATGAGCCACTTTTTGCGTTGGTGACATTATGGGCAGTAGCAGTCACGAAAGCGATGTTTTTGGCATTTGTAGCAACAACTTAGTCCTTTGCGCATGTCGTGGCGCTGCAACTATTTGCATAGCGTTCATGCTTGTTCTGAAAAAATTAAGTTACATCCGGCTCGACTTACTCCATGGATGGGGTAAACTGAGCTAGCTACCCCATGGAGAAAGTTGAGCATGAAGGATTAAGTGAGCATGGAGAGAAAGAGACTTTACTTTGATAGCAATAATAATTTTTTCCGACCTCCCACCCCGTGGTGGGTTTAATTTAGCAAAAAGAACCCCAGACTCTTCAGTCTCCGGGGTCTGGCGAGAGACGTAATTTCTGGTGTTCGATTGCTGAGATGATGCTTCTTTCTGAACCCTCTCAGCCATTCTACGCCAGCATTTCTGTTCGAGTCCAACTGTCCGGGGCGCTGACGTTTTGCGCCGCAAATTCAGTCGCCATCTGACAACCAGCCCCTTCTCCATGGCTGCATCAAGTCTTATGAGCACCAGTAGTGGTTCAATAACCAACACTACCGTGTCTTTTGGCTACAAACCGCGTCATGGACACACCCCCTGACACCTCATGAGCCGCTTCTTCGAGAGTAAGTAGACCATAGTTTCTTGTCGTTTATACTGTGGACAGGCAGGTAGTTGGAAAATGATGGCGAAGTGTACAATAACCGGAGCAAGAAAAGGTCCTACTGCAAGGACGGCGGATGAGGCGGGGGTGGGGGGGCAGGGGAGGGAGGGCGAGGAATTACTCAGCCTTCACAGGGACAGGCATAAGCCCTCGGGAATCCTCGCACATCCAGAATTTTGGGATCATGGTCACTGCCCATCACGAATATCCTCCTCAAGACCATTATTGGCCCGAGCTTGTTGGAGCTGACGGACGAGGAGAATAAAATCCCCACCTACCAGAGACACAGGCACGACCTGCTGATAGCGACCGGCAATCAACCTATCCGACCTGCCAACCGAGAAATCGGCCCGGTGAACAGCAGCAGGTGGCTGACCACGGACAACCGCTTCTTCCCGATATGTGTATGATTTCGCGGCTTGCGGGTAAAAAGGCTGGGAGCCCAGAAAAAATCTGCACGGACATATCGTCATCTGTCATTCCACTTGGTTCGTCGACAGGATGGAAAATCACTGGCTGCAGGACGCCCATGACTGTCTTGACCAGCTGAAGGCCATACCACTGCACAAAAAGATATTGGGTACCTGATACTCAAACACCTGGAGTCAGGCACGTAGCCAGGATTTTCCTCGGGAGGGGGAGCAAATGTCAATTTTTTTCGAATGTCACTGGCATATAACGGAATTTATAGGAAAAGCAGCAGTTTTATGCAATTTGCATTCCATTTAATGCATAGGAAAACATATAATGTTTGCTTTTGAAGATATACATAATCACCTTTAGGTATTCCTTCGAAATCGCTATACATCCAGTGCGAACCACATGGTCCGGGGGAACACGACGCCCATGGTCCCCCTTGGCTACGTCCCTACCTGGAGTCCAGTGCAGCTGCTTGGATCAGCTCCATGCCCTGTTCTGCAGCGAGGACCGGAAGCACAGGAAGTTGCCTGGAGGGAAAATTTTGAATATGTGAGGGAGGGCGGAAGAGGTGGACGCGGAGGACCGGACCAACATCAAGAACAAGCGCAAGATCAGCCTCAGCAAGATGGCCCTCCGAGCTCCGGAACTTCATCCTCTTGGACCAGAACATGGGGAGCGTACTTGTCTTCACTTCGGATGCATTTCGACCAGGCCAGGAGGTTTACGCCTGCCCCTATGGAGGTTGAGTACTTCCTCGTCCATGGGCAGAGACAAGATTCGGCACGAGGGTCACCTTCGTCTCCTAGTCTGTCTTCTGATGCGAGAAGAGGGGTGACTTCATCAGGGTGAAAAACTGGCCCTCGGAAAAATGATAAGAGGCGTCATGAAGTCCAAAAATGACCACACACATACGCATAAAAGAATGGCTTGATCTGTCCTGTGCGATTTGTTTTGTCGATTTTCAAGGGCCCTTCTGCAATCTGAATGTGTACTTTTTGTGATTCAAAACATGCGAATAACACAATATCTTCGAATAGTAGCAATAAATAGTCAATATCTCATCATATACTGTCAAGACATTCATTAATATAACGATACTCTGCATGCTACACAGGTTAAGGTCGCCTTCACAGCTGAACACGACGTAACTTGAAGTCGGGATTGTACATCGCAAGACCTGGACATTTTGCGAAAAAGTTCACTAACCGCAATATGGACGCACACAAATATCACTCCTCCATTTTACACAACTCAATTTTTAAATGGCAATAAGGCCCACTGCGTATCCCACCCTGTCCCGCTGCCCCCGCGCTCCAGTCGTCGTCCTGACTGAATGTCCCAGTTAGTCCCAGTCCTGATGTCACAGGCCGGCCGACAGAAACCGGATGGCCGGACTAGATGTGCCAAACTGTACCGCATTCTCTTTTGTCCTAGTCAGACATGGGTTTTATTGCCGTCGGACCCGGAATCGAGTCCGGGCGCATGTCCATTTTGAACCGGATTGGGACTCACCAGTTGACAAAGCAGTCGTCCCGGACTAAGACTCACGTCACTGTGACTCGAAGTCGGACTCCTAGCCATATTTTTGAACTGAGGTCCTTGTCGGGTTCCGGCTGGTCGACTTGACTGAATGTCCCACTTTTTCCCAGATCCGACTGTCTCAACTGAGCGTCCTGGCTGAATGCCCCGGTCCCCGCTGAACCCGCGGACATTGACAAGACGACGATGAAAAATATTTACCCTGTTCATTCTAAGAGTTACGCATGGTTCAGATGTACTGGTTAGGGCCGTTGTAAAGCAGAAAGTACAGGCTGCGTCTCGTCAGTTTTGGAAAGAGATGGCGAGAATGAGCGGGAAACTGGGCTTCAGAGAATGGGCCATGACAGCCATGGCGTCCTGGAAGGAGAAAATTACCGGGGACCTGAAAGGTTTACCAGGGAAGACTTAATAACCGTGTCTCCAACGCGTGGCAGTCCCTTACTTCAACACACTGCGCGACCCAGCGGTCGTAACGCCGCATGTTTTAGACGATGGGCGAGTAACCGTCGGGAAGAATTGGGGGCGCAGCCAAGAAATGCTGTTTGAGGTCCTAACGTCCCTGACAGTTGTTCGTCAGGGACGTTAGGATGTCGTCGTCATGAGCCCAAAGCCAAAGTAGATTTTCAAATGACTCACAGCACACATTCAGATGGACTGGAAAAATGGGCAACTTAAATGGTATGCACGTCTGTCTAATTTTGAAACTACAAGCGGGCCATTGTTCTAAATCTTTGTGCGTCTGTATTAATCCTATAATAAGATCTTTCACAGGCCATATTTGGACATTCAGATGTGTTCACTCCGTCTTATTTTAATTGCGAAATATTCGGATAACTATGCATTCAAATGCTTTGGAATTACCAGGCTGCAGTTATCAAAAAAATTAGGAAATAGATCCATATCAAAATCATTTATTAGATGCACACGCAGTAACACGCGGGTTTTCTGTCTTATCTGAATTACGTTTTTTAAAGCCGCGTGATTTCTATCCTGGAATATCGTTGCAGAGTTTTATCTTCAGAACTGAACTGCTTGGCAGGTCCATCAGAAACAGAGTCACAGCGTATGTTGTACTTCATGATCGCCTGCCAGTTTCAAAGTTCAACCCCACTCCCCCCGAATCCTAGAAAAATCGTAGAGTTAAGAGCACACGGCTGTGGAAGAGAATAGTAGCTGCCATTCAGATCATGATATTACGTCATGCATAGGTACGTATACTGCTCGAACTGACATGGAAGCTCAAGGTCTTTAACCCTATTTACGGGAGGCTAGACAGTATGGCCAATTTCCGGCGGGGGGGGGGGCGGATTCGGCCCTCTGAGATCTCGAGGACTACACATCTGATTTCATAGAAACAAAGGGCAATCGATTTGCCATGATGTAAACTACATTTTGATAAAAGAAGATTTCAAAATTTTGATACGGTTGGGTAAAGGGGGGCAAAAAAGTCAAAATGGGGGTATTTTCGGACTTGTAACTCCAATGCTTATGGATCGATTTTGATGACATTGGCGCGAAGCGAGAGATTATGGATGAGACTTTTAACACTGGTCCATACATTTAAAATTTTGGAAAAATCCATATTTTGTTTGCGTTGTCAGGGTCTCAAAGGGGATGACTGTTTTTCCATAGACTGAATTAAAAAAAGTTTAAAACACCTTTTTTGCTCCTAATAGCTGCAGAAGAAGTACAGATCGTATCACATCGTTTGTATAATGTTAGCTTAGGCGGTGCCAGGATGATGAAAAAGGGGGAACTGACATAGTCGCATGTCCGTCAGGTCAGCTTACGGTCTTTGACTTTAAATGACCCCCAGTGACCTTAGAGTCACATGGAATGATCTTGAGTGCATTTCGTGTTGTTTGAAAATGCTTCCAATCATTTGAGTTCACTCTATTTCTAAAATTTTATTTTACGGCTGTTGTGATATAGGGTACGCGCACTGACATTTTAGGTTATAGCTCCGTGACTCAACCTGATACGAAAGCGAAACTTGGTACACCAGAAGAAAACACTTTTCCACGTCAGTTATATTCCGGGTTTGATATTTGGAAAAATAACTCCAAAATCACTACTATAAACCTGATTTTGGCTTTTTACCTTGATCTGCTCTTGTGGAGTGATCTCAGATAAACAAAATTATATTTGTATACTTGCTCAGGTATCTAAATATGCACCCGTATAACGTTCTAAGTTCTATCTTCAATGAGCTATTTTTGTCAATCATTTTCCTTTTTACCCCAAAGAGGGCCAAAAAGGTCCTGAGGTGCATCCCGGAAACGTTGCTTGGCTCCGGTCAAGAGCAAAATAGAATTATGAAATTTTGCCGCAGTATGTAGCAAGAATGTGTAGGGAAAATGATCTAGCTTCGCGAAGCTGCGTCAAAAACCCTGGAACTGACAAGCAAAAAACCCGAGGGGATCCATCTCTCTGCCGGGAATAGGGTTAAACGAAGTCAGCGAAACGGTTAAACGAAGCGGTCGTGCATTGGGAGATGACGTAACCGTACTTTTCGGGAAAAATGGCGTCATAACTTGTATTCCACTTTCACAAACATGATTAAGTGATAAAGATTAAAGTGTTACGTTGCCTGCTTCATACTACAGAGAGATGCCAAATTTTCGCTCTGTAGCATCGGCGCCGGGTACTGAATCATTATCCTCACAAAATCATATTGGTTAATCTTCAACGACGGAGGACTCCCGCTCCCGTGTAACTTGTAGTTTTGCCACGTTTTGTTTTGTTTTCATTGTTCATTTTCATTGTTTTCATGGCCTGTTCATCTCGCGTAAGCAAACTGCGAAAGCGCGAACGTTCTAATGTTGTTTCCCTGACATTCAGCAGGTATGAAATACAATAAGTACTGCAGAAAGCCCAAAACCCTAGATGCGACGCATAGTTTTCCCACAGGTCTAACATTCAAACAGCATCAGTGTCGCCGATCTCTTGTGAGTTGATTATCCCTGATTGTCAATCCCTACTTCATCCCTGATTATCCCGTATGTATTAAAACGGACCTTGTCTGCATTTCAGAAACTGCTCCTAAGCAGGCTGGGGCTATTTTAAAGGAAAAATGGCTGTTTGAAACGTCGGAACCTCGTGGTGGCAACTCTCACGTTCAAAGGACAGCCCAGAGGTACACCATTTGGGAGGAAGGCAGCCCCGGCTACAGCTTGAACGATCCTGAGCTGGCGATGATCGCCTTCGTGCTCGCTCATTCAGTGTTTAACTATACGTTCACAAAGAGGTACTGGACGATGGGAACGTTCCTGCAGCGCTATGTTCTGGAAATCCAGGATGGCATGCAAGTGCCGGAAAACTCCTTTCCTTCGTGCAGAAGCTGAAGTAGAAAACCGCGTTCGGTCACGAGGCATTACGGTGTGATTCACGAAGGTGCTAGCTGCACGCCTTTTCCGTATGCTCCGTGGAAGCTCGTTCCGGCGGACGCTGGAACCGTAAATCTGACCTTAACTAATCCGTGCTCGTTAGTTACTCACGTGTCACGGTTCCAACATATGAGAAATTCCGGAAGCACGAATGTGACCGCACAGTGGGACGCATTTGTGATGTAGTCATTTTTTGAGTTGACATGGACATATGTGTTTCAATAAAGTCAGCAAAAACAATGTGTCCCTTCGAAGCGTGATCCTAACACATTTGGGGTCTAGCAATGGATCCACGAAGATGATCTGTGGGAGGTCGTTTTATGTTGGCTGTGAGTAGTCTTCGAATGTTGGTTTGGAAGTTATAAGTGCAGACTTCTAACGCATTCTGCATTGCGCGCTCGTTGCAGCGGCTGTCTCAATGCATATGACAATCTCATGTTATCTCATCCTAAACACACAATAGGTTGCAGCCCGACCGGACCTGGGATCTAGTGCGTGTGGTGCGCACAGAGCGGACTTACGGCTTTGTTGGATTGAACTCGGACTCATCAGTTAAAAAGCATCGCATTGGATCTAGTCTGGGTCCTGAGCAATCTGAGCCTGAGTCTACTCAAGCGCAGATTCATGACATGACTCAGACTCGGACTCGGGTCAGGCTCAACTATAGCCGTTCCATGACTGAAGGGAATAATATCGAGGATTTAAGTTCTGCGGCACATGGGTTCAAGTCCCAGAGAAACCGACTGTCAGACCCGACTACTCTACAATGGACAGCTGGCAGCTGGCAGACAGGGTTAGCCTGAAGGTAGGTGGCCGTGTCGTATAACAGAACCAAAAATCCCTCCGTGGTAAGGCATCGGGTGCAAATGTCGGATGCAGGATTATCTGTTGAACCGGCATTGTTTTAATATTTGGTTGGTTCTGGGTATCAGCAGCAATGTAGACTGATGGACATGTACTCCGCTCGCATGACCATACCTGGATGCTTGTTAACCCTATTCCCGGAGGGCTAAACGGTATGGCCGATTCCCGGCAGGGGGGGGGGGCGGATTCGGCCCCCCCCTGAGATCTCGAGAACTACTTATTCAATTTCATCGCAACAAACGGCAGTCGATTTGCCGTGACGTGAACTACATTTTGATAAAAAGAAATTTTCAAAATTTTGAAATTTGTGGATACAGGGGGGCAAAAATGTCAAAATGGGGGTACTTTTTGACTTCTTATAACTCCGTTGTTTATGGACCGATTTCAATGAAATTGGCATCAATCGAGAGATTATGGATAGGGCTTTTACCATGAGTATGCAAATTTGAAATTTTGAGAAAATTCATGGGCGTTCATATGGTTTCAAAAATAGGGGGACTAGTTTTCCAATAACGGAATGAACAAAAGAGGCCAAAACACTTTTTTAGCTTCTGCTAGTCATGTTATGCTAAAGAAGTACAAATCGCATTACAATGTTTGTAAAATGTTAGCATAGGCGGTGCCAGGGACATAAAAAAGGGGGAACTGTCATGGTCACACGTTTCTCAGGTCAACTTGTGACCTTTGACCTTAAATGACCTCCAGTGACCTTGGGGTCACCTGGAATGATGTCGTGTGCATTCAATATTATCTGTAAACGTTTTTAATCGATTAAATTCACTCTATTCCAAAAAATTCATTTTTTGGGTTTTGCGATATAGGGTACGTGCACTGACATTTTAGGTCATATCTCCGTGACCTGACCTGATATCAAGCTGAAACTTGGTACACAGGTAGAGGGCATCTTTCTACGTCATATATACTCCGGGTTTGGCATTTAAAAAAACGGCGCCGAAATTATTGCGAAAAAACAAATTTTGACTTTTGACCTTGACCTGACCTTGTAAAGTGACCTCAGATAAACAAAATTACATATGCACATTACCCAACTATTTAGCTATATATTCATATAAAGTTTTAAGTTCTATCTTAAAAACTCTGTTTTTGGCAGACATTTTCCTTTTACCCTCAACATGGCCAAAAATGACCTGAGGTGCCTCCCAGAAACGTTGCCTGGCTCCGCCCCTGAGCAAAATAGAATTTCGAAATTTTGTCACGGCGCGTAGAAGGAATAGCTAGGAAAAGTGACCAAGTTTCGTGAAGCTGCGTCAAAAAGCCTGGAATTGGCAAGCAAAAAACCTGAGGGGGGGCGGATTCCGCCCCCCCCCTGCCGGGAATAGGGTTAAGGTGTATTTTATTCAAGTCGTTTGCATACATGGAAACCATTCGGGTAATATTTAAATAATAAGTTTCCTTGTGCTACACCTACGTCTGAAATGGGTGTCATGACACACCCATGTAGGCGCCGAATTTTTGGCTCGGATGAACCGTCGGGTGTAATACGGATTTACAGCCGGTATGGGTGTGATTTTTGTACAGCTCGGACTTTTTGAGCCAAAAGGTGTACCATGAGAACCATAACAGGTGATGCAATGGTTGTTGAATGCCATTCATAATGTTGCTCAAACAAGTCATTTTGGTTGCCTTACCCCTTTTCAAGGGCGTTAATGTGTTAATGGAGCATTGAAGGTTGAACGACTGTTTTTTTTAAATTTTTTTTTAAGTTGAACGAAACGGCTAAAACGATACACATAATGCCATAACGGTACTCACTTGACGCTTTATAAAGGCGTTATTTTTGGCCTGAAATTGCCAGCATTATGGGTGTATTATGGGTGTATTATATGGGTGAACTCCTGGATTGGCGATCACGGAACATCCGTCCTAAGTGAAAAAATTGCATCCTAAATGTCAAGCGTGTAGTGGCATTTGTAAAACTCAAGGAGCATATCCAGGGTCAGCCGTGCCCAGTACGAATGCCGCATAGTTTCCTGGCCATGCCGTCCGAGTATTAGGAGGCGAGGGCGTTTTTTATTTGGTCTTTTTCGGGACTAAACCGTAGCTCAGTCATCGGTAATCCACGGCCTCTAGCGGTTGGTGGCGCATACTGGAATGTCTTGCTCGAAGTGCGACCGCAGCCAAAACCAGCCCGGACGGCCAGTTTCCCCGCTATGATGTCGAGCGTGCAGTGACATTTGAAAAAACTTAAAGACGCAATCCAAGGTAAGTCGTGGCCGGTGCAAATGCCGCATAACTTCCTGGTCATCCCGTCCGCGTATCAGGAGGCGAGGGCGTTTTTTATTTGGTCTGGTCGAGTTTCTGGACTGGACCGTTGTTCCGTCACCGCTAATCCTCGGCGTCTTTTCACGGTCGTTGACGCATACTGGGATGTCTCGCTCGACAGGACGGCTAAGGACGACCGCAGCGTGCTAAAATTCCGGCGGAAGACGTTTTGTGTTTACCCGGCATTGAGCGGGGCATTCTGACGTCTCCATCTGACAGGGTGGGAGTTAATGCCTCTCCCCGTCCTTCTCAAGAACCAGTCGCCCGATTTGACTGATTGAAACGGCAATTAACAGCGCCGAGCCATGCAGTCTTGTGACATACATTTTTTTTACTTTTGGGCCAGTCATGACGTGACAGCTTAGGCCGAACATCAAAAAGCGACCCTTTTCTCCGCAGTTGCCTAATTGCGAAAAGCAGAGCAATACTGAGGTTTGCATTGGACACTGGAATGTGTCTCTGGGAGCTTGATCAGCCATGAGCCTGACACCGGTAACCTGAGTGCTACCTGACCCAAGATGGGCCACAGGCTAGGTCAAATTTGACGTCCGTGATGACCGGTCATGCAATGCAAGCTTCCTGTCCCGTCTGGCATGGAGGTTCTCAGAAAGACACATTCAAAGAGGTTTAAGTATAATCAAATCCTTGAAATCGTTCCAATGTCCGCGCACATGCAACATTGCAGCATTTTGTGGTTTCAAACTCGGAGTATCACGAGCTCTCTAGTGAACTTCATCTGCCACCTCTGGATGACATTACAAGTCAATTTGGCCCATGCTGCACTTTTCCGTAGAATGACGCACAACATTGCAAGGGTCGGTATCTTTTCATCAGTCATCTAGCGCGTCAAATAAACACTATCAATTTCCTTGCGAAGCTGAAATCTGTCCAAAACACCAAAGATCACGTTGTAAAAAGTGCTGCCTTGTTGCAGGAAACTGCTGTGAATGTTGTATGTTCAAGATCTTGAAAGAAAAGTCGATAACCTATCTAGATGCATAAAAGGCCAGCTTATTCAGTTCCGTTTGTATTTTTTTATGCAAAAGATGGCGTTATTGAAAAAAATAATTGCCCACAAGCCCACGCTCAGCCCACGGTCAGCCCAAACTGGAGACTCCTTCAGAATGAGCCGAAAAGAGTCATTAGATAGGTGTTGACTAACCAAGCTCATTAACACCATCAGACGTTCACCGCGTCGATTACTCTGCATTCTGAAGGACGAAAAAAACGTCAAAAATACAACGAAGACAAATGTAGGCATCTTAATCTCTAATTTATAGGTGCTCAAAATGTTGGTCTTGTGCTGCTGAACCAAGAAAATACCATTTCTGCAACGTCTGGATTTTTTGTCAGCAACTTTTTGAATTACTGCGAAAGCAAACCGTTTTTTTACCCAATGCTTCATTTCCCATAGATTCAACATAGGGCCCTATGGAACTGATTTCGGCGGGCCCCCTCGATTTCGCCAATTTTGTTCTGTGCAGGTAACTATGCCGGCAATATACATGAAACCATTGTCAGAAGTCCATCACATTGATATTCACTTCGTCTAAGTGGGTCCCGAAGAACACATATGAAAAGCACATTGTCCAAGTGCAGATGGCAGCGAGTTAACTTAACCAAATTTTAAACTTAACTTTAAATGAAACTTAACAAAAAACGCAGCGAGTTAACTTAACCAAATTGCCGTTTACTGTCATAGCGTTGGCGGTCGCAAACGGCTACCTTCCCCCAATGTCATCATCGATATTCGTTGGCTTGGCGCATAACCTGTCCTTCATGTTTTAGGTATGGGACAAGTTCCGCCGTATTTGCAACGAGTGTAAACGAGACCAGACCTGAAGAGCTGTGAGGAGGATCTTCAACGGAATCTTCCGGCGCTTTTTCACCTCGAGTGGTAAGTTTATGCATTTATTCAACAGTATTTGATTGTAGAGGGTTCCCGACGTTTTTTGTGGTGATCAGGTAGTACTTACACGAAAATAATGGATTCAAATACTCTATGTTATTAGATATACAGTAATAAAAATAATGGATATAAATACAACCTACATTATTATGTATGTATAATAGTGAAAAAACTTAATCGAAAATAATGAAAAACGAAATAGACTCCCATTCTGCTTGAGAGCTGTGCGACTTACATTCGCTGGCCGGCCGGCAGGTGATGCTGCGGCCGGTCAGGGTCCGGCCCGCCCCGCGACAGTCGGCATGTGACCCGTGCCAGCTGGAGCCGAGGTCGGGGTGGCCGACCGGCGGCAGGGGGATTCTGCTGTGACGTATTGGGCAAGCGCTCGCGCGATTGCGTGCCTGTCTCATGGATCGACCGTCTTCGACTTTAAGACGTTGCGATCCATTTAGACTTTGGAACCAGAACATGGCGCCGCTGGTAGGACCTTCGCCAACTGCCTGGTTTTTCCACGCGAAATGCCGACTCGGAGTGATCCAGTCCGTTCCGAGCCGCGGAGCGTTCCTGACATGGCAAGACCGACGGGACGTCTTCCTCCTATCGGAGGTCGCTGGACTGGAGACTCATCTCCTCATGGTGACACTAAGGGAACGCCTGTGCGCTGACACGGCACGAGTCTCTCTGGACCCGGAGTTGAGTCCTACAGAGCTGCAGCAGGTCGCAATGGTCCGTCGCCAGCTGGCTTCCTGCCGCAGCTGAGGTAGCCTGGTGCTACACTACCACTCTGAGACCTGCCCAGCCAGCGTGGGGGCTGACGGCAGTGCGGCCAGACCGGCCATTTTTCGGCAGTCCTGCATGGTCTGCCGCGGCCACCAGCACAGCCAGAGCCCTCCCCCGCCTGAATCTGTCACCTGCACGGCCGCTCCCGGGTCTGATGCTGCCCACACCTCCGTCGCCCCGCGGCATGTCGCCTGCGCAGCCGCCGTCGGCGCCGTTGCCACCATCCGGCCCACTGCTAGCGCAGCCGCCGCAGCCCAGTCTGAAACTGCCGGTCCAGTCGCTACTGTCCTGACTGATGTCAGCGTCGAGGCGGACTCCGCCGCCTGACCTGCGGCCGCCCGGCTCGACGCTGCCGCCGCGGCTGCCGTCTCCCCCTGACATTGCCTGCACGGTCGCCGCCCTGCCTTCTGCGAAGACGCTGCACCGTCTAGCACGTTGCCGCTGCCTCTGTCCGACCCGTCGCTACCGCCGTCCGGTACGCCTTCGTCGCCGTCCGACACGCCGCCACCGTCACAGGGACCACCGCTGCCGCAGCCCGGCATGACTCCGCTGCCGCAGCACGGCACGACTCCGCCGCCACAGTCCGGCACGCCTCTGCCGCCAACCGACCGGCCGCCATCGCCGCCACTGCCACCTCTGGTGCCGCCATCGCCTCTGGTGCCGCCCCACTGCCGTCCGAACGGCCTCCACCGCCTCTGCAGCCGGCGGACGTGTGCTGACTCGGAATCGGCTCCCCGTGAGTCGTCACTCTGAGAGCGCCCAAGCGAGGGGGGTGCCTTATGATGTGCCTTTGGTCGCCGACATACGACCGGCTTCAGCTGCGTGTGCGCCGCCTCGCCGGTCTGGGCGCCCTCGCCAGTTTTTTTTTTTGTTGATAAAACTCGCCAGACGAGTTTTATCCGCTGGCCGGCCGGGTGCCGCTACGACCGGTCGGGGTCCGGCCCGCCCCGCGACAGTCGGCATGTGATCCGTGTCGGCTGGAGCCGAGGTCGGGGTGGCCGACCGACGGCGCGTGGATTCTGTTGTGACGTGGATTGGCGAGCGCTCGCGCGATCGCATGCCTGTCTCATGGATCGCCCGTCACCGAATATAAGACGTTGCGGTCCATTTAGACTTTGGGATCAGAACAGGAGCATCATGCTGCTCCTATTTTGTTATTGATCCCAAATGCCCGTCCAGTGTGTGCGTCACGAAGTTGGAACTTTATTGGTATATTTCATTTTAGAAATAGTACCTCATTGACGCCACATCTTCCAGAGACCATCAGTGATTTAAACAAATTCGTGACGTGGGATGTGTTTTCCGTTCGTCGTCATACCCCCCATTTTCGTCTTGAATGCGTTCTATGTATCCCACCCTATGGTCATATGTTCTAACGCAGCTTTCGCAATGGACACTGTGATATGAACTTTGCTTGCTTTCGGTTTCAGCCGACACCCTGCGGGCGATGACAGATTCTCCGTGGATCACCATTACGGCTCTGCAAACTTCGGGGCCGATCACGATGGCCAACGGAACCGTCACCCCGGAGGGCGTGGTCTTCAGCGAATACTCTGACGTGCAAGACGGGCTCCTGATGTGGCCTGTGGCTCACTCAGTGTTTGCGCGAGCACCGTGAAACAGGTGAACCCGCTCCTGCATTTTGTGTAGCGTACCTGTCTTCGTGTAAAAGAGGACCAAAGTGCGACGTGTCGCAAGTAGGGACAGAAGCTTGCTGGCTTTTTCGGCCTGCTCAGATAACTTGAGTGCCTTGTGCGACAGGCCAAGAGCCCCACGGTGTTTTGATGTAGGGATGCGGGACATTCTAGACCGGGACAAGTCGTGTCCGCGGTGACCATACCAGTTTTCGTTTTATGTTCGACGTCATGTCCTGATGTCCAATGTTGTGATGTTGAATGGAGTGGTTTACTAAAATGCCGTGCAATAATACTCATTTTATGAAGGAATGCCGTGTGTTACAATCGGTTGTTCAAATAAAGGAGGCGGCGTAGTGTAGTGGTTACCATGCTCGCCTTGAGGTCGAGAGGTCCCCGGTTCTAGTTCGGGCAATAACGACATTTCGCTGTCCCTCGCGACAACCGGCGTGACAGGTTGCGACGCGAAATGACCCTTGCAGTCGAGAGCGTCGTTACATAACCCAAAAACCAACCGGCTGTTCAAATAAGGATTATCGCGTAAGCCAGCACGAAGTGAAACTTTCCGATGGGCTCTGTGTAGACCACTTACGAGCTTCCGTTCAGGTCAGTAGCGAGTTCCAGCTGAGTGTGACAGTGTGAACTAAACCGGTAAGTGACTTCACGAATTGTTCTGTGACGTCACTGGCGGCCATCCGCCGGCGGCTCCGGCTGCGGGACGCTGATGGTCATCAGCTGGACGTAACACCAGGGAGACCACGACTCCAAACAGCTACCACTCAACCCCACCACAGATGCCGGGCCTGCGGCGCTGCGCGGTGACGTCATTGGTGTCGGGCAGGAGTGTCGATTCCTATAAATGGTGTGTGTATATAAATTTGTTCCACTAGTAGCTACTACTTTCAGTCGAGACTTGCTACGGGCTTGAATGAAAAGGTCTCAGTTGAAACTAGCGGAAGGTATCAAAACGTATTGTCTAAACTGAATAGGGAAAATGAGACCAGTAGATGGTCTCTGAAATTCAGAAAGAGACCCTTGTTTTTTTCAGTATTGCGTGGCTTCCTAGCTCTTTATGGATGCAAGGGATCCGCCGTGTCACACTGGGCACCCATAGGAGTTGACTGGGGACCCGCCGGGATTGTCGTTTTGTATACTTCTGGAGGGGTTTGAACTCTTCCAGTGCTGAATTGAGCCCCTCCGATAGTCATCTGAGCCTTCCAAAAGTTTTCTTACTCCTTAAAAATGAAACTTAGGCAGGTACTCACACGACTTAACGATTTCGGCCAAGCCACATGTAATGAACAATTTGCGCTATAGAGAGAGAGAGAGAGAGAGAGAGAGAGAGAGAGAGAGAGAGAGAGAGAATTGCCGTCGGTCAAAATAAAGTGGCTTAAATCAATTGAAAAACTTTCATTTGGGGGAGGTTAGATTGGCGGGCCATCGGCTCACCCCACATCATTTATAGGAATCGACACTCCTGCCCCGACACCAATGACGTCACCGCGCAGCGCCGCAGGCCCGACATCTATGGTGGGGTTGAGTGGTAGCTGTTTGGAGTCGTGGTCTCCCTGGTGTTACGTCCAGCTGATGACCATCAGCGTCCCGCAGCCGGAGCCGCCGGCGGATGGCCGCCAGTGACGTCACAGAACAATTCGTGAAGTCACTTACCGGTTTAGTTCAGAGGGGCTACTTCAGCAGCTGGGGGCGTCGGCCAGTCATAACATTTGGTTCCTGAGTCGGTTTTCATTGTGACCTCGTGTGGTGGAGATGCTGGTCCGTTGCTCTGTCTGCTGAGTTTAAGATTTCCATTTTCTGACGACCAGCTGCTTGATAGCCGTGCAGTTTTGTTCGTAGTCGGCAGGTAATTTCATAGAGTCCAGTGCGTAAAACGTTGCTTGTTGGCGGTTGTTGGCGGGTGTTTTCATGAAATCTAGTGCGTGAAACGTTGCTTGGCGTTATGTAGAGCATTCGTGATCATATAGAATCGTTTGTTGTTGCGCGGCACGTTTTTTCCTAACTTGTGATCGAACGGAGCTGTAGTCGGAATGTAACTCACTAACTGACTAAACAATACGGCTAAAACGGTGTGATGCATTATGCACCACTGTGTGATGCATGATCTGTTCAGAAATCAAACCTAACGTAATAAACCGTTGGTCTTCTGTACTCCCGGCAGAAAAAGTCGAAACGGTAACAACAACTGAATGCAGTGGCTCAGGAAGCTTCGAACTCAGGAAGGTCTTTTATAGGGTTCCGTATCAAATTAATGGTTCAGTTCCTTTGTTGGGAAAGGCAGAATCCATTCGACCAATTCTGATCGCCGAAGGGCTTTGGGATACAGGAAACTGGTACGAGAGGGACGTTGTGCAGAGAAGAGTAGAATAGAATGGTTGAAATTATGAGAAGCAGACGGTGGATGACATCAAATGGGAGGGGCAGCATCGCGTGGGAATGATTTTTTATTTGCCGTAACTCGAAACGTTATAACGTAAATATTTTAACAACCTCCATGACTAGGTTTAGAGAAGAGTTTAAAAATGCAGATTTCGTCTGTGTTCATCGGAACCCCATCTGACGGTGTGAATATCAATGCGATGGACTTCTGGCGATGGTTTCATATGTACTGTTGTTTTGGCTACCTGCGCGGAAAGAATTGTCGAAATCGAAGGTGTCCGCGGAAGTTAGTTTCATAGGGTTCTGTGCTAAATCCGGTGGGAAAAAAACAGTGGGTAAGAAAAAAACGAATTTCTTTAGTAGTAAATGAAAGCCTTTCAACCGTACCAGTATAACTGTGTCATTTTTGGGCTCAGCAACACAAGATAAAAATAAATTTTAGGACCTATATGACTATGTTTGGAAGAAAATAGAAAATGTGGTTTTCACCTGTGCTCTTTGAATCCAATTTGATTGTCTATCAGTGCTGTGGAGCGCTGACAATGGTCTGATGTGTTGCGGTTCTGGCTACCTGCACAAAAAAGGTGAAATCGAAGGAACACGCCTAAACCAGTTCCATAGGGTCTTATGCTAAGTCCAGTGGGGAATCCAGCATTGGATAGAAAAACGTTTTTTTTCGCACTAATTCAAAACGCTACAACCCCAGCGTTGTAAATGTGATATTTTTGGGCTCTAAGGCACAAGACGAGCACTTTGCGCACTTTTTGGGGTTTAAGGTGCATTTGTCTTCGTTGTATTTCCGACGTATTTTTTTTGGTTCGTCCTCTAGAATACAAAGTAATTGATATGATGAATGTCTGATGGTGTCAATGAGTTCAGACAGTTAAGACCTACCTAATGGCGCATTCCGAGCGATTCTGAAAGGGTCTCGAGTTAGGACTGACCGTGGTCTGACCTTGGGCTGAGCGTGGACTATCTTGACAGACATGTCTTAAGAGTGATCTTAGACATGACTTAGACTGGATCTTGTGGACAAGCTTCCAGTGTTCTAAATGTGTCTGTATGTGTTAAGTTTCGATCTTTTACCCTTCGTTTTGCGGCGCAACTTGCACGATTCATCCATTCTCATTTGATCTTAATGCTGTGAGCCTTCAGTCTGCGTGTTTCGCACATGCACTGGCGTCTTTATTAATGGCGCAGGATCCTTTTAACCTCATGCTCTTTTAGGTGTATAATACCAAGGAAATACATGATGATCATCATCATTTCGCTGCAGAATGTCAAGAAGTATAGGAGCCAAATAATACATAACCAAACGCAGTGCCAATCGGGGTGTTGCCACCCGTTGTTTTGGCTTTAAATCATTGTGGGCGGGAGGAATGCTGAAAGTGACACTACTAAGACATGTTCTGCCCGTTCCCTTCTCTAACACGGACCTGCCCATCAAATTTCGTGGGGAGAGAAGTAGCCGCGGGAATGTCATATTTGTCCCATGTCTGGCAACGACGGGCAGAGACATCGGGTCGGTATCAGTCGGTGAGTAAAGCTGAACGCTGCGGTAAAGTACAGATGAGCCTGTTTATGTTGTCTCCTTTATTTTGGTTTATTGGGACATATGCAGGGAAATAGGCGGTCCCTGTCAGGGCCCCGAGGTTTGTGGTGGCCCGTTGTCGTGGCCCCTGTGCTAGGGGCCTGGTGTATGTAGTGCTAGGGGCCTGGCTAGGTGCTTTGGGAGCGCTTTACAGGGCTACCTCTACAGGCCCACTGGGGCCTCTCTATAAGGCCAGCAGAGGGTTCCTTTACAGGCTAACAGATGGCCCCTTTACTGGTCGGCAGGTTGCCCCTCTTTAGCCCAACGGGGCATTCCGTTCGCCTGCTGAGCCGGCAGCAGAGGGCATCTAGCCAGCAGGAGGGCACTAAAGGCCCATGGGCGTGTCCTTACAGGCTAGCAGTCATGCTAACAGGTGACTGCTAGCCCTTAAATTCATTCATACCAGTTCACCTTTATAGGCTAATCAGTCACTCTTTACCAACATGCAAGGGTCCTTTGCACGTTAGCAGGGGTCACCTACCGGTCTGAAGACGGATCTTTTACAGGTCATCGGGGAACCCACTGTAGGACAGCAGGGAACCTTTCACAAAGGTTTCTGGGCAGAAGTTCGTCAGACTAAAGTTCGTAGGAAAATAGTTCATCGGGCAAAAGTTCGTCGTACAAAAGTTCGTCTGGGGCAAAAGTTCATCCAGGAAGAAGTTCGTTTAGGACAAAATTCGTCTAGGGCAAAAGTTCATCCAGGGAAAAGTTTGTTTAGGACAAAAGTTCGTCTTGCTAAAGTTCGTGTGTGGCAAAAGTTCGTGTAGGACAAAAGCTCGTTCAACAAAAGTTCGTATAGGACCTTAGTTCATCTAGGACAAGACTTCGACCAGAGCAAAAGTTTGTCTGGCAGAACTTTGTTTTGGACAAAAGTTCGTCTGAACCAAAAGTTCGTCTAGGGCAAAAGTTCGCCCAGGAAAAAAGACTCAGTGCCATATGGTGCTGACACGAAAATCCTTCAGGGTAATATATGTGTAGTCAAGGAAAATTGCCAACTGCCAGACGACAGCTAGTGAAATCATGCTGGTAAATCACGTTCTGATTCCCCATAGCCGGATGCAGAATTTATCCAGTTCCCACCAGTGCACATCCAACTTTAGCCACTGTGCACTGTAATGACCTGGTCGAGTCACAGGCGAGTGGGTAACCGGACCAAGGCTCGTATGTTACGGGTTTGTATGGTATAAAGTTCGTATGGCAAAGGGCTCTACTCGGAAAAGGTTCGTGAAGCAAAAAGCTTGAACTGCAAAATGTTCTTATGGAAAACGTTCATAGGAAAAAGGTACGGAAGGGAAAAGGTTCGTAAGGAAAAGTGTTTGTAGCCAAAGGCTCGTAAACAAAAGTTCGTATATGAAAATAATCGTTCCGGTTTTGCGCCGAAGGCGCGTGCAGGATACTAGAGGCCGCAGGCCGATAAAGGGTGCGATCGGACTTGGTTTGGATCAACAAAGAGGTTAGGTTAGGTTAGGTTAGATAAGGCTAGGTTACTATTTTAGGTCCATTCCTTTTCGGATATGAACCTTTTCCTACACGAACCTTATGTTTACGAACCTTTGGTCAAGAGCCTCTTTCCTTACCAATCTTTTCCCTTACGAACCTTTTCCTAAGAACCTTCTCCATACGAAACATTTGCAATATGAACTTTTTCCATTAGCGAGACGAACTTGTCCTAGATGAACTTTTGCCCTTGACGAACTCTTGTTCTAGACAAACTTCTCTGATGATGATGATGGTGATTCGAAATGATGGACATTTGTTCTAGACAAACTTTTGCCACAAACTTTGCTTTTGTCTTATACGACTTTTTGTCCTAGACGAACTTCTGCGAGAGGAACTTTTGTCCCAGACGAACCTTTGTCCCAGACGAACTTCTGCCCTAGACGAACTTTTGTCCTGAACAAACTCTGTCCATGCGAACTTTCGCGAGACGAACTTTTGCCCTAAACGAACTAATTCCCTAGGCGAACTTTTACACGACGAACTTCTGCACGACGAACTTTAGTCCCACGAACTTCTGCGGTACGAACTACTTTTATCCTTAAACGTTCCACAAACTGACATAGGGCCTTTTCATAGGAACCTTCTACAAGCCCGCGGGGAGCCATCTGCAAGGCGACACAGGACCCCTTTACAGAAAATTAGGAGAGGACCTTCAACATGTCGGCAGGAGACTTACCTACAGGCACGTACACATGATCTTCACAGGCCCGCAGGGGGTCAGCAGAACCGTTAGAAAGTAAAGCAGGCTTAGGTAGTCAGTAGCCCTCAGTAGAAAGAGCCCCTAATAATGGCGCCCCTGTCCGATGGGGCCCACAGACAGAGTAGACAATGGAAAAAGTCTTTCCGGGTAGCGCAGAGGAACACCATATAACCCAAATTTAGGAGCCCTCTGCGCGCAACGCGGAGGAACCCCGGATTCGGGCCGGAAGGGTCTACTCCGTGCTAAGGGAGGAGTTCCACCCTTTTTAAGCCTCCTCGCGTGCGTCTCTGCCTACTATGATGAGGACTTTTGCATTCCGGAACACATAAATACAACAGAAAGAAGGCTTTTCTTACGTAGCCGTATGGTGCGTGGTGACAGTTCTACACAGTAAGTCGTGTCTGTGATCAGAATCAGGCTTAGGACCCAACAGCTTGCCTCTTTTTGTCATGTTTTTTCTTTTCGCAGTTGGCGCAATTTTACACATTTTCGCAAGCGGAATTCCACTGATCCCTTTGAGAACGCATGTCAAGTTGTGCGGAAATACTGACCGTTTTCACAATAGAAAAATTCCACTACTAAAATTTCCGTTCTAGTAGTACTGGAAATTTTAGTAGTAAAGTGGAAATTTTGGTATAAATATTTGAAATGATATATTTTGTAAAGAGTTACGTAACAGAACACCAAATATGACATTCTCTTGCAGAAATAAAAATAATTCTTATTTCCAAATATAACCATTACTTATTTCGCCCACAAAACAACTGATTTCCAGATCTAGAACAAACCGTTGTCATTCAGATCTGGCATCACAACATCACAAAACGCGGCTGCTTTGACGTGTGCTTGTAGTCGTATATTTGTGTGTACCGTGGATTTGTTTGCTCTTTGATTAAGTTATTTCGGAATATACGTGGGTGTAAGAATTTGATATTTTAAAACGCCCGAGTAGAAATGTCATTACAGACTCATTCATGGTTTGTTCTTTGTTCAACTGTTGATGAATCACACAAGTATTCATTTTATTTAAATATTCGTGGACCTTTGGCCTGTTTGTCTGTTCTACATTATGGCTGACTTTCAGTAACTATTTATTTATGCGTACACCAGTTTGTTGCCACCGACAATGTTGTCATTCTCATATGAACATTTTTAGTGGCTTGATTTCAGCAAACTCCAATGTTTGATTCCATCCTCAAGTTCAGGAGATTACATATCTTCTTAAGCTGACTTGTACAAAGACACGAAGACCATGCATTATGCATTTTCTGCTTGGCAGTTTAGGTAGCAGGGCTCAGGTCTATGCAAAAATTCCATATTTATCTTGCACACTATTTTCACTTTGCTACCTACATCCAAGTATAACAGCTAAATCTGTGAAAGTCCAAAACTGCATGCAAAGGCATAACATTAACATGTCTTGCTCCCAGTCAGCTCTGGAGGAATTTCTAAAAGCAGGAATTGACTGCTATTGCTATTGATTGTACACCAGTACTTGTACCTGATTCATGCAACACAAAAGCATTGCACAATCAGAAGGTGCATGTCTTTTCCTTGCATAGTTGTGCTTTATATCCTGGTTGGTGTGCATTATTATTGTATAATTATGCATGCAGCAGCACACAATTTTTCTGCTGAGTATAGGCACACATCTTTTGGAAGGAAAAATATGGTATTTTCAGCTCATGCTTTCTACAAGAAACACATTTTCAACACAGGACTAGGAAATATATTGCTAACATACCACAGGACATCCATCACATGCCAGGATATGGCAGCAAAATGAAATGTTACATTCAATATTTTCTACCACATTATTAATTACCTTTGGACTGCTCCATAACTCAGAATAAGCCATTTTACAACAGGCACTGAAAATTAGCCACAGACTGCATTTTGCTATTTGCTGTGATCTGTTAACATTTGCCACAAATGGGGCTATCCCAAAACGATTCTGCTTGTTGTAACAATGGCTATAGATTTTTATAACAATGGCCAACATGCGGCAGACAGCCACCACAGGTTCACTATGCCACTGCACTACTGCACTATACTATGGAGCATAACATCTGCAGTAGCCGGCCTTGCTGTGATAGGACAGGCCTGAAGCAGCCTCTTAGCATCATGGCTGCTTGCTCTATGATCACTCATGCCTTCCTGAAATGCTTGTTGAGATGCCTTCACTCCAGTATAAGCTGACTGCAGGAGCCCTTCAGCAGCCAGGACCATGGCAGGAGGCAGCATCTTAGACAATCAGCACAGGAGTGTCCTAAATGCCAATTCTGACACTTCCCTGGAATGCACAGGAACATTTAAACCCCTGACAACACATCAATATTAAAACCCTATCCACTATCACTACCCAATTTCAGTTGGAAAAACAAAACAACATATCATTCACTGGCAATGTACAACTATAGTGCAATGCAGTAACAACTGTAAGCACATCCTAAAAAAACACAAAGCAGAGGTAACAGTCATACTTGGGCTGTTTATACCATCAAAACAGACATGGGCCGGGATTCCGATGGAAGGCAGTGTATCCCTGTTTTGCGTCGGATTGTGAGCTGACCAGAGTAAGTGTTCCGTTACCTCGGACCGCTTTGCTCGGAGGGACACGACCTTTCCGAGACGATGCAATGACCCGCACAGGTCAACGAGGGGTTGAATACAACTCGGGGATAACCTGCTTCCATAGGGATCCTGGCTGTCACATAACCCTTTTCTTCACGAATGCCCCGAAAACCATAATCACTCAACAGCTCGGCATAAATTTCATTATGAACTCGTAAGGCTGCTTGATTTTTTCTCCTTTTCTTTCAGCAACAGGCGAAAATATGTCGGAGGGATATTTGATCGCCACCGTGGTACCGTCCACACCGCCGCCGGCTGGGCGTCGCTTTTTGCTGGAAACCAATGGCAATCTGTTATCTCTCGTTGCTATAAGACAAAAAATCTTATGACTGAATATCGAATGGAAGAAGATCGAAAGTAAAACATCGAGCGCAAAAGACGGGACAAGATAAATGTTGACGGAGACACATCAAAAGACAAAATACTGAACATGGGCGATGGTCGTAGAAATGAAAGCTATCATTGACAGATATCTAACGGAAACAAAATGTCGAGCTGGAAAAATGTCTACTAGAATAAACAAAGTGTAAAATATCAAATTTAACTATCGCGAAGTGATGAAAAAGCACGGTACAGGAAAGAGTATCGAAGGCCAACTTATGCGTAGGACGGAACAAACAAAAGACCACTTTACTGATAATGTAGAAGTCAAAGATCCTCTCTGTCCAGACCACGGACGGAGCTAAATGCCTGGTTATCCAAAGTTTCCTCCCACCTTTTCCTTAGTAATCCGTCGGGGATGTGCTTTGACCATTTCGCGTTGTCAGTGGATATCGTCTTCGAGACATGGGGAGAAACATTTCTTTGCTCACTGCCTTGCGTTGTTAGTACGTGAAGGAACCCTGCTAACATGGATTACAGCTTACCCCTTCCCCAGGAACCGCTGGGAAAGGAAGCAGGAGAAAAGATGATCATCCGACGTTCGAACCCACATACGGAGACGCAAAATTCCAGCAGGTTAGCAGCCGCAACATCGGGTCCAGCGGCATAGACAAGGAGAGGATGCCGGGTCTTCGGCTTACAAGCCAAAACCGCGATCATGTTACGAAGCCAAGCCCAAAGCCGATGCCACTGCTCAAAAGCAATGTAAAGTCGAAGCCGAAATCAGTGCCGTGACTTTCTGAGTGGATCTGAAGCTGAAGCCGAGGCCCATAACTTACAGCTTCACGAAGCCACTTTCGAAGTCAAATATTGTAGTGAAAACGACATTACACTGGGATTGTAGGTCTTTCAAGCACATGTCCATGGCTGACGATCCCGGGGGGATCGTCAGCCATGGACAGAGCCCCTCCCCACCGGGGGTGTTGGGGGAGGGGCTCTGAATCCACAGATTTAAAAATTAGGCCTATGGCAAAGACTGGAAAGGGACGACCTGAAATCCTATTTGGACCCCCTCCCCCTGTAATCTTCGGAAATATCATCAGCAGAATCGTAAAGCAATTCACTGACACTCAAAACATGTATTTCAGAACAAAGAACTCGGGAGCACGAAACAGGTTCAGCAATGCTGTTTTGGTTTTTGTTCATGTTTTGTTGCATATCACACAGATACCTCAGTAATGATGATGTTTCAGTAGGTACGATGACCTCGAATTCTTGGGGATTGGGTGTTGGCTGGAAAGCTGATTTTTTCGATTGTTACTCCCCAGTTTTACACCGATCTTATGCCGTTGCCAGCAATAAGGGCATTTCATCCCTTTTGATAAAATGTATCACTTCATCACAAAGGCATTTGCCTGTTTGCTGTTAATATGCTCAGTTGGTTTCATTGAACACAACATCGGTTTTTTATTTTGCGAAACATGAAATGCGTTGTAACTGCACTAGTCCGACAAACTGGGACTGGCTTCCTGGTCATACGATTCAAGCCATATTCACGGCAAACTGGAAATTTTCCGTCATACTTATACACATATACTCACTGATTCAACTATTTCGTTTCAATAACTCATCTTGTGGGCAATCAATAATATTATGATGTCGCAACTGTGTTGAATAAAAATAAACATTGCGATCATTCCGGGCTCATTAATTCGAGTAATTCCTGACATTTTTAGCGTCCATTGTTCTGTTTGCCCAACGACTGAAACGCTATGAAAAGTGTTAGGTCATATATTTTATCGTCATCAGGGGGAATATATATATATATATATATATATATATATATATATATATATATATATATATATATATATATATATATATATATAACTCCACAGCAGGGGCACGGGAACTCTTCATTTAGGGAGCCGAGAAGCATTTTGGGTTAGTTCTTTCCAGTCAACGCCTATAGCGTCAATGTTAAATTTCAAAAAGCTGGGGTGAGGCTGAAGCAGGGAGGTAGCCAAGGAGGGGGGGGGGGCATGGGGGGCATGGCCCCTCCCTGAGCTAAGCGGTCTTTACTAGAAACATAGCGATTTCGCACGAATACAGAATAGTAATCATATATGTGTTGCAAAAGCAAACATTATATGTGTTCCTGTGGGTTACATATGAGGCCAGTTTCATATAAATGCTGCTCTTCCCTATAAATTTCGCCATACGCCAGTGACATATCACAAAATTTGACATTAAGCCCCTCCCCGGGGACAGTCTTGGCTACGTGCCTGGGCTGAAGCCCCCCCGGGCCCCATGGCCTCCGCGCCTATGTTCCGCAGTGCCCACTGACATCAAACACATTTCGTTTAGCCACATACAGGCCAGCCTGTGAAGCGGCCGAAGCTGCTTAGCACCGTCGCCTGACCACTACAGACTGCGCATATTACGAAACATCTGGTCGTGCCTTACAGCTGCTAAATAAATCAGTCTGGCAGCCATATCCCATCGTCCTTACCAAGGCACTAAACGTAAGTCTGCGCTCTCTCGTAGTCGTCTGATTACCCCATATTCCGATGGTTTCGACAAAGTCGTGTATTATATCGACGCGCCTCTGCCGCGCCGTTCCCGTGCGCCGCGGGCGTGACTGACGCGCCACTTTCGGTGACCCGTGCGCCACGTAATGACGCACCCACGCGAGCGGCGCTGCTAATGCGGGGCTCACGACCGCCATCAGCCGGCTAGTCTGCGAAATTAAAGACGAGAGCTACGGAGGAAGTGGTGCGGCACACCGAGGGCTGCCGCGAACAAAGGACTTCTCGAGGTCCAGTGCGCATCTAACACTGAAACTCGGAGTCGAAGCCGTCAAAAGTTGGCGCGACGAGGGTGTGGTCTTCCCGGGCGAGCTGTGGGCCACTCAGCGCTGCCAGTCGCTAGAATCTTTGGTCATTTAATGAAACCTGTAACCTCACGCCTTCAGAGTCGTGTCCTCTCGCGCTGTATCCTGGGTTTTGATTTGCAAACACAACTGTCCTGTAGAAACCAAAGAACATTGGATTTAAAGATATAGGGCAAAACCCATATGAAGGCGTTATTTTCTATGTACCACGACGATTGTATATTCCAGGGGCGTCACCGGACTTGAAAATGGACAGTTAAATAAAAAACTCTCGTTCCACTTAGGCGCTCAGATGGTGCCTTCCTCCTTCACTGTCTTGACCTCAGCACCTTCCCGTGAGTAACTTCTGTCGGTATTTTAGCTGCTTTATTTGTGCCATTGTTCACAACACCTGACGGATTTTGACCAGTTTAATGACGGCAACTTGGTAAATTTCTTTGTATCTGCTAGGCTTATTCACAACTCACCAAGTGTGACTTATTTGGCACAAACGCAAACGCACCAACTGTGAGAACAGTATAACCCATCTGGGAATTTACACGCAACGTGCATCCATGAAAGGGAGGGTTCTGTCTGCATCGTGCGAAATTTGCATAAGCCGCGTGACTGGCTTACCCTTTGACTCAGGGATGTCGATTTGTATTTTTTCAAGAGGGTCCTGGCCCACCCAATGTTGATTTGGGCCCCTCCAATGTTGGTTTGGGCCCCTCCATTATTTTCTGTCAGTTTTAAAGGGAATTGGGTAAAAATAACGAAAGAAATGACCGTAATAGATAAAAGATAGGCAGATAACATAGAATAAGGCATTAAGTGATGTATCTATTTATCTTTCTATCTTCTTGATATATACATATGTATATCTGTATACATATGATATACGCAACTTTTTGTTACTATTTGAAAAATAGCAACAAAAACTCAGAAATTTCCATTGATCAAAATAACGTGGTCTAAATCCATTAAGAAACCACCATTTGTGGGGAGGTTAGGTTGTCGGGCCCACGGCTCGGCCCACCCAATCATGTACAGAAATTGACGCCCCTGCTTGGACTTATGTCCTTATGAACACGGTTCTATGGCACGGCATGACAACTATAATGGTCGCCGCGGGGTACAATGATGTCCGAGATGTCATGTCCGAGACTGCGTCATATTTTGGGAGTCAGTTTCCCGGGATCTGGCACCTCCAGCGCGGGCGGTTCTGCATAGGTGGTGCAGATTATCACGTGATTAAATTTTGCGACCAGGATCGGACGCCTCGCAAACGGAAATTCTCACACCGCACTCACCCGGCAGCTGACGGTGTGAGGCGGCCTCGAATGAAGACGAACATGTTCAGCTGCACTTTCGAGTCCTTTGTGCGATATTTCCCCTTTTAAAGACACTGATGGCTTCGGTCCCAATAACTGGTGCTTTTACAGTAAGGTATAACAATGCAAACGTTTTAAGGTTAGGGTTATCTGTATCGGTCAGCGCGAACTCTGGCGCGCACAACCAATGCCACTGGCTCCGCCGGCATAACGCCGTGCTGCTCTTCGTGTTCGCTACGGTCCGCTGAGAGCTGAGACAACCTGGGAGTGGAAGGATGGACTGAAAGGCTTGGCGCCGCACAAAGGAAGGGGGCTGGCCGCGTGTAGCTGTCTTGTGCGTGGAGAGAGCGGCATCAGCAAGAGAAAAGAAGAGGCATGTGGCTCGGAGACAGGGGTATAGGGACAATAACAATGTGCTTGTGCGCATATAGAACTATCCTCGTGATCTATACTTCCCCTTTTCAATGTCACAATGCAAATTTGCAACCCCATTATGACGACATCGGGGACACCGTTCGTGAGCCCACCTTGAAGTACGCAGTCCGAATTGCGCAAGTCAATTGTTTTATGAGTGCAATAAACTGTCGCTGCTGACATCTGAAAGGCTCGGCTCTGGATCGAGGTCAAGAGGATTTTTGACAGCCAGCGTCGTTATACTACTTTATGTGATGATGCATATGTGAAAACAGCGAACAGCCATTAGTACTTAATTACGTTCAAGAGAACCAATTGTTGTTAAGATGGAGCCTATCTGCAGTCCTTTTCATCCCGTCCAAGAGCTCCAAACTATCTGTAACTGGCTTTACAGTCGGACGGTGTTTTCTGGATTCAATTAATTGACTGACGTGGTACTACTTAACCAGAATCGGAAAAGATATCATACTGCATAGGTGGTTTTTCATTTCAGCTGTCATCTGCCGGTATTCGGGGCGTGTCATAATAGTCATCCTAGATTTTCTAGGAGTAATAATGGTCATCATCATCATCATCTTATTCATCATCATCATCATATATCACAGACGTTTACAGACTGAAATGTCGCATGGTGGAATACCGAATGGAAAAGTATGCAAGACAAGAAAATCGAGCCTTAGAAACATCAGCAAGATACATCTCAGCCAACACTCCTAAAAATCCGTACATACGCTCAGATCTTCAACGATGCAAACGGGACATCACGACAACTCTTTACGAGTGTCTTCAGTCTCTTTCAAGAATGTAGTATCCTGACCTAAGGCCATATAAAACTTTCAAGCATTCTTCATAAAAATGTTGGTGAATGGCGGAGCCAGGGACATGCAAAAGGGAACATGAATATTTTCTTATTCCTAAAAATCAGTTAATCATTCTATGAATAGAACAAAGCTTATGTGTGAGACAGACATCTTTATCCCAATTTGCACACATAATTCATCTATATATACTGCCAGGGGCATCTCCAGACATCGCTTTTCGGGCGCATATTTCGTCCAATAACATGCTCAGTGGGCCTAACAGACATCTGGATCTGTGTGATTGGTTTTGTTAGCTCCACATATACTACGATCAAACACGAATTTCATTTTCTCTTATTCTTTAGAAATTATGACTCGATTTAAGAAATAAAACAAAACTGTCACAACGCACTTATTTACCCCTCGTTTTCTGGTACCTGGATCCATCTATGATGATTTGTCGTATATATATATACATATATATATATACGACAAATCATATATATATATATATATATATGTACATATGTATATATATATACATATATAATACGGCACGTAAAACGCAGAATATGTTTTCCGAGCACAAATAAACTCGCCAGGCTCAAAATTTGCTGTGGAATGAATTAAATTTTCCCAGAACATCTACCCATTTCTACGTGCCCTGCACGATACGCCTATAAAATCCGAAAATCAACCTCTTCCTGACATTTGTGATGTATCTATCCATTTTCCATAGCATGACATCAAATAGAACAAAATCGTTCAGGAGTCTGGTCGGAGGGCTCCTGTAGGTAAGTCCCTATTTATACCTTCATCTTGACTCCCATCCTCCTTTCGAAATTCTCAGTATTTCTTTTTTAGAAGTATATACATTGCTACAGGCTATCGATTGTCATTTTCCTAGGAAATCGGAACAATAGTTTTCGAGATCGCAGGGTGCAGAATCTGCCCCCTCCCCGCACGGAATCGTACGTAGCGGGCAGGAGCACGGAATAAGGTTAAACCGGAAGCACCACAGACCAGGGGTGCTTTTTAAAAATTCCGGCGGGTGCTGACACTTACATGTACCCTATATGCAGACAGCCTAACGTCCACTGTCCACCTCTTATGTAATGAATAATGTATATATATTAATATAAATAATAATGTATACAAATTTTCTTGGTCTTATGAAAATTTTCGCATTTGGATGGATTTCAAAATAACGAATCGTTAAAAAAACATCGCACATGGATTTCGGCCTTTTAATTTGGTTCGTGATAAATTTTGCAACGTTTGTTCGAAAAGTATTGCAGCTTTTCCTTAAGAAACAGCTAGCTATGTAATATTCACAGAAATTTGAATTGCAGAGATCAGAAAATGGCGAACTTTGGGGCCAGGATCGTCTTCGGGGCTCGTAAGCGGGATTCGGTATCGGTGACCGCTCGTCGTCGGTGGGCGCTAGGCTGGCGCGCCGTACGCGACGTAGTTGCGAGACACGACAGTATTGGTGTCTTCCGAGCCCTGAACGACTCGCGTGCTCCGGTGTCGGTCCGGTCCCTGTCCACTCCATGTACCGCTGTGTCCCAGCGTGCCACCCGGGCGTCGGCGGCCGGCGATCTGGAGCCGCCGACTTTCCGTCTGTCTGTGGCCTGCAGAGCTTTTTCGTACCGCGCGGCCTCGTCCTGGAACCGCCTGCCGCCGGGCATCACCGCCTCTCGAGTCCGTGGAGAGCTTGTACGGAAACTTGACGAACTAACTCCTGTACCTAGACGTGTCCGACTGCCTAGTTTTATTTGTGTAACTACTGCGCATGAGCTGTACTGTATTGACTAAAATCCAATAGTAATCCACGCCATAGAAAGATTCGCAAATAAACTAAACTGGAACTGAAAAATTTCCTTCCGGGTATTAGACAGAAATGTATGCTACCAGATAACCTTCGGTACATCTTGGTAACGCCAGGGAACTATTGGCCTTACCATTATCTACTATGATGAAGGTCTGTGCATTCCGGAACACAAATACAAGGGAAATAAGGCATTTCCGTACGTGCCCGTTTGGTGCTTTGTGACAAAACCACATAATCAGTCTTGTCCGTGACCACGGTCTGAACCTGAAAACCTCGATTTAGGACCACTTGCCCCTGTCTATTTTTCATTCCGAAGTTTTCCGCAGTATGTGTGAGTAAAAGTGTCGTTTCGTGTATAAAAAGTCCGTATTTCGGCACAATTTGGCACGCTTTCATCGGTGGGATTCCAGTGGTCCCACTGACGAAGTCGCACCAAATTGAACCTAAATATTTGGGCTTTTTGTAACATCAAATGATCCATCAACAACTGAATAAAATCAATACGCACCCATTTGCTCTTGTCTTGTTTTTGTTGCAACTGAAAAGGAACTATATAACAGAATATGTCATCTCTATTGACGCCGTCGTGTCGGCGACACTGCCACCGGACGGGCATCGCTTTTATGTAATTAGTTAATGCTGGTCTGCTGTCTCTGTTGGTTACGGGAGAAAACAGGGTATGGCGAGATATGGGGTGGGGAATATCGCAAGCAAAGTGCCAAACTAAAAGTATTGAACGGAATAAATACCCATGGAGACTGTTACCGAACGGAAGAAATATCGAAGGACAAAATATGCATCATAAACAAAAATCTAATTGGGATATTTGCAGGTGGCAACATACCGCGGACAAAATATGAAACAGAAAAGTAACAGACGTTATTGGATATTTTTGTTCGTTATTTTCCATTTGATAATATGATCATAGAATATAATAGGGAATCCCGTTCTATTTTGTTCAACTCTTTGTTTTAAATATTTCTCCATTCGTTATTTCATCTTGAAAAGTTATACCATGCAACTGTCTGTGGTACGTCGTTTCTGGATGTCTTGCACAGGTCTAGTGTATACGTTACAAATATTTCGATCATTTGTATCGTCCGTGACATTATAAAAAACATCAAAATAGTACGTGACCACGTCGAATTACGCTAACTCCAGAAAGTGCAGCTTTCCTCAAACATGCCTACCAGAAACATGCCCTGGAACTGCCTCTGGAGAAGACCAGTTTTTGAAATTTTGTCACAGTTTGTCAAGAAACATTATTAGTGGAAGTTACCAAGTTCTGTGAAGCAGCTCCCAAAAGCCCGGGAATGCGAACAAAAAACCGGAGGGTGAGGCAGAGTCTACCCCCCGGCACGGAACAGGGTTAAGCCAGCACACACTCCTACACCAGCGTAATTCGAGATGCGATGTTAACCCGCCCCGACGGGGGTTGACCTCTCCCTGGGGTTTTTCCGAGATTGCGAGAGAACGAACAAACGCAGCGCCACGAAACTTTGTGCACTTTTTGCTTGATCATTTTTACGCCTTGTATCTAATTTTTGACTTCAGTTCGAGGAAGGCGTTTGACCTAGGTTAGGTCAAGTGGGTCTATGTCCAAAAAAATTTAGTGCCCGGCAACTTTTCCGCAAAACACGATATCACAGCAGAGCTTTTGTAGGTTAGGGATTTTGATGAATGCAACAAATCCTCTTTCTCGGATTTTCGGAAATGTTGGGGTCATTGACCTGAGGTCAAGCCAGTTTTCAACATAAGTCATCGTTTTTTTTTAATTGGGCGGATTCGTTTCTAACAGTCTGAGTGTGGGAAGATCCAGATTTCCAGTTACCGTCAATGGGCAAATTTACCTCCGACCACTGACCTGAGGTCGGGTCCCGAATAACTGTTATGAGTCAAAATGCACTGCCATCAATATCGGCGATGAATGACTCAGATCGGGTAGCAAATGGCAGAACTGGCTCGCACGGCTGCGAATAACGCCAAGAAGTTCAAAAAAAGTTTCAAAAAAATCCCAAATTTTGAAAACAAACAGGCGCTCGCGAATAAAGCTCCACCAGTTGTGTAGATTAATAACTACTAATTTTTTCAACATTTAAGTTCAAGAATACAGCACAAGAACCACTAGGATCTATAACCACTAGGAAATTAGACGTGCATCGACATCCGCGGGCTTTTACCTCTCCGCTGGTGCCTTTATCTAGACTCTGTTAATCACAGTCCTTGAGATCCAGGCCGTTTCTCGGTCTCATGCAGGCGGCTATGAGAAAACCTATGTAGGACGTAAATGGCTTAAATATTATCCAAAACTCAAAACCATTTTCGAGCTCTACTCGTTACGAACTTTCCAACAGTGTGCTTCTTTTTTATCGTGCCGCCAACCGTTCGTGAGTTGAGGAAGACGATCAACCGCACCTCCAGTCGAGCGTGCAGGACAGCGATCGATAGTCGGGCGCGGGTTAACAACAGAAAATCAGTTCGGATAAAAAAGTCGATTAATGGCGTCTCTGTTGGTGCAGCCGCAAACCTACTCACAGCGAGCGCCGCCTCTCTCACGCATCCCCCCTCCGGCGGTCACCCCAGCTACAGTGTTAACGGGCGGACCATGTTCGGAGTTCTCCCCATCTAATCTACATCACCGTCCTCCCTGTCTTTCTGCTCAGCAGGATGGACCGGCGGAAAAAGAGTCCTGGCAAGGGAAATCGGTTGCGGGGTCGACTGTCTCAGCACTGGCCAGCGGATAACAGCCGCTCAGGGATGCCGGGAGTTGCGGTTTATTCCGGTTTTTGAAACACTCAGTGCTCCACCGGAGCTTTTCTGGTTACCTGCATGCAGCCACACGGTAACTTAAACATGACATGGCGTATGTACATGACGGAGGTTTCATTTTCTCCGCATGCTTGTTGTCAGGTTTCACAGGTAGCGTTCGTACACGCACAAGGGCTGCCCCGAATGATCGGGCCCGGCGAATCAGGAAGCTGCTCCGGTGACATGAAGCGAGTTCGCGCACTTGCAAAATGCCACCGGACCGAGGATCCGTTTTGAGGTGGATCACGCCCGTGTAGCCATTGCCACCAGCGCTGGACGGTAACGTGTTTACCCGTGACGAAGCCGGCCGCTCCGACCTGAGCCGGCGGTTTGGCGCGTTTTGCCGGACCCGGCCGGCCGCCTATGTTTGCCTTTTACTGTTTGTTCCGTCCCGAAGACAGGCCTCCCCTTTATCTCGTGACCCCTTGCCACCGCACAATATAAGCTTGACTTAAACAACTTTTCCCCATTTTCGCTCCCACTGTGATAGCCATTGAGAAAGCTTAGCTTTCACCCATTGACACCTACACTTTTTTACGCTCCAAGTATTCACTTTGCCGCCTTGACGATGTCACAGGCGTTCGGAGACGTGGTGGTGTAGCATTATACATCAATAATGACATCATTGGTACACAAACCAGTTTGAACGGAAGGGTTCAAGCAATTGCTTGTACGGTGCGTTCATGCGGACGAAACGCCGATGTTTGTTCTCTTTGTTTACCGCCGGACACTGGCACTGCGAAGCTTTTTATTGACCTTCAGGATCTTGCAGTTCAGTCCGAAAACCATTTTATTATCGTGGGGGACTGTAATGCTCATAATCCCGCGTGGAATTGTAACACGAGAAGCCCTGATCGACGACGCTGCATCACCCAGGATTTCATGGACTTGAGGAATCCTGTGCTTCATAACAGTAGTGAAACCACTTGCCTCTCTAAAAAAATGGAACCCAATGAACCATCGATTTGTCGTTAAACTCTCACGAAACAAATTCCTTTTTAACTGGAATATCGAGTCCGAACATGAATAGTAATGACCAACATCCAATTAAAATATACGAGATACAAACACAAAGGAAATGGTTCTAAGGCACTTTCCTTGTTAGAATATACAAAAAGCCAATTGGGCATTCTTCCGGGAAATGTGAGAAATTGCCGCTGGTGTTTGTGACTCGCCGGAACTGATTTACCATTCGCACACTACTAATAGCAGCATCCTTTGCAATTCCATTGACATCACCTCCAAAGCGTCGCACACCAGTTCTCAGTAGACACCTGAAGTGGCACAGGCTATGGCACGTCGTAAGCGCGCCTGTCGTAGTTATTTACGACACAATGGCATTCCTCACCTTATTTTACGTAACAAAGAACGATCCAGAACAAAACGCATCATTCAGTGTGCCAAACGAAACGCATGGTTTACCTTCATTTCCCAATTCACACACGAAACATCGTTAAGCGAAATGTGACGACTGGTCCGTTCCATAGCAGACAAACGTGTCAGTTTCCCTTTTCCGGCCTCACAAATTCATGGTGTTCAAATCACAGCCAAAGGCAATTACCAAACAGTATAGCTCATACTATTTAGCAAACAGTATAGCCTATCGCAGCTCTGCAGCGCACTACAAATGTGATTTTATTGCACAGTGTAATTTTTCTTTTATGTTACCAAATAATGCTTCTGACTCTGACTCTGACTACACTGAGGTTTACAGTGCACTATTTACCGAGTCTGTGTTGGCAGAAGACATTGCGTCTGCTGGGAAGACGTCGGTTGGTCCCGATGGATTACATTTTTCTTATTCCCGACATTTGCCTACCACATTACCATCTCTGCCTGACACCCCATGACTTATGGTGCACACATGCCTTCCCAGAAAGCTGGAAAGAGGCAGTTAGAGCATTATCAAAACCAGGCAAAGATCAAGGCAATCCAGTTCTTTATCGTCCGACTTCTTTGACCAACTGCCTAGGAAACGTTTTTGAAAGAATGCTACTCAGACGTTTAACCTGGGTTCCAGAATCACACCAAATGTTTTCCAGACACCAGTACAGATTTAGAAAAAAACGAAACACTATGGACCATTTTATCCGATTGGAAACAGATATCCGCCGTGGTTTTAAGCATCATCGACATGCGACTGTCGTCTTTTTAGGTGTCAGTTGCAGCTATGGCATAGTTTTCTAGCCTGCCGTTCTTTTTAAGATTCGCGAACTTGGTTTTAAAAGTCATCTCGCACATTTTATTCAGGAATTTCTATCACAGCAGAGACCTTTTCAAGCTGAATATGACTCCACTTGTTCTGATGTCCATTTACTTAAAAATGGGCTTCCCGGAGATCTGTTTATCGCCTATAATGTTTAACATTATGGTAAACGATTAGTTCGACTATTCGGCACAAAACAAATTGTCGTTTGGTGCACTGACATCGAGCCAAACACTCTTTTTCACGACTTCAACTAGCACTGAACAAAATAGGCACTTGATCACAGCAGGCACTTAGGCAGGATGTTCCGGGGGGGAGGGAAATGTTAAATTTTGACTTCTGTCACTGGCATATGACCTAGGGCGGCGGAAGGGGGGGGGGGGTCAGTGGGGACAGCTGCCCCCAATCGTGATGGGTCTGGGGCAAGACTATGTTTCTACCCCTTCCTCCGTTTATGATCTTGGGGCCTCGTAAGAAACTGAGCAGAAAAGAAAATGGGGATAAAAGCGACGAACATGCTAAAAAAACATCAAAAATGGATAAATGCAGCTGTGCAGGCAAGGAGGTAGGCATACGGCGTGCTCTCTCAATTCTGACTGTGTTAAGGGCCTCAGTTTTCTCCCGGTAGGGACCTCGAACAGGTTGGACCCAAAACTGGCCAGAGACCGCGAACTTACGATTTTTAAGGGGTCTCGCGGAACGGACCTGGCTGGCCTACCCCGATACAGTTCGGACCCTGCTAGGAGGCCCGGCTTCCATCCAAAACCGGGCCTCGTGTTGAGTACACTCAAAGGTGGTTTAGCGACCAGAACTCATAATTTTAAGGAGCCTCAGAATTAATGGACTGCGGTGACTTGCGCTGATCCTGGGTTCGAACCCTGCTAGGGGCTTTGGCTTAAGTTCGAGAAAGAGCCTCGTACCGATTACACTCAAAGGTGGTCCAGCGACCAGGACCTCACAATTTTCATGGAGCCTTACAGAATTCATCGAGAGGGCTGGCCTGCGCTGAACCAGGGTTCGAACTCTGCCAGGGGGCCCCGGCATAGGTACGAATCGGTAAGAGGCTTAGGGCCTCGTACGGATTACACTCAAAGGTGATCCAGCGACCAGGACCTGACAATTTTCAGGGGGCCTCGCAGAATTAATGAACCGGGGCGGCCTGCGCTGAACCGGGTTCGAACCCTGCTAGGTGGCCCGGCTTAGGCCCGAAAGAGAGCCTCGCATCGATTATCACTCAAAAGCAAAACAGGCCCCGGGAACCTACAGTTTTTTGAGAGGCCTCATAGAATGGACCCAGGGGGCCTTCGCTAAACCAGTCCGGGTCTCGGGGGCGCCCCAGCATCCGTCCGTAAGAGGGCCTTGCGCAAATTACGCTCAAAAATGACTCAGAGAAATGACGGGAACTCACAGCTTTTAAGGGGCCTCGCGGAATGGACCCGGCAGGCTTCTGACAGAGTTCAGACCATGTTAGCGGGCCCCCGACTTTCATCCGAGAGCGGGAGCTGATTGGTTTGCGTTATCCTCCATTTTTAACATTGTATTGGTTCGTAAAGATTCCTCCACACAATGGCTCTTAGGGCCCAGTCAGTACAGCGCTAGCGTATAAAACACGTCATTGTGTAATGTGTCATTATACATGAACGGAAGAACATTGCGTTATGTGCTCAGGTGATGTAAGGGTTTTTTTAATTTTTGTATCAAGTCGTAAAATAATTAGACTTGATTCCGTTGCCACTGCGCCAGTTGCGTCGGCTTCCGACTAGTTGTTTGGCTGAGGGCGTCAGGAGTGCACAGTGGAACCAAACTGTGCCGCACCTGCCGAGTTTAGCGGCTGAATGCCAGAGTTCGCACAACGCACGACTGGATCGTGGACTTACCCCGCCCAGTCGGACGAAATACAACTCCCATTAAGTGAAACATGGACTTTTTTTGGGGATGAGGGTCCTTCATAGGAAAAAGGGTCCTCTCAACATCAAGGGGCCTCGAAATTTTGTTTTGCCTCCTATGATCAAATACGATCCGCCGCCACTGCATATGACAAAATTTGCAGAAAAGAAAGAACAATCTTATGTAACTGATCTCATATTTAACGCCTAGGAAAAACATGATGTCTGTTTTTGTGACATTTATATGATCATTATTCCATATTCCTGCGAAATCGCTACATATCTAGTGTAGACCGCTTGGCCCCGAGGGGGACGGGGTCATGGTCCCATGACCCTCCGGCTACGTCCCTGGGTCACAAATGACGGGTGTATAATCTTCATACCCGGATCTACAGTTAATATTTTTACGAAAAATCCTCAGTATGCGCGAGATCTCTGCGGACTCATCATTTCGCGCGTCAAATCTTTTAAATTCCTCGGAGTGGCTTTGTGCAAACACATCGCGCACACTCGTTTAAAAGCTCACAAACCACTTTGCAATCAATGTTTTCACGAAAGATGCGCAGCACGCGCAGAAACTCTACGGACTCATCATACCACACGTCAAACCTTATCAATTCCTCGGGGTGTTTTTAGATACGAGACACTCCTTGCGCAAACACATCGAGCACGCTTGAAAGCTCGCAAACAACTTAACCTTCAAGATGCATCGCGGGCGCCAGGTACGATCCACTCTTTTTCGTCTGTATAAATCAGTAGTTTTACTTATTCTGGAATATGGTTTAGTCATCTATGCTAGCGCTAGTGATGCCACCTAGAAATTTTTAGATTCAACCCAGAACTCATTTCTGAGAATCGTCCTGGACGTCATGAAAACATCTCCCATTGCGGCTACGCAAAGAGACGCTGTTATCATGTCATTACACCTATGCCGAATGGAACAAGTTATGTGCCTTTTACCAACGTACGATTTTACCCCATCCATCAAGCTTTTAAGTCCAAATGCATTTCACCATTTTACCTACTCCACATCACAACTGTAATGGACTAACGGAGAAGCGAACGGGTCTTACCATTGTCTGCCGGGTCTCGCACCTCATCTAGCGCCATGAAGAGTAGTGATACCGCAAGTTTCATGCTACTGGACATCCCCAAAGCTTCCGTAATACAAGAAGAAATACAGCATAAATTTTATAGCTTTTAAGCTGAACACTCCGATGTACATTGATCTATACGGACGGCTCCAAAACCGGAGAGCTTACAGCCAATGCAGTGGTATGCGCACAACACACAGACACAAATCGTCTACTAAATGGAACAGTTGTTTTTATCTCAGTAGTTCACACTGTTTTAACGGCACCACATTTCGTCAGGCACAATGTCCGAGAAACAGTGATATGCTCAGACTCCAAATCATTTATTAAATCTTTGCGACCCTCTAAAGATTCATTGCCTCTTGTCGTCCGCATCACAAATACACACCAACCGTTGGATGACTATGGCACAAAATTAACTTTTCTTTGAATGCCAGGCCAATGCGCCAGAGAGGGAAATGAGAGAGTTCCACCGCGCAACGAAACATGCCCTTCGCCGTCTTACCACCACAGGCGTTCCACCAGATTTTAACTCGATCCGTTCGACTCTTCACCAGTCTGCCATGCACTACTGGCAGGATTTATCGACTAACGGCATGTCGGGTGCACAGATGCAGGACATTAAACCACTGATGAATCGATTGCTATCACCAGACCGGACAAATATCGACAAGAGAGAATTTTAACGCGACTGAGAACTGGACACACCAGGCTCATAGATAGCCGTGTTTATTTACAAAAAGACAGATCAATGTGACGCCGGTGTCACTGTTAAATCATCATCAGTGTGAAACACATCCTCATACGGTGTCAACGCTTTACGTCACAGCGCCGACCGCTTCAAGAACGAGTCCCCTTAGCTGTACATTCTGGTTTCAGTGATGATCATCCTGGTTTATATCGCCTTTATTTACGTTTCTTCGAACAGCTCAACTTTAAAGAAGACTTTTTATCAAGCGTTAATTACTCTTTAAGTCTGTACCATAGTCTTTAAACATCGTCTTACTACCACGTCACGTCTTTTATGACTGCATGACGAAAACAAAGATAAAACTGAATGGTGTAAAATGGTACAATAGCACCGAAATACCGAAACGAAGCCAACCAAGTAAGCAAGCAACGTCTGGTTCTGTTTCCGTCTAGTGCCCATACTGTTCGTATGCCCCCTTAACACAGAAATTTGTTGCCAGTGGTGGTGTGCGGCAGTGATGTGGAGTCTAGCAGAGAAGTGATGGTCCGCTAGGCTCGGGAATTTCGTTTTACCCCTTCCTTGGCCTCTCGAACTATAGGTCTCCTTGCTGGTTGAAATGCCGCTCTGTAACTTAGCTCATTCCTATCCCAGCGCGCCTGGACTGTAGCGTTCCTTGTGCTTGTGAATGAGAGCTCCTGCCTCACCTTTAACAGATTCAATGCGTTTTTTCAACCTTTCATGCTCTGGAACTGGAACATTATCGGTTAGGTATGCCATCTTGAATTGGATGATTTTTTCTTCTGCTCTTGAATTATAGCAGTGTATGTCTGTCTGCCCCGAGTTTTCCCATCTATTTCTTATTATCTTTTTCCCGAGTCAAGAATCGCCTTTTTCGCCTTATTCCGTGCTGGGTGATAGATTCTCTCCTTCCCTCCGGTTTTTGCACGTCATTAACAGCGTGTGGGAACTGCTTCACGAAACTCAGTGACTTTCCGTGAGCAACTTTTTCGCATGTTTTGGGAAAATCTAAAAAAAATACCACCTCCGGAGACCTTTGAGGACACATTTTTGGGAGGCATGTTTGACAATGCCGCGCTTTCTGGAGATCACGCAGTTCGACGTGATTATCTACAGTTTTGCTGTTCTATATCATGCCACAAACAATTCAGATGATCGAAGGCTGGCGGGTCCAGAAAACCAAAAAGGGACAACTGTAACTTGTAAGCTACTGAAAGTGCCATTGGTGTATTCATGAGACCAAACCACAGTTAGATAGTTCTTATTTTCTTGTTTCTGCGTTACATTTTTCTGGATCTGCCCCTGCCAATGCATGTACAAGCATATGTTTTTTAGCAATTTTCCATATAAACGTAACGATTGGGTTGAAATCAGTGGTGCAAATCATTCATAAGTACTGATCGAATTTCTCAAATTTCCGTACCTGGCCCCGCACTTGATCATTATCTATGTTTTCCCTACAACATTTATCTTTTGTTGTGATGTTTTAACATCTAAAAACGTTTACTTTTACTTTTTTACTTTTTGTCTTTACTTTTATCTTTTATCGAACCACAACTTTTTCAGCACGAAGAACCCACATGCACATGACGTTGCATTTCCCCAATGACCCTGCATCCCTCCTCGCCAGTCTCAGTCTCCTCGACACTTTTTGGGCCATGCGGATGGTCAGCTATTATAACAGCCATTCATCGGAATCAGAACATTGATAAATGACAGCTTACAGCATTAGCCGGCCGCAAAATGGTCTGAAATGCTTACTAGATAACCTTCTGAAGCTGCTTCTGTTCCATGAGGACTTTTATCTTTTTGCTAGTAAAAGGGATACGTAGCAAAAGTCACCACATTTCAGCACGATAACACATCCGGTTTGGCTTTGACGTGGGAAAAACTTCCGGGGTGGGGGCCGAATCGGTCCCCGCATGAAAACAGAGCTAAAGACAACGTTCCACTTAAACATGTGTTTTGAACTAAGCCGAACCGTTGTCTGTAACTCTAGAACTCAATCTGTAATGTACATTATGTCCTAAAACTCTACACTTACGGAGGTTCAAAGTGATTTTCCACGGCTTTTCGTGTGTCGTATATGGCATATATGTCATATGTGATGAAACTGCTGTAAATGGGGCACCACTGAATACATCCGATCGTGCCCATTTTACAACTGTTTCGAGAGGTCACTAGCGGGCGCAGGCCGTACCATGCGTCATGTGGGCAGATGACGTTATAACATCTCTCTGATGAACTATGTTTTTTTGAGGCTGCTAAACATTTTTTCAGTGCTAAAAACGATACCAGCGACATTTTTTTTCAGACAAACCAAGTCTATTTATGACAAATCTTAAAGTGTGGGCATTGTTTAAGATCGAGAGGAAATTTAGGGAAATCGAGGGGAAATTTAGGACGTTCTGGAGGCTCATCTGTCAGGGATTTTTACATTAGGCAAATAAAAGTGAGTAGGAAAAAAAACAGTTTGATACGACATCGAAACTTAACACTAATTTTTGGAAAATTTAACCTTGGAGGTAAAGGTTATCTCTAAAGTGGCAATACTGTAATTTAATGATACAATCTGAAAGTTATCCATTCTGTGTAGACATCAGGCTGGTTGCCTTAAACTACTGCACTGCAGTAGACATAGGTGGATGCAAATAAAAGTGTCAAGTGCGATTTTACGAAAAAAGAGCTGAATTCAAGGCTTCGATTTCGATGACCCAGTCCCATGGTACCGCTCCTGAGGTCGCCTGGGCCGGCCGAACGGGCTGAGCGGCCGTTGGTGGACGGCCCTGACCCTGGCTCTGCGGAGGCCGCTGGACGCACCGTCGCCACCGGCGAGTGATGTTCCCGGTCACGTGACCAGCACGGCCCGTATAAAAGTGACGGTATGGCGGGCGCCGGGAGACCGGAACTGGCGGCAGCGACGGCGACCGTTCCCCCACAGAGGCACGAGGTGAGCAGTATTCGTAGGCTGAACTGTTCGGGAGTGGAGTAGCGCGGAAGCGCCATGGCCAAGTGATGTTGTCCTAGGTTTGTGTTTCATAAACGGCAGAACCACAGACCGATGACTCAGTGATTCATCCCGGTGGATACGACTAAGAAAAGAGATCAGTCATATTGTTAAGGTCATTTCTCGTCAATTTCGTTTCTGCGCGTTGTTTGATCGCGTCCAAAAGGCAATCCTCATGTTTGCTCTCCATTCGCCGTATACGAAAACTAGCGTTATTTGTATTCCAAAAATGATATAAATGACGCAATTTTCTGGGTGAAGGTATGCTTTGCTCTAGTAAAAACTACCATTTCTTCTTAAAACAGGAATATCGCGTTCTCTAATACACTCTAACCCTATTCCCGGCAGGGGGGGGGGGCGGAATCCGCCCCCCCTCGGGTTTTTTGCTTGCCAATTCCAGGCTTTTTAATGCAGCTTCACGAAACTTGGTGACTTTTCCTAGCTATTCCTTCTACGCGCCGTGACAAAATTTCGAAATTCTATTTTGCTCAGGGGCGGAGTCAGGCAACGTTTTTGGGAGGCACCTCAGGTCATTTTTGGCCATGTTGAGGGTAAAAGGAAAATGTCTGCCAAAAACAGAGTTTTAAAGATAGAACTTAAAACGTTATATGAATATATAGCTAAATAGTTGGGAAATGTGCATATGTAATTTTGTTTATCTGAGGTCACTTTACAAGGTCAGGTCAAGGTCAAAGGTCAAGATTTGTTTTTTCGCAATAATTTCGGCGCCATTTTTTCACATACCAAACTCGGAGTAAATATGACGTAGAAAGATGCCCTCTACTTGTGTACCAAGTTTCAGCTTGATATCAGGTCGGGTCACGGAGCTATGACCTAAAATGTCAGTGCACGTACCCTATATCGCAAAAGCCAAAAAATGAATTTTTTGGAATAGAGTGAATTCAATCGATTAAAAACGTTTACAGATAATATTGAATGCACACGACATCATTCCAGGTGACCCCAAGGTCACTGGAGGTCATTTAAGGTCAAAGGTCACAAGTTGATCTGAAGAACGTGTGACCATGACAGTTCCCCTTTTTTTATGTCCCTGGCACCGCCTATGCTAACATTATACAAACATGGTAATGCGATTTGTACTTCTTTAGTATAACATGACTAGCAGAAGCTAAAAAAGTGTTTTGGCCTCTTTTGTTCATTCCGTTATTAGAAAACTAATCCCCCTATTTTTGAAACCCTGTGAACGCCCATGAATTTTTTCAAAATTTCAAATTTGCATACCTATGGTAAAAGCCCTATCCATAATCTCTCGATTGATGCCAGTTTCATCGACATCGGTCCATAAACAACGGAGTTATAAGAAGTCAAAAAGTACCCCCCATTTTGACATTTTTGCCCTCCTGTATCCATAAATTTCAAAATTTTGAACATTTCTTTTTATAAAAATGTAGTTCACGTCACGGCAAATCGATTGCCGTTTGTTGCGATAAAATCGGATAAGTAGTTCTCGAGATCTCAGGGGGGGGGGCCGAATCCGCCCCCCCCCTGCCGGGAATCGGCCATACCGTCTAACCCTCCGGGAATAGGGCTAAGTCAAACTCTCTAATACACTGAGGAGAAATTTGAAACTAGTTGCATGACTACTGACGCTCTTTCCCAGTCAGAAGACAAAATCAGGCACATCACTGTAATCCACCCGTGCGGTGATTCATTCAGTTATGTCGGTGCTGTAGTCTTCTGTCATCCATGATCGTGACTATTACAAAACAGTGCGCCATGTTGGAACTTTTCACCTCTTGAGATAAAAGCGCATATCATATTCACATGTCGGCTCGTCTGTGTAGCAATCATTGGGTTGTGAACCATCCAATGGTGTCTCCGCCTGTTGACTTACGATCATACCCGCACGTTTGCAGACAAGCAATTTTTGCCGTGAAAGAGGCCAGGCAGTAAGCGTGAGGCACGACGCGTAAGAGGGTGTATGAGTGGGGAAGTCTTCTTTACGTGCCCGACCGGAATGTCAGTGCCCAGCCTATTTTGGTATGTGTTGCTTGCTGGCTGGAAAAGCGACAAACCATTGTGGGAACTTTGACGCACAGAACTACAAATACAAATACCGACGAGACAGCATTTGCTGACGCTCACGTGCTTTCCAGATGTACCGGACACGTGTTGGTCTGCTGTTCAACCTGGTGGTGGTCATCACTGCGCACGTGGTAAGTCCGAACAAAGAAGCTGTGTGCTTCGTGGGCCAACTCGACTGTTCGTGGGACAGGTCGGTAAGCCGTGACAGACGAGTGGTGGACGCGGCCGACCACCTTGGTAGAGGCCGAACCACTGGAAAGTGTTGTACATGGTGACGTGAACACCATGATTTTTAACATTTGGCATAAAACATGTCGAAAATTTACAATGTTTGTTGGCCATGTTGCACAAATTTGTTTTCTTACAGAATACCAATGCTCAGCCGTATAAGACAAATTTATTTTACTAAAAAATATTCATGTTCATATCATGATCAACACGGAATGCGCTTTTTATCAACATAAAATGCGCTTTTTACCCAGCTTTCGTCATCTCATCTTTAGAGGGGCTATCGAACCTCTGGCCCTCACTGGATCCTTTCATAGGATGGAGAAATAAACCAATATCTTTTGAAAGTTAAATGAATTTCATACTTCTTCAATTTGTAAACCTACAGGACACCAAATCATATGGCTGATCAGAGTTGCATGGACCAGAAATAATGGGTCAAATCTGACGCCTTATTTAACGCTTTAAGTAAATGCAGCACAAGTTAAATGTTACGCTTTAAGTCACTGCAACATAAATGGCTTATCCATATTTAAACACAGTCCGTGTAAGTTAATCTGCCTCGACAACAGGTACACAGTACATGCGTTTTGTCATAGACGGAACGGTGGACCTTTCGCATCAGAAGTCAGTGACATTATATACATAGATATATATATGTATGTATATATATATATATATATATGTATATATATTTGATTACAACCACGATTACTAATACACACATCGGCCTAAATAACTGTGCGAACTACTGCATTTCTAAAAACGGTGTTTATTAATTCCTTTGCTTTCAGTTGTGTGTTCATTGTTCCCGTCTGAATTTTCGAGCATAAAAATGAGAGAAGTAATAAAACCCATACATACAATGATGACCATACACCCATACAATGATCCTGAGTTAGTTTTTCGTAGTTATTTCCTAGTAATGCCCATGATGTATTTCTATGTATAAGTAATGCCGAGATATTTCTCAGTAGTTGATTCCCAGTATTCCAACGTCATCCTCCGTAATTACTCACTATGAGTTTTCTGTTAACGTTCAGCGAACTGTACCTGTTTGCTTCGCAACGCAACCGCCGTTACGCCGCGCACGACCGTCGGTCCGTTTCGAACATGGGCGACTGGGGGGAGTTAGCCGCCCCCTCTCTAACTCACGAACGATTGGTCGCACGGTAAAAATGAGCATACCGTTGGAAAGCTTGTGACGAGTAGAGCTCGAAACTGGTCTCATTTTTAGTTTTAGATAATATGTAAGCAATTTACGTCCTATATATGTTTTCTCATAGCTGACTGCATGAGACCGAGAAATGGCCTGAATCTCAAGAGCTGTGACTAAAAACGCATAGGTATAGGCACCAGCGCACAAGTAAAGGTCCGCGGATGCCGATACACGTCTAATTTCCCCAGATTTGTTCAATATATACGCCGAAACGTTGAGTTCAAGACACGGCATTTCTCGCGGCAGCTGCTAGGCGTGCGCTGCTGCCGTATGCAGTAACAAAGTGATGGAAACTAATTTTAGCGTTCTTTTATTTTCGCGAAAAAAGACGATCTATGTATATTTTACTGATGTTAGAGGTGCATGTGATGGTTTTTCATGCTTAAATTTAGCAAAAACTCATTAGTTACCGATCTACAAAACTGGCGGAACTTTATTCGCAAGAGCCTGTTTATTTCCAAAATATGCTATTTTTTCAACATTTTGAGATTCCTGGTATTACTTACGTCTGCGCAAGCTAGTTCTGCCATTTTCTACCCATTCTGAGTAATTCGTCGATGATTTTGACGGTGGTACATTTTGGCTCACTACAGTTATTCGTGACCTGACCTCAGGTCAGTGGCTGCAAGTCATTGATACTTTGCCGAATGACGGTAACTAGATGTCTGCTTCATTCCACACTAAAAATGTTATGAAATATTTCGTCAGTTTCCGAAAAAACGACGACATGTGTTAAAAATGGGTTTAACCTTAGGTCAACGACTCGGTAAATTCCGAAAAATCTAGATAGCAGACTTGTTGCATCAATCACGTTCACTAATCCCGGAAAGTATTATTGAGATGTCTTGTTTTGCGAAAAAGTTAGAGGGCGCTAAACTTTTTTTGACATAGGTCTGTTTGACCTGACCTGAGGTCAAAATTTTGACACGAGATGTAAAATTGATAAAGCAAAAGGTACACAAAGTTTCGTGACTCTGTGTTTGTTCGTTCTCTTGTAATCCCAGAAAAACCTCAGGGGGCAGTCAACTGCCCCTCCCCCAGTCGGAGACGGATTAATAGAACGCGAATAATTAGGACAGATAACAAATTTACGGGAAATCGCTTCGAACTTCATATACAGAGTTTTGCGGCAATGCAGGAACGTAGTCAGGGGAGGGGCATGGGAGTCACGCCTCCTCCCCCCCAAGCCGAGTGGTCTGCACTAGATATTGAGCGATTCGCAAACATACGGAATAGTGACCATATATATGTTACAAAAGCAAACATGACGTTTTTCCTGTGAGATAAATATGACGTCAGTTGCCTTCCCGTTTCCCACAGATTTCGTCTAATGCCAATGACATATGTCAAAATTTTGCATTTGACCTCCCTCTCTCGAGGAAAAATCCTTTCTACGTGCCTGCGACAATGTATGTCATGATAATGTATTTTCAGCATCCAAACAGCTTAGATCTCAAACCAAAGCACGTTTTGAAGGTAAAACCACCGTTCCATAATTTTGTTAAATGAGTAGCCGGTGTTACCTCGGTTGATTTGGTGTCTGAAATTTTGGGAACTAAGCAATGCAGCCTGCGTTGGAATAACTTTCAACTCTGTTTTTACTAATATATTGCAGATTTTAAAATCATGCACTGTGCCAGTCATTCTACAAACCGCGTGGGTCATTTTTGCGAATTTTTGGTCCGCACCCATGGGGCCCAGCTCAAAGTGCGATTGTCAAACTTGTATCCCAGCCGTCCTAAATGTCAAAACCAAAGACTGGAGACTAGGGCTGTCGCGCAGCTTTGTCCAAAGCATCAGAAGCTAATCGAGCTCGTCGAGCCTGGCCACAGTTGGAATTTTGTGTATGTTAACCCGCCATCAACTGGGGGGGGGGGGCAGTTGACCGCACCCCTTGAGGTTTTTCTGGGATCCCGAGAGAACAAACGAACACAGATCCACAAAACTTTGTGCACCTTTGCTTCATCATTTTTACACCTTGTGTTAAAGTTTTGGCCTCAGGTCAGGTCACGTGCCTGACCTAGGTCAGGTCAATCGGACCTATGTTCAAAAGGACTTAGCGCCCTGTAACTTTTTTGGAAAACAAGATATCACAATAATACTTTCAGGGATTAGTGATCTTGATAGGTGTAACAAATGTGCTATCTTAGATTTTTCGGGATTTTCCAGGTCATTGACCTAAGGTCAAGCCCATTTTTAAGACAAGTCATCATTTTTTCGGAAATTGAGGGAATATTTCATAACATTTTTAGTGTGGAGTGAAGCAGACATCTACTTGCCATCTACTATTGGACAAAGTATCAGTGACTTCCATCCATTGACCTGAGGTCAGGTCACGAATAACTGTTGTAAGCCAAAATGTACCACCGTCAAAATCAACGCTGACCTACTCAGAATGGGTAGGAAATGGCAGAACTGGCTTGCACAGACGTACCAAGAACCTCAAAAAGTTGTAAAAAATTGTGTAGTTTGGAAACAAGCAGGCTCTCGCGGATAAAGCTCCGCCAATTGTGTGGATTGGTAACTAATGAATTTTTCCAAAATTTGAGCATGGAAAACCATCACGAGAACCACTAAGATCAATACAATTTACATAGATAGGCTTTTTCGCGAAAATAAAGGAACGCTAAAATTAGTTCCCGTTAATTTCTTACTGCGTGCGGCTGCGGCGCCCGCCCTCAGTCGGCGGGAAAATTACCGTGTCTTTAACTCAACGTTTCGACGTATATATTGAACAAAGCCGAGAAATTAGATGTGTATCGGCATTTGCGGACCTTTAGTTGTGCGCTGGTGCCTTTACCTATGCCTTTTTAGTCACAGCCCTTGAGATTCAGGCCGTTTCTCGGTCTCATGCAGTCGACTATAAGAAAACATATATAGGACGTAAATTGCTTACATATTATCTAAAACTGAAAACGAGAGCAGTTTCGAGCTCTACTCATCACAAGCTTTCCAACGGTGTGGTTATTCTTTATCGTGCGACCAACTGTTCGTGAGTTAGGGAGGGCGGCCAATCGCCCCGCCCCCCCCCCCCCTAGTCGAGCGTGATCGTGGCCGACTGACGGTCGTGCACGAGTTAAATGTCCGGGCGCCCACAAGGCTGAATTCTACACCCAAATAATTGATCGTTTTTTCAGATTTACTTTTCCTCGTTTTCCCTCTGTGCTAAAATGAGAATAGTAAGGTGACATAACAGTCCCGTTGCGTACCGGCAGTAATTTATGATGAGCGCCGTCCCCGATTCTGGCCGCACGCTCTTCCGTGTCTTGCGAGAGAGTGCGGCGCCGGCCAAGTGAAGGCGAAGGAGAGGCGGCGACTGAGAGCCCTCGGATGTGACTGTTGAGCCATCGAGAGCGCATCGTTCGGCGCCTAGTAATGTCTGCAATGACGACTCGAATGTCGACATCCGGGTAACGTCCCAGCGTCGAACCATCGACAAACAAACTCGGGTTGGTTATTAATCGGTTTCACAAAGCTGACCCGAGTGTGAATCATTGCCACTTAGCTCCTCTAATTCAACGAAGAGTTTCTCAACAATGCTCGACCGTGGAGAAGCGGTCCGAGTCGGTGTTTCTTTTCGGGTCGGCTGCCCCGGCACTTCTCTCGGCTACCTGAGATGCTTCTGTCATGGTATTGCCATTGTTTGCTCGAGGCCGTTATGCAACAGACAATGAAGGGGAAGACCTTCAGAATTACACGGCACCCCATCCGTAAAAATTCACAAATTATGCGCGGCTAAAAGACTCACGCAACCCAGCAATTGTTCTGCGTTTGTCCTCGCCTGTCTCCCATGCCGTTTCGTGAACAGTCATGTGGACGGGAGGAGGCATGCACTGCAGCACTGTGCACACCAAGCACGCACTTACGGCATATTGCATACACGCCAATGTGGCCTCAGGCCCGGCTGGTATTCTGTGGCACCTAGGACTGTACGGGTCAGTCTACCCGCCCAGGATGTCGCTAAAGCGTTTGGAAGAGTCAGGCATGCTAGTTCATGGTTTGCTGCGAACATTGAATTGAATTTTCTTTCTTGAGCAACAGCTCGCCTTTGCATTCACAGTTGGCTGTAAAATTTCGTTAGGGCTTAAACTTCGTAACTTACCTGTTTTCAATGATAGCTGACGTTGACAAAGCAAACGAAAGAAATTACCGCGTCAATGTTTAAGCGCGAAGGAGACCCACGGTTCCCAGAGAGAACTCTGCGGTTTTGCCCTGCCCGAAACAGGACGCTAATTACCCCAACTTTTGTCACACACACACAGGCACACACACACAAACAGAACCAAGGCCGACGTCTGTCTCTGCCGTTGGCCGGCGCCGCGACGTGACGAAACCGCCGTCGGCCGGGGCGCCGCCATTGACGCCGCTGCTGCCGGGCGCCGCGGGACGAGACAGGCCACGGCGGCGATCGGCGCCGTCCGGCCGGTCCTGGCGCCGTCGGCCAATTGCCTCCTGGGAGCCGGCCGGCCCGGCCGTCCGCGGCGCGTGCCGGCGCTCCGCTCCCCACCGTCGGTCCGGCGGCGCGCGCCCCGGCCGGCGCGGCGGGAGGCTGGCGACGGCGGCGCTGGTGCGTGGGCGGCCTGCGTGCCACACCGGACGCGCCTCGGCGTCCCGCCGCGCCGGCGGACGGCGGGAGCACGCGGCGCGGCGGGTGAGCTCGAGCGGCGGCGGTTGCGGTGCGGGCAGCGTGGCAACGGCTCGACCGCACACGCGCACGAGTGACCACACACACACGCGGGCGGGGCGGGAGGCGGGGGGCAAAGAGCGTGGTCGGGAAATGGGGCAGGCTTAGAGACGGTGCTTTCTGGTGAAGTCCGGGAAACGCCGAGTCGCAGGCAGCAGCGCGGAAAGTTGACAAGAAACGGGAGACCAAGGTCTTTTTGACTTTGAAACAAGGACAGCTGATATCTGGACGCAGAAGACGTCTGCTAAACAAGGCAGGCGGAAAAGAAAGGGGAGACGTTGCATGCATTACACGGACCATTTCCGCGTCGTCATGCCGCCCTGAAGCAGGAAGTGACAGGAGCAAAGAGGAGCCGCTCCAGAAGAGACGAACGAGCGGCAGATCAAGATCAGTCCGATCTCCGTACCAAAGAACGACATCCGCAGCCTGAGCCTTTTGTCGCCTGACCAATTTTTCGACTGTGATATTCCTGCCGCTGACCTCTGACTGGCCGCAGAGTGGCCGGGCGGTGACCGGCGCGCCGCTCCCCGGCGAGGCCGTGCCCCGGCCGCGGGCGTGACCCACGGGTCAGCCCGCCGGGTCTGCTTTCACCGGCGGCGGCGCGGTCGGCGGCGGCCGCCGCCGACCCGGAACGCCGCCGGGTCGCCGCCTCCGAAGCGCGCCGCCGCCGACGCGCACGGAAGAGTGGCCAGCCGACCGCCAAGGTTGGCGGACGCCGACGGCGAAAGCGGCCGCTGGAAGACAGCGCTGGCCGGCGCCGTTTGCGTGGCGGAGCACGCGAATCTCCGCTCGGCGCGGTGCATGTGTCCGCGGTGGCCGAGGGGTCGTGTCGTGTCGGCTTTTTCTCGGGCATGAATGCAATTTACAGTGCCATTGTCATGCGTACACGACACGTGAAGGGGAGCCTTGCTCTATTTTACTCCCAGAGATTGTCATACACGCTGATCTGTGATGAACGCATGGAAAGCAAACAGTCTATGCGTGGGAAAGCACCCATTGGCGTTCTGAATTAACCCGCGCCCGACTGGCAGTCGGCGCCGATCACGCTCGACTGGGGGCGGCGGTTGACGGCCCCCCCCCTAATTCACGAACGGCTGGTCGCACGATAAAAAGCTCGTGACGAGAAGAACTCGGAACTGGTCCCACTTTTAGTTTTGCGTAATATGTAAGCCATTCACGTCCTATATATGTTTTCTCACAGCCGACTGCATCAAATTAAGAAACGGCCTGGATCTCAGTGGCTGTGGTTAATAAAGTCGAGTTAATGGCACCAATGAACAGGTTTAAGTTCGCGGATGCCGAAACACGCCTAACTTGTTTGATTTGTTTAATACATACGCCGAAAAGTTGAGTTAAAGAGACGGCGATTTTCGTGCCGAATACCGGCGTGCGCCATAGCCGAACGCGATATGAAATTGACACGACTAATCTTAGCCTGTCTTTACTTTCACGACATTCAGGTGGTTTTTGTGATGGTTTCTCATGCTTAAATCTTGGAAAATTCAATAGTTATCGATCTGCACGATTAGTGCAGCTTTATTTGCGAGGGTATGTTTATTCCCAAAATAAGCAATTTTTGGAACTTTTTGAACTTCTTGATATTAATCGCAGCTGTGCGATCCAGTTCTGCCATTTTCAACTCGTTCTGAATAATTCATCGCCGAATTTCACGCCGGCGCATTTTGGCTCATAACAGTTATTCGTGACGTAACCTCAAGCCAAATGCTAGAAGTCATTGATGCTTTGTCCATTGACAGTAAATGGATGTCTGCATGACCCCACACTAAAAATGTTTTAAAAAAATCCATCAAATTCCGAAAAAACGACGACATGTTTTAAAAATAAGGTTGAGATTAGATCAATCATCCGGAAAATTCCGGAAAATCTGAGACAGCCGATTTGTTGCATCCATCAAGATCTCTATTCCCTGAAAGTTTTACTGTGATTTCATGTTTTCCAAAAAAGTTACAGGGCACTAAACTTTTCGGTCATAGGCCCATTTGACCTAAGTCAGACACCTGGCTTGAGGTCAAAACTTTGACACAAGATGCACAAATGATCAAGCAAAAGGTACACAGACTTTTGTGGCGCTGCGTTGGTTCGTTTTCTCGCAATCTTGGAAAACCTCGGGGGGTCAACCGCTCCTCCGACAGTCGACGGCGGGTAAGTTAAAGCTTAACGTTTCCGGAAACGACATGGTCCTCACCATCTTCCCGAAAAACAGCATGCACGGCTCAGAACGCACCATGGTACGTCATGGCTAGAGCTGAAAGCCAAGAAACCGATCCAGTTTCGCGGCACAGCGGTGTAGTGGTAACTATTTCTTTGAGAGGAAACACCAGCACGTCTATTTTTTCATTTATGTCGAGCCCCATTTCACATGGCTTCCTCCGCTGAACCGCACGTACAAGCCGCACGCTGCCTTGATCTACCTTCGTGATCCGACGTTATTGGTTATCCGAATATGGGAAACCACCGCACCCGCCAGATGCATCCGATCCGTGCTCTAAGCGGTCTGGGCTTCCCTCCAGCGTGGCAATGTGGAGATGGCCTCTGGCACCCAGTGATTCAACTCTCACCGATTGCCCCGCTACTGATGGCTACCGTTCGCGAAGGTTAGGGTCGCGCGCGCCTCGTCACGCGCGGTCACGGCCGGCGTCACCACCGAGTGGGACGGGCCGGCCGTCTCGGAGGACAGGCGTGACTGCCGAGTCTTCAGCCCGTGCGTCACGGCGTCCGTCACGATGCCCGGCGGCCGTGTGGCGCACCCGCTCGGTCCAGGCCGTTCGCGCGGTCGCCCCAGGGCGTTGCGTCAGCGCAGCCGGTGCGAGTGGGCGGGGCGGGGGGCGAGGGCGCGCAGCCCCGGGAAGCCCTTTGACCCCGGTTTAGCTGGACCCGACCGGCGGCCGTGCCGCCGCCGCCGCCGCCGCTGCGCCGGCGTTGGGAAATTGGTTGGTGTTGAAACCGAAGGATGAGTCCTGAGGCGTGGGATGGGAGCGCCGCGCCCCGTGCTGTCAACTAATTTCACGGGAGGAAATTGTTAGTTGCCTAAATAATGAAAAGTTTGATGCTTTTTTAACGGTCATAATCTCAGTTCATTCTCATGTAGGCAGTTACTGTCTTGGAAACTCGTGTATACTTCGCAAATAAACGATGACGCCGCTTTGAACGATCTGGCACTTTCACGTGCGTGATTAAACTAACGCGGAGGGATTAGGTTGTCGGGCCCTCAGCTCGGTCCACCCAGTCATTGACAGAAATCGACGCCCCTGTCTTGAGCCCGTTCCACACAGTGCGTGGCTGTTTTCGGTCTCGTGCCCAGTTAATTAAAGCACAGAAAAGTGAGGTCAACACACACTCATACGTCGAACATTCAGCAGCCAAACGCGTGTCGCGTGTCCCTGCGTCCGCAGGATGTGCTTTCAGAGCTCACTTCTAAACTGCGGCGGGTTCAGCGCTCGGATTGCCTGAGGCAGCGCTTTGAAAGTGGTCACGGCGGAGGAAAGGAAACGTCGCCTTCCTGACCCGGACTTTGTGGCTGGTGTGTGCAACAGGTTGGCCTGCTTGGTCGCACGATGGAGGACACCCCGTCTGGATACAATACGGCCATGCAACGGCTCAGGCTCTGATGTGACTAGAATGAGTTTCAGGAGGGTCCTGGAGTGAAATACGTACATAGTTTCCGTGGTCGGCCACTCCAGTTGTAAAACATGCTGATAAGGTCTTGCTGATAAGGTCAGGCTGATATCTTCCTGCGGCTAGATATCACGCGAGCACCATAGGCCAGCAGATTCTAAAGCCGTGCTGTATGGGCAGCCTTGTTTGGTCCGTGCACACAGATGCAGTGCCAGATGGGCAGGCGCAGATCCAGGGGGGGCATGGGGGCGACCGTCCCTCCCTCCCTAGGCCTGAAAAGGGGCCCACGGAAAGGGCTCCGAAGGGACCTCTCTCAGTCCTAAAAGGGGCCTCGAAGGGGCCCCGAGTGAGCTCTGTGAAAACATGACGGGTTCTGGGTGCACTCAGGGGGCCTCTGGGAGAGTAAGATGACCCCTGAGGCGCATAGAAGGGTCCCTGAAACTCTTAAAGGACCCTGAGGCCACAACAGAGCCCAAACACGACAGATCGCCCGTGAGACCGCTTAAAGGGTCACAGAGCCCCTGAGACATCCAAGATGAGGGCTGAGCCCCTAGGGCGGCATAGGGCCCCTGGAATGTCAAGGGGCCCCGAATGGATTTTACGGGCCTGTGTGGAAAGCTGAAGGTTCCTGATGCAATCAGAGTGCGGAGGGGGGGGGGAGTGAGGCCCTGAGACGGCAAGACGTAAGATGGATAGAAGGACCACTGAAAATCTCGAAGTGCCCCTGGGACCGCAAGAGGGGCCCCAACGCGGCAAAGGGTCCATGCGACCACTAAAAGTGTCGGAGAAGCCCCTGAGATAACCTATAAGGCTGCCAAGAAAGTCGGAGGGCACCTGCGAAGTGAAGAAGATAAGAGGACCTCTGAGACGGTATGGGGGCTCTGGACGGCCAGAACGTCCCGAAATGTGTAAGACGGGCTCCTGGCACGGAGAAGGTCCCCTGAGACTACTAGTGAGATCCCAACTGCGCCAACAAAGGGCCCTAACACGGCTGGAGGGGCCCTAAGATTGCCAGACATACCCCACGCAACAGAGGAGGACCTATATAGGGACAGCTATAGGGGCGTTTAGATGGACGTTTAGAGGGCCCGTGATACTGCGCAGGGGCCCTGCAATCGCCGAAAGATCTTTTGGAGCTGCCAGAGTGCCCCTGAGGCGGCAAAAATGTTCCCCAGAGACAAGAAGGACACGTAGGACAACGGGGGTCCATAAAATTGCTAGAGAGGAGCCTTCGAGACCGCTATTTTAGCAGTCTGTAGCAATAAGGGACCCGTGAGACGACCAGAGGAGCCCCTGAAACTACTAAACCATGAGACGTCCGGACTGCTCCTGAAACGGCCAAAGGACCTAAAGCACTGCCAGAGGCTCCTCTATTACGACAGAGAAAGAAACTTGTGAATAAGGACGCAGGAAGTGGGGAGGGGCGGTGCCCCCAATGCTTTGAAAATTAACATTGACCCTATGGGTTTTGACTGGAGAGAATTGACCCAAAATGCTTCTTTGCCCCCTCCCCGCAAAACGTGGAAAAGTTCCGGCGCTCCTGCTTATAGAGCGCCCTTGTTGTTGCTTGGGCTCCTTAAAAGGCAAAAACTCCTTAAGAACGACAGGAAGGAACCCGAGGTGGCTTTAGTGTCCCTGAAACTGCCCGATGGGTCCATAAAACTGGCCGAGGTGCCCCCTCAAGCCGCCAGAAGGAGCGCCTGAGACATCCCGAGGGGCACATAAAACTGAAAAGGGAGTCTGGGATCCCTAGAGGGCCCTGGCACAGCAGACGGCCCGAGACCACCAAAAGTTCCCCTGTAACTGCGAGAGGGAATCTAACCTAAGCTAGCACATAAGTCTCCAGAAAGAGGGGCTCCTGGATCAAATACAGACACGACATTTCAAATAGACGCAACCGCCTAAAATCCCACCATTGTTGACATATTTCGGTCACTTTGTAAGGAAAAAAGGCATTTATTTGCATGTAGCGATGGGCTTAAATTTTTTCGGTTCCTTTACGTGGGAAAAACGCAAAATTACATCAGATATTTCCTCCTTGACCGGAGCAGATCAATGTTTTCGTCATATCTGAAGAACGGAAAAGGGGGCCCGCCTGGGGGGGGGGTTGTGCTGAATATTTGCCCTGGCGAAATCCTGAATCTGCCCCTGCAGATGAGCGAGATGAGTAGGCCTTGGACTATCGTGATGAGGGTAGCCTGGGGCACGCTAGGGGAGACCGGGGTCAAATGTTACATTTTTTACCTTTTCGATCCTGAAACGAAAATATTTCGGGTTGGAGAACATTTTCTCGGGTTTTCACAAACCCTGGATATTTTGTCTTTGTAGCGGATATGAAACGATCCCGAAATAACGACTTTAAGATATCGAAATTACTGTTTCAAAAAGTCACTTCAGCTGTTACAATTAACCCCAGGTATGGGGTAAATTGTAACAGCACCCAGGGTCAAATGTAACATGTTAGCGAGTGGTATAGTGGTGTAATGAAAGCCACTTTTGTCGAAAACAGCCTTTATTGAACAACATTGTCTCTTACATCCTGAGCCTTTCCTGGATTAAAATCACAGCTCCAGTACAAAAATGCGATTTCGCAACGACGTAAAGCTCACGTACTCCAGCAGCTTTTCCTGAGTTAAATAACAGCTCTGCCTTTCTCAGGCCAAGAACCGACGCTTCAAACAAAATGCGATTTCACAACAAAACAAAGCTCTTAAACATATAGCTTTTTCTGGATAGAACATGACAGTCATCTCGAGAACGCGGCCGCCACATGGTGTCTGTAGGTCATCTGCTGATAGTGATTAGCTACGTAGCTCTCGAACCAGCTTAAGTCCATGTTGCACAGTCAAAGCTTTCTGAGAAGTCCATCATGGGAAGATGACTTCAAAAGCTTTAGACATATCTGAGAGGTATAACAGAGCGATATCTCGTTTCTCCATGGCCTCAAACACTTCATCAATCATTTTGAGAAGCGCCGTGTTAGTGCAGTGACCTCATCTAAAATCATGTTGATTGGATGGGAACAGGTGGTCGGTTGCGGAGTGGTTAAAAGCTGCTAGTAAATGACACGCTCTGTGATTTTTGTGATGGTGGGTAAGATCGAAATAATGAGATGTGTCGGTGGACTTCGGCGTTTTTTTTATAAAATGAACGATTTTTATTCAACTTTCTAAAAAAAAATTACGCAGTTTTCATGCAATTTCTAGGATTCGGGAGTAACATGGGCGGCCAGGCTGAAATCGACAGTGTGGATAATAGTGGTGCAGAGGGAATGCAAACACAGTGTAATGAAACAAACATATAGGCCGTCAGCGCCATACAGTGCGCTGTTGCGCATCAGGGCCATGACGCGCAGCAGCTGCAACGGGACCTTGAACCGGTTCTCTTGTTGATTAGTGACGATGAACGAAAAAAGAATGTTAATGATTGCACCACGTGTCTAGGCAACATAATGCATGCTGATCGGGCGCTGATACGAAAATGTTTCGAACCATCTGAAGATGTCGCTAACGCTTTCTCAGTTGTTTCACCAAAGCCACTTCTCTTGACACAGATAGAGCTTATAGCGGAGGATTAGTAAGATCAAGGGATGAGTCGTGACATGATTGACTGGATCTCATTATGCATGCCGGTATCACATCTCTTGACTCAGCCCCTACGCAATTCTAACTGCGTCAGATTTACGTGGTATCGATACTTTGCAGACGGCGCCATTTTGAAACCATCCATTTTTTGTAACAGGCAGTCATGTAACATGTATTTACTTTCCTATCCTTGCCGCTCTAGGCTGTGGATACGAATGCGGAGAAGCCATAGCCAGACTTAACGCTTATTTCCATTCAGCAGTATGTAGCAGGATTCAGTTTTCAGGTCCGTCAGAACGGCAGTGCTTACGCAGTTCAGGGCAGTGCTCAACGACAGGCCAGACTCCCAACGGTATCAAGGAATTATGTCTCAGCTCCTTATGAAATGTACGTGCATCAGTCGCACGTAGAACTGGACGCGGCAAAATCCGTTTTGTCGTGTGGGAAGGACTTTTCTTTTGACGTGGTCGCAGCTGTCAGACGGTATTAGCCCTGCAGTCGGCTTTTCCTTACAAGAGATGACCTGGTGTTTCTGTATTGCAGGTGAAGCGGCAGGCGGCTCCCAAATCCACGGGCTACCCGACGTATGCAGAGGTGCCCAGCCCAGACGACATATTCTTCTCCTGCGATGACAAACTGGCCGGCTTCTACGCCGACCCCGACTTCGATTGTCAGGTTAATGTCCACGGGGACCGTGCTGAAGCCGAGGCCGTCCGAGACACGGGACCGCGACGCTGCCTGACCCGGTATAGGTGGCGCCACGTGCTGGCCGATTTCCCGGCGCTGAGACCAACCTGACCGAACAAAAATTAGACCGATGGACGCACTCAAGGTCTTCCTTATTGTTTGTGTATTGGTGCAGGCGCCTGTGTTTAGTCATAACAGCTTCGCATACATCATCCCTTTATACGCGAGCAAATGGAATTTGTTAAATCCGTGTAAATCCGGAGGTTGTCGAGAACTCCCCTCAGTTTTACTGAGGATAACTAACAACGAGAGAGAAACGTAAAACTTTCAGCACCTTCGTGCGCATCATACATTAGACCATGTCCAAAATTTCCAAATCAAACCATGTCACGCCACTAATTCGCCTATTTGTTGTTGAATCCAGATATGCCTTAACCCTATTCCTGGAGGGCTAGACAGTATGGCCGATTTTAGGCGGGGGAGGGGGCGATTCGGCCCCCCCGAGATCTCGAGAACTAATCGTCCGATTTCATCACAACAAACGGCAATCGATTTGCCATGACGTAAACTACTTTTTTGCAAAAGAGGTTTTCAAAATTTTGAAAGGGGTAGATATTGGGGGCAAAAAACTCAAAATGGGGGATATTTTTGGACCTCTTACAACTACGTTGTTTATAGACTGATTTTAATGACATTGACATGAATCGAGAGATTATGTAAGGGACTTTTACCATTGATCCATACATTTGAAATTTTGAGAAAATTCATAGGCATTCACATGGTTTTAAAAATAGGAGGACTAGTTCTTCAAAAAGCAATTTAACAAAAACGTTAAAAGCACTTTTTTGGCTTCTGCTAGTTATGCTATGCTGAAGAAATGCAAACTGTATCGCAGTATTTGTATCACAAATTGTATGACAAATTGTATCACGGTATAATGTTAGCATAGGCGGTGCCAGGGACGTGAAAAGGGGGGGACTGTGGTCATGGTCACATGTTTTTCTCATCAGCTGACGACCTTTGACCTTAAATGACCTCCAGTGATCTTATATTTACTTGGAATGATCTCGTGTGCATTTGATATCAGCTTAAAACGTTTCCAATCATCTGAACTCACTCTATTTCTGAAATTCCGCTTTACGGCCGTTGTGATATTGAGTACGCGCACTGACATTTTAGGTTATACCTCCCTGGCCTGACCTGATATCAACCTGAAACTTGGTACACAAGTAGGAAGCCCCCCTTCGACGTAATACATGTCCAGGTTTTGCATTTGCAAAAAAACGCCAAAATGTGTCATATAAAACCAAATTTTGGCTTTTGGCCTTGACCTGACCGTGTTAAGTGATCTCAGATGAACAAAATTATATTTGCATGCTGCCCAACTATTTAGGTATACGTTCAAGCTTTAAGTTCTATGTTAAAAACACTATTTTTGGCAGTCATTTTCCTTTTACCCTCATCAGGGCCAAAAATGGCCTGAGGCGCCTCCTAAAAACGTTGCCTGGCTACGTCCCTGAGCAACATAGAATTACAAAATTTTGTCACAGTATGAAGAAAGAGTAGCTAGGAAAAGTCACCAAGTTTCGTGAAGCTGCGTCAAAAAGCCTGTAATGGTCAAGCAAAAAACCCGGGGGTGGTGGATTAAGCCACCCCTCCGGGAATAGGTTTAATAAGCCCGATATGACCATATGCGACATCCCCACTGTTGAACACCGGAATTCTCACGTTATCTCGCCTCAGGATAAGATACGACTGACTTTCGATCAAAACCACCCCATCTCTGAAGTTCCGTCAGCTCTAGAGGTTGTGGGGTTCACAGGAAGACGTCATCGAAGTGACGGAGGGTGAACCATGACCGGATCTGTCTGTTGGCTGAGCGAGGTTAGCACGAGTATTAACCCGCGAACGACCGTCGGTCGGCGACGATCACGCCCGACTGGGGGGATGGCGGTTGACCGTCCCCCTCTAACTCACGAACGGTTGGTCGCACGATAAAAATAAGCACACCATTGGAAAGCTTGTGACGAGTAGAACTCAAAACTGGTCTCATTTTTTGTTCTACATAATATGTAAGCAATTTACGTCCTATATATGTTTTCTCATAGTCGACTGCATGAGACCGAGAAACGGCCTGAATCTCAAGGACCGTGACTAATAACGCATAAGTAAAGGTACCAACGCACAAGTAAAGGCCCGCAGATGCCGATACACGTCTAATTTCCCAGATTTGTTCAATATATACGCCGAAACGTTGAGTTAAAGACACGGCAATTTTCACGCCGGTTGTCGGCGGGCGCCGCAGCCGTATGCAGTAAGAAATTAACGGGAACTAATTTTAGCGCTATTTTATTTTCGCGACATAAGCGTATCCATGTAAATGTTATTGATCTTAACGGTTCTTGTGATGGTTTCTCATGCTTAAATTTTGGAAAAATTCATTAGTTACCAATCTGCACAATTGGCTGAGCTTTATTCGCGAGAGCCTGTTTATTTCCAAAATATGCAATTTTTTCAAACTTTTTGAAGTTCTTAGTATTACTTACGTCTGTGCAGGCCAGTTCCGCCATTTTCTACCCATTCTGAGTAATTCATCGTCGATTTTGAAGGTGGTACATTTTGGTTCTCACAACAGTTATTCGTGACCTGACTTCAGGTCAAAGGCTGGAAGTCATTACTACTTTGCCCAATGGCGGTAACTAGATGTCTGCTTTGGTCGACACCTAAAATGATATGAAAAATTCCACCAGTTCCCGAAAAAACGACAATATGTCTCAAAATTGGGCTTGACCTTAAGACAATGACCCAGAAAATTCCGAAAAATCTCAGATAGCAGATTTGTTGCATCTATCAAGATCACTTATCCGTGGAAGTATTATTGTAGTATCTTGTTTTGCGAAAAAGTTAGAGGGCGCTTAACTTTTTCGGACATAGGTCCGTTTGACCTATCCTAGGTGAGACACCTGACTTGACCTGAGTTCAAAACTTTGACACGAGGTGTAAAAATGATCAAGCAAAAGGTACTCTAAGTTTTATGGCGTTGTGTTAGTCCCTTCTCTCGCAGTTCTAAAAAAACCTCAGGAGGGGGCGGTCAACCGACCCCTCCAGTCGGGGGTGGGTTAAATTCTGGACTGTATTTGTTTTCTTCCGGCAGGTCTGGCATTACTGCACGCTTCAGGGTGGCCGCTCCAGCTTCCTCTGCCCTAACCAGACCGTCTTCAACCAGGAATTCCGGTGAGTGTCCGCTGTATAGCATGGCATGTATGCTTGTACCGTATCGTCATAGTATGTTTTCGAGCACGCATGGACAGTTGCAGTTTGCTGATTAGAACTAAATCGAGGATTACCTTCATGTTTGCCATCGCAGATGTTCATGTTTTCAACGATTTGAGTACGGTGTCTGCATGACATTTACGTGGCGCTCTACTTCTTGGAATTATGATGTTAGGCAGGTTGAGATCTGCTGACAACTGATCTAAAGATATTACCTGTTCACACTGGTCGCAGACGACCTGAACCATGGGCGACCTGAGGAAGAGAGCCAGTATTCACTCCTCCCCACTTCCCCATCAGTTATCCCACACGTTTCTGACTTCCAAAAAAATGTCCACAGGACCTGCGATTGGTGGTTCAATGTGGACTGTTCCGACGCATCGAATCTATATTCCGTCAACGAAGACCTGTACAAAGACGCAGATGGCAACCCCATCTAGTGCCCGAACAGCGAACTACAGTGTGTGAGACAAACTGAAGAGGCGCTCGCAGTGAGGAATAGAATTGGTATTCCTGGTCTTTTTGAACGTGTTGGACTGATATAAAATGCGTCCACTTCTTTACTCGTGCCCGAATTGCTTAGACAGTGCTATTCACCAAGTGTCTGGAACTTTCAATTCAGTGGTCACACAGGTCTAAATATCAGAAGATGCCTGATTAGCCAACTTATACCGTTTGTGGGAGTTAAACAGCGATGAATAACCAATGATGTCTTGTATGTATGTAATGATACAATTGAATGTAATGATGTCAATAACCGATGAAGTCTTCACTGACTCCTCCAAGAGCCACATGGCGAGATTTTTGAGGTTTTGGGCGCGTTTCCAGTTACTGCGCCACGGCTGGAATCAAACAGCGCTTCTAGATTGCACTGTCAATGTCTTTTAGACATGCGCGGCGTTTAAGGAAAATATTTTCTTTTGAGACCAGTGAACTTGTCTCGAAAGTTGTGCATTAGTTGTATCACATGTGCCCTCTGTGACTTCGGAGTCCGGGAGTTTACCAGGTGTTATCAACGTCTCCGTTGGCCGTTCCGAGACACTGATATGTAAATAAAGGGGCGATGCGAATATAAATTATGTTTGAGTTTTATCAATGAACCTGGGCAGAATTAGCAAAAACGGAATGCACCAGGCTCGGATTTGGGGGGGGGGGCGTTTCGGTGGGGGCGATCGCCCCCACGAAGCCTGAAAAGGGGCCACGGAAGGGGCTCCGAAGGGACCTCTCTCAGTCTCAAAAGGGGCCTCGAAGAGGCCCCGTGTGAGCTTCATGGGGTCTCGGTGAAAACATGACGGTTTCTGGGTGCACTCAGGGGGCCTCTGGGAGAGTAAGATGACCCCTGAAAAGGGAATCTTACTTGCAAAGAAGCAAAGAAGGGCCCCTGAAACTCCTAAAGGACCCTGAGACCACAACAGAGCCCAAACACGACAGATTGCCCCTGAGACCGCCAGAAGGTCCACAGGACCGCTGAGATGTCCAAGATGAGGGCTGAGCCCCTAGGGCGGCATAGGGCCCCTGGGATGTCATAGGGCCCGAATGGATTTTACGGGCCTGTGTGGAAAGCAGAAGGTTCCTGATGCAATCAGAGTGCGGGAGGGGGGGGGGGGAGTGAGACCCTGAGATGGCAAGACAACCTATAAAATGGATTGAAGGATCCCTGAAAATTTCGAAGTGTCCCTAGGGCCACAAGAGGGGCCCCGACTTGGCGAAGGCTCCATGAGACCGCTAAAAGTGGCAGAGAGGCCCCTGAGACGGCAGAAACTTCAGAGAGTGCCAAGTACGGCATAAGGAGACCCTGGCCAGCTAGAGGGGCTCCGTAAACGGGGACTCATCGGTGACTTTGGCGCCTGGGACACTTGAAATAAAAAATGCCGGCGTCAAGAAGTCGTCCTCACCAGATTTAGAACGGGTCGCACAAAATACACACAACCTATCTTAGAGGACGGCTGTCACCAAGTGCCACAAGGCCACACCTGCAACACACCACTTAACGTTAGTCACCTCCTGCTAGAATGTAGGGATTTTGAAACACAAAGACGACCCATTAAGGCCTTCTGCCAACACAAGAAAATTCAGCTCACCATGAGCACCCTACTGGGTAACCAGCACCCAGACCTACTGCAGTTACTATTCTATGCTTTAATAGTACATAACAAATGTCACAGTTTGGTAAGTTTGAATAATTATGTCAATGTGGAAATTGCACATAAATAACGACCAGGGCGAAATTCCTTCATGTTTGGTTTATCAGTTTTCGATAATATGATATATCAGTTCAACCCAGCTTTTCACACTGCAAAACATATAATGCACATCTTGAAAATAATGCCTTCAAGCCCGGGATGAAACCACGCCCAAACCCGATCTGTGGTGCGAAATGTCGGCGGAGTTGCTTACTCCCCGCACGGTGATGATAAGTGGTGGAGTTGAAGGACACGGTGGCGACGCAGCATACCGGCATTACGGCGCCATTCAAAGCGTGGTTGTATCGTTTCACGATAAGTAGCTGGGGAGTGCGGCAGGCCTACCATTAGCCTGGCCAAGCTTCGAGGACTTGTCGTATCGGTGCGACTGCAGTCAGACACTAGCGCCTTTCTCTCATCGAGAAATCCCCCTTGCACGCATCCATATCTACACCTATCTATAAAATGGTCAAAATATCTTGTGATGTATTTGCGTTATTAATTAATTGAAAGCTGAGAACTACCGGTACGCCTAGGATCTCCCTGGCTACGTTCCTGGTTCATGCACTAGTGCACAGTGAGGCATAAGGGTACTTACGGTCACTAACGAAACCATGTTGTCCTGATTCTGTTCTGCTCTGGAGCCTGTCTTTTGGTTTTCCCTTCTTGATCTTTCTCTGTCCCATCTCTGTCTAGACATGGATTTTTTTAGCGTTTCTGAAATCCCGAAATCGGTGTGTTCCTCAGATTTTTAGCTTTAAATCAAATTAGCTGGTTTGGATCAGAGTACTCGGGTTTGGATCGCGATTTGGATCAGAGTACTCGGGTTTGGATCGCGATTTGGATCAGAGTACTCGGGTTTGGATCGCGATTTGGCTCAGAGTACTCGGGTTTGGATCGCGATCGACCAAAACACGCCAATTATTTTTCTGTACCTTTTTCGAAGGTACAGGAAAACCTTCGAAACGTTTTCATTTGAATCAACCTGAAAGAAACACGACCAGTTATTTTCAAAGACGTGTACGGAACTGATCAATGGGCTTGTGGCTCAGCGGTAGAAGCGATGAAAGCTTGAAACCGCCTAAAGCCATAACCAGTTTCTATTTCAAGACTCGGCTGCCAAAAACTCGTACGTGGCACAAGGCCATTTTTGCGGGGCAAAAAGATACGTTTGCCCCCACGTCTTTGAATGAGGGGGACACCTTCCCCCCTTGCCTCCGCGGTTCCGCCGCTACTGTCTCGGTCCCACCATTCTAAATTGCCAAATGTAGTCACGGAATGTTGCTATCGCACCACTCCCTGCGACCGGCCTGACCTCACCACACACCGACACGAAGTGCAATCCGATTATACGCCTCGGACATGACACGCACTGCGTGGTGGGCCGGCTGCTCCCGTCTCGGAACCGCCGGCGAAAAACCACGTGACTCATGCCGTTCGCGAACTGAGCCTGCTTCGCATTTGCTCGTATGTTTGAGTTGCACTACAAGAGGTCTCAGGAGGTGGATGTAGGGATGGCGGAAGCCTGTCGTGCCCTGCAATAGGTCTGGTCTAGAGACCGGAGGCCGCAGATCGTTTAGTGACGTGATTCCTTAGTGTTTTCCTGTCATAGGGCTACACTCCGTCTGTGGTGGCGACCCCTAAACGTTGTCCGATCGTCATGCAACTTTGAAAAGTTTTTTGCGATTTGAAACCAACTAGCGGGGTGCCCCGTCAACGGTCCCAACGTTGGATTTTCAGGAGCACCCTAATATATATGTATATATATATATATATATATATATATATATATATATATATATATATTAGACGTGTAAGGGATATGGGGTACTGAAACATTACAGCTATCTAGAAATAATTTCTTAGTCCCCCACTACCTGGAAGAGCATTTCAAGATTAGCTAACAAAGGACGAACGCGGATTTTGCACTGCATGCGGGGCCTTACGACATAAAAAAAAACCTGTGGGTTACCATAATTTTCACATTAACCAGTAGCCAAATGGCATGCAGACCTGACACGCACAAGGTTTAACAAAACGCCTTGGTTCGATCGAGAAGGAAACACCGACTGAAATGTGTGTTAGCGTTTGATTCGTAACAAACCCAGAAGACCATCATTCAACTTCACGGAAAAGCTTATTACATATTACTTAGACTTTTACCGCAAAACACATTTGACTGATACTCTCATTATAACCGGCGGATTCACATACATCATCTACGTTATCCTTAATATCTCCACACTGGCAGAGATCCAACTGTGCCGAAATATTGCATTTTACTTCATTTTAGAACATTTACCTTGAACGTCTCTGATCAGAAACTGGAGGGTGAGCACTCAAATGTCTGCGCAAACATCTCTTTTCGTCTTTCGCTAAACGACAGAAAGTCAAACGTGTCAATCGCACGAGACATATTTACCTTGCGACGAGTGTAATCATCACGCAATGAGCCATGATCCCATCGCATGATGACGGCGCCAACAGGCGCAATGAGCCACTACGCAACAGCGACGGAAACCGTCACGGGAAAACAAGGTTTTCAGGTATATTCCACCTTCTGCCTGGAAGGTGGAATGTGTAATGCGCCCTTCGTTCGTCGACCCACACTGATACTGATATCAACTCGCTCAGCACATTCGCCACCAGGGCTCCAAAGGGCCAGTTACCAGCGGAAACATACCAAACGCTTGGGTCGGAAACGCACATTACGGCTCTTCGCGGGAACGAAAAACAGCGGTCCGCGCCAGTCCCCAGAGTCGGACACATTGCAGACAGAACTCCAGACGTCGTTTTACCCGAGGTCCGGCGCGTCGAGGGAACGTCGGTGGTCGGCAACACGTCGGTCTGCTCAAAACAACTTGGAGCCCAGTGCCGTCTTTAGCGACAAACACCGCAGTAACGGCGCCCCCTGAGGCGGGCCCAGATGGGTTCTCAGATGGCGCTATTTTCGCCTCCGGTAAGCTGGTGATGGACACGAGCAGCCTGTAAACACGGGCACTGATTGGAGCACGACTCGGCACCGCTCTGGGATAGTATATAGATTACCATGAGAGTGCTTTCAGTGACATTCCAAGCCTGTAGCTGATGTGGAACAGAGGACCTAGAAAGCAGTACAGGTAAGTGCAAGAGTTGGCTACGTCAGGTCCAGGATTGGTTTCGGGGATATGGTCACACCATTTCAGTCACAAATAAATCGACGTTACACCTCGCTAGGTTATGGTTTATGAAAATCCCCTTCCGTTTCTTTTATGACAGTCAAACGATGGATTCAAACACGGAAAACTCGTGTCGGTAATGGCATACCTCTTTTTTACACCTCGCATGCATTCTTTAACTCAGGGTCACCGCATGTCACTGACCCAGAACAGGTCAAAGAGGTTAACATTAAAAGGTAGAATGGCTAAACGTTTTGTGAAAGGTGTCGACTAGCATAAAACTTACAACACTGTCAGAATAGGTCAGATGAAACAATGCTTCCACTCGATGTAATTAAGTGTTGTCCGTGAAGTCCAATTAATGTATTCTAATGAATGTTTATTAAATATATATAATATGATATAATGTGTATAACATATTATATAGAATATAATAAAAACTCTATTGAACTCTAATTAATGACCTTTTCCTGACACGATTAACAACAAAACAAGACAATACAAAAAATGTCGAATATTTCGGCACCTTTTCAACGGTAGTTTTGAAAAGATGCATCGACATTGACGGTGTTACAAAAATGAACAGGCAGGAAATGTGTATAGATGGGAATCGAACACCTATAACGATTAAATACATGTCTGTGAGTATTGAACCCTCTTAAATGGACATGATCTTGGCATGCTGCCTAAAAAGACGTTGTTCTAACGATCCACTTGTATAAAATGGGGATAATAGACTCCAAAATCATATGTTGGTGTTCATCAGGGCATAGTATTACGGGTTGCAATGAATTCAGTTTCGGTTCTTCTTTCTGCTACGTGTTTGCCTGCTCTAATAGTTTCAACGGGTAGAGATTCAGCCTCAAGGTTTGCATATGACTGAGGCGGATTTGGAAAGAGCGGCGATTTAAAACGAAACCGTCGTTTGCTTGTGTTTTGTGCGACTCCCGTGAAAAAATGATTTGGGGCATGAGCGGTATGAGGCAGAATGCACAGGCGTAGCCAGGGGGTGGTGGGCCCGGCGCCCCCTCCCCCTTAGGCCCACATTTTTTTGTGAAAACATTGCACATCGTCTTTCCGGCAAACGGTTTTCGTGTGACTTCACTTCACACTGAGCTCCCCCCTTAAGAAAGTCCTGGCTGCGCCCCTGGTAGAATGTACATTGCATGAATTGATTTTGTACAGAGTTATGCCGTTTCGTATCAGTCCAATGGTAATGCAGCAGATAGATGCCGGAAATGCATGGCTTGTAGACGTCAGAACCTTGACGGAGGTTGGCCTTTGACATTAATATGATGGCTGCGGATTTCATCTGCATGCCAAACACATTTGCAGCGTGTTTCAGCTAAAACACATTCCTGTAAGCTTAGAAAAAGCGTTTTTCCTCCTTCCACGCGACATTTCCGCCCTTTCAGCCTTTTCGCCTTTCAGCTTCGCCCGAAATGACAAAATTCGACATCAAGAGTCTTTTTGCCGCTCCGTGTGGATAAATATGGCCTTCTGTGTACTCCTTGACGATTTGGAGTTACATAAAACACTAGATTGTAGAAGTTTCTTCTCAAAACGTCTACGCGCAACCTGACGTACGATATACCAAAGAACTCTAAATGAGATCTAACACCTCTGGTGACCTCACTATTTGTGCAGTTGCAAAACCCTTGACTGTTTCTTTTAGTCTCGACAAAGCCTTTACAACCGTGTTTTTGCCTTTTCTACGAGACGAGCAGTTCTCGAAATCTTGTGGTTCTGATGCACATTCCGTGACCAAAGAGACCAAGGAATCCATGGTCCGGCAAAGAAACACTCGAAATTTCTGGAAAATTTTGAAAAGTAATGTAACTTTTTGGCCAAATATGTAAGAAATAGGAAATTTTTAAGGACAGATATCATTTCCCTCACAATAAAGCTAGAGCAATTCTGAGCATGTCAGTGGAAAGCTTATAGAATGTTTATTGTGGTGGCATATAATCCAATGACATACATTTAACCACGTCTTACACCAAGAGGCTTGATATAATGTCGTTTTTCATTTCGCTCTATTTGTGAGGTTTTTGAACGTCGCTGGCAATTTGTTGTCCATGTATGCTTCCAACACGTTGGAAGTGATTTGTACAGACATCTTTTAAATACCGACAGACTAGAACGCCAATGGCCCGACGTAACGTGACCTGACCTTTTAGCCTGACCTCAGATTCGGTCGTTTTCTTTGCTTTAGTTCGTGTTCCGTTGAGGATCAATAACGATGCAAACAAAGGGGCAGGGATTACCTTCAGATTGAAACTTCTTGGGTTCCACAATCGTGATCACTTGGAGCTATGTCATGCCAATCATATGACCTGATTTGAAGTACGCTTGGATTTTATCTTTTCATGCCTAGATCTGCCATTGACACATCAAATAAAACAGAGACATTAAGCTAGACATCTGGACATGATTCCAGCTCCAACCACAGTGACCTCGCGTGTACTCAGGTCACCTAGTCATGTCACAGCATGGGAGCGTCTTGGTACAATTTTAAACTGCAAAATCGACTTCGGTGCCTCTTTTTACTTCTTACCTCTTTTTACTTCAGGGATCATCAAACAGGGTTTTAGACAACTTTTTGCTATTTCACTCCGGAAGTTGAAGATGCTACAAGACGTGGGCAAAGAGGATGTGAGAAAATGTAGTGAAAATCTTGTTAGAACGGGATGGCTATTGACCGCTGTGGGTAATACAGGAACGATGCATGTCCTTGTGATTTTTGCATTTTTGGACGCGTTGATTTTTGGAGCCAAATGAAGAGCGTTCGTTAACTTCGTGGTTTTTTGAATGCTTAATTTGGTAGACAGCATAAATATGTACTTTACTGGAATGTGACTTTCCGACCGCGAGAATACCACTTCTTTATTTATGCACGCGATAAGGAATTCAGTTGCACTTCTACTAACGACCGAAAACCGTATATACCTAACATGCAAGAAATTATATTTTGAAGATGAGCAGTTTTCCAAATGTTTATGCAAGATGCAGTACATGAATGTTTTTGGACACGTAATTTCCCTTTTCAGGAATTCTCTGAAAAAGACAGCTCAGCAGCTAAAAGTGTGTGGAAAGGCTTGGAGCGCATAGGCTGCAGAAGCTTTGAACCAAACCTATTTGAAAGAAAACATACTGATAAATTCATTCTTTGAAAAGTGATTTTAAACACTGACAGCAGAAACAAACATAGTATGCACGCAAAAACAGATTGTTACCCGCGGTAGCCAGCGTTTTTCCTTTTTTCCAAGCACGCAAACGTGATTAAGCATTAACATCAAACTTCAAATTTCACCACACCAAACGCCATTCTTCGCATCACGAAGCTACCGTCACGAGCTTCACTACGTCCACAGCGCTCCTCACCATGTCTCGCCGCTGGCCGTCGGTCGTGGCTCTTTGTCTGGCTCTGGTCTCGGCCGTCCGGAGTTGCCAGGAAACGGCTCTCCTGTACGGCCTCCTCCCGGACAGCGACCTGGTCTCCATGACGACCGTCGGCAGCTCCTGCGACTGCTGCGCCCTCTGCCACCACACGGCCGTCTGCCGCAGCCTCAGCTTCTCGCCGCCGGACGGCGCCTGCCGGCTGTACGGCAGCGTGGCCGGCTACCGCACGCTCCTCCCGGACAACCAGACCTCCTACTGGGTGATGCCCGGGCTGTCCGAGACGGACCAGTTCTGCCGCACGGACGGCGACTGCCGCGGCCCGGCCGACTCGTGCCGCGGCCGCGTCTGCGGCCCGGGCCGCTCGCTGACCTGCGACGACCTGCGCCGCCGCCACGGCGTCATCGACAGCGGCGTGTTCTACGGCGCCGTGCGCGGCCGCCGCCTGCGGCTGCGCTGCCGCATGCTGGCCGACGGCGGCTGGACCGTGCTGGCCGTGGTCCGCGGCGGCGGCTGGAGCACCGCCAACGCGCGCTGGCGGGGCGCGGCTTCGCCGGCCGCCGACGAGCCGTACTCGCTGCTGGCGCTAGCCGACCAGCTGCTGGCGGCCGGCGAGCGGCCGGCGCGCCAGCTGCGGCTGCGCGCCCAGCGGTCCGGCCTGCCGCGGCCGCTGGCCGTCTGGCGAGTGCCGGCGAACGCCAGCCTGCTCTCGGACGCGCCGCGCGCCCGGCTGGAGCCTCTGGTCAGCACCGACTACCTGGCCGAGCCGGCCGCCGTGCCCTGGTGGCCGCCCAGCGGGCCGGCCTTGCTCACATTGGCGCCGCAGGCGGGGGACGGCTGGGGCACTCTGATCCCACGCGACCCAGCCCCCGGCGACGACCAGACGTGGGTCACGTCCTCGGGCGACTCGACTGAGCACCACGGACACGGCGGCCACGACGGCGGGGCCCACGAGTGGGACCTGTTCGTCCGCGAGCCTTGGTCGCCCGAAGTCCTGGAGATTCTGGTCCGCTGAACGGAGCTGCGATCCGGCGCTGTGCGACAGGGCCGTCAGGCGGGCGTCTGAGATTAACGGTGTCGCACAGGTGCTTGTTGTCCGCTAAGCACGGATAACAAGGAGCTACAGTAGTGTGCTAGGTCTCTAGTAACCGGCTAGGCTGAACAAAAACGTTGTTCGAAAGCAGATAACCGCGGGTACAATTGGACGATAACCTAATAAGCCCTGGATGTCTTGCAGACGTGTGTATCAAGTCAAAAGGTTTTCTTAAATGCGATATATGTCATTTCTTTCTCCCTTTCCACAGGCAAACTACACACATCAGATAACTACACAGTGCATTTTGGTGATAGCCTTAGAGCTCTCGATGTCTTGCAGGTGTGTGTATCAAGTCCACCATGACTCCGCATGCCAATGACTGGGCAAAACCCCTCCAATCTGGATGACTGATTGCTCATACCGACTGAGAGTGTTCATGTCCGGGACGGTATAGCGGACATTCATGAGCTGGCTTTGGCCATGACTACTCTCAGCCTTCTTCGCACCTCATAGGATCACTGCTCTGCTTTCTACGCTTGTTTACAGTCGTTCCCATTTCTTAGCCGGGAACGCAGCGACTTGCTTTTTACGTTTTTTGGTGTCAGTGTATGGTTCGGTTCTGCGCGTCGCTAGGCTGAAGGAGGGGTTTTCCTGGTTGTCTAATCTTGGGTGATGGTAAAAAATAAAGTCGAAAAGTTTTCTTCACTGCGACTTTATTAGCATGTCATTGCGTTCTCGTTGCACTCATAATTAATATGATTTGGCTAAAGCATTACAGCATCTTTGAATGTAATCGCTTATAAACGCAACACTAGACAAACATCAAAGCTTCCCTGGATGAAGAGAAATAGTTACTGTTGGTTTGAGTGCTGTTTTGAGAAAACAAATTAGTGAATGAAGGTTGTTTTGTTTTTGCCAAGGGCTGGTTGCCACAAAGCCATGCGCCTTGCCGCGCACGTGAATTACTCTACATAAAATGCCGAAGTTCATGTGCATGAACATTTACAGGTTACCCTAAATGGTGGGGTTAGAAAATTTGCTGTGCGGGAAACTTTAAACACAGTCATCAAGCGCAGCTTTTTGCCTGCACTCGAGAAAAAGTGCAAAAAAGCATATGCTGTTTTCATTTTGTGTTGGCTCCGTTGTCCATGTTCACTTAACTCTGAAATAAACAGGAACGACGCGTTGGCTGTTTTCCGAGCAATTTGGCGACATGCCGGAGCTGTGATTACGACTCCACGACCATCCCCGGGGCTTGTGAAAACTCCCGCGGGAAAATGTCCCACTCATTGCCCGCTGGCCGGTCCCGCATTGCAAGAGGCGCATTGCACCTGACCCACATACGGAGATGACTGTCAGCGTTGCTGCAGTCCGGGAAACACCCATTACGTCCGGCCCGTGAAATCGTTCACGTGCCCGCACTAATCCGCGTTTCCACAGGCGTTCACAGCCTGCGGAACAGCGTTCCCATGATGCGTATGAAAGTCTGGACGTCTGAAGGACGTTATGGTGCGATGCCAGTGCCGCTCGCGCTGCTTCGTGGTTATCACGACAGTGGTTGCGTGACGCTATGGCTCTGAAGTCGCAACTTTGGGGAACTGTAACCTCCAAACGCAATGCGTCAGCCATCCTTGATATCGTGCGGGACGGTGGGGTGGCTGTCATCCCCATGACATTTTCTTAGATTGTCGGCGAATGGCCGGCCTGAAGCCGAGCTATGCAGATCTCGGGGATTTGCAAACCATGTTGTAGATCTGAGCCACATTTTGGCTTCCTCCTTCGAAGCAGGATTGTTTGAACATGTGCTTGGCAGCATATTGGGGTTTGAAAGACCAGTGACCTCTTCCAGGTCATAAGAGGCCACTGACCTTTCACGGCCTGAAAATGGCTTTGGAACAGTTATTCGGTAGTTTGTGTACCTGATTTCAGCTTGAAAATACTTAGTGCCACTGTAAAAAATCACATCTCTGGTCTGTGATAACCAAACATAATTGTCAGCACTAGAAGTGTTACATAGGCTGCAGGTGGTATTGGACCGTTCATTGGTTGAATCCTGACCAATTATAATGAAGAAAGAAAGAAAAACGCAATCACCACCTCCAACGAACGACCAGTTTTAAAGAAAAACCGTTGCTACATCAGTGTTTGCCGGCCGACATGCTATAAATCTACCTCGTGAGATGAAGACGGAAAACGACAAGGAAAGTCGAAGGGACAGGTGAGCTGAAGGATTCAAATCAGACACCATTCGGATCAGAAAAAACGTGCTAAACGCTTGTTTTTGTTTCGTCGCTCTATCTTGGTAAGGAAAAAATGGAATGCCAAGGGGGGGGGGAGGTAACCGCTGCCTCGTCCCGGGCTAAGGTAGACTTTCTTATGATATATGGGCGAGGGTTAAGCCCAAACTCAGTGCCTGGATTTTGGCATGCACGACGGAGTCGGCATAACTTGCTGCATCTGAAAGGGTTATGAAAATGAAAACGCTTAACCACGTGCGTTGAACCGGTCCACCGATATTATTGGCGTATGTAGCCCGTCACAACACTTAAATATTTTTCCTGAATTAGAAAAATTTTAGAGTAGACGCAGGTAGAACGTTCCATCAAAACACGTTTTTTTCTAAACAAAATGTTGGCAAGATCGAGTACAGCCTATTAGCACCTTTCGTCAGGTTAATCGGGTTCTTGGCCGCGCTTCCCAGTTATCGCCATGGTTGCTTCGCTGGTGGTGGTAGAGGTCAGGAAAGCTATCGACATCAGCCGACGGAGCGTGAATGATTAGTGGAACGTTTGACGTCAGTTGCTGATGGGATGGGCACGATCACTGAGATTATGTGAGTACGACTGAATGTCTGTGACAATGACGGCAGAATATTCCACGAAGTGTAAGAATGAAGTGAAAACTAAGCGGGTTGCGTGACCCTGGCTGCACAAATCAAGCCATAACAGACAAATTTCTTTAGGCTGCTTACCCTGAATTCTAATACAAAAGGCCTTCTATCCTTTTTTGTCAGTTAGCCCCGTTTACTACCGAAATGTGAGAACAGCCACTCTGGTTATGCCAACGCAATATCGAGCGTCGTAAATCTATGCGTAAAGTTTGAAGGCTGCCTGAGCACTAGACACGCTGTACGACTCCCACCCGTCCGCCGCACGGAGAGTCAGGTGTATGTACTCTGGGCATAGTAGGCCATATATTCTAGGCTGGGAGGATGGCAGATGCACGAGTCTCTCAAAGTCCAGCATTCTGGAGAAGTCGGCGTTACATTGTGGGCAGAAGCGCGACATCCTCATCGGACCGGGATGACGGGCCTGCTCTCCGCACGCCGTTCCCTGTCCTTTCGCGGCGTCCAGCGGTGGAACCACGACGTGGCGTGGTTCACCGGAGTTCCACCGTCGGCCTCTCCCTCTCTGTCTCACTGCCGAGACCTGCAGCCCGCCGGCCGCCACGGCCGTCCGCCGGCCCGACTGCCGCCGAACAGGCCTGTGACCGCCGAGACCGATGGCCGCGGCCTGCCAGCGCCGACACGACCACCGCCGCCGGGCCGGCCCGCGGGCCCACCCCGGCGGCACGCTCGGGCATCTAACGAGCGGTTACTCAACACGTGCCGGGCCGGCCGGGCCGGCGCGGTGACACGCACCGGCCGCGAGCCGCCATAAAACGGCTGCCCGGCGCGCGCCGCCGCCACTAGGCGAGGCGACCGTCCACCGGACAGCCGAGGTAGATTGCTGGCGGCGGGTCACGCGGCTTCTCGGAGGGTCATGAGAGGTACGTCTGGAATATCGTGTTATTGCACCTGCGCTGAGGTGTAGCGAAATACTGACTTGCATGAGGATTGCGCGATTAATAATTTCGGATGTGTTTTGATCTGTTCCCAACTCAAGGGCATATTCCCATTTATGATTTCCACGAAGGCTTAATCTGTAACTGGCGCAGTGAACTGGTTATCCGAAGATAAGGGAAAACAAACAAAAAATTTCGGGATCAGATGAAACCTAAAAGTACATTTGATATCCAGGTTGAATTTTATGAATATTTTTCCCGTTCCGTATTCTCTTGAATGCCTTCCCATCTCTTCAACGTGCCTTTAGAAAAACCCAACCAGCATTGTCTACCAAAGGTGCCCTGATTTTGTTCAGCGTTCCAATTGATTCGTTAATCCAGTCCGCGAGTTGCGTCAAGCTGCCAGATTGGCTCGATGCATTGTCACAGTTCTAACTTGAAAGATGCCAATGGTTGCCTTCCTCTGTTACAGGCCCGCAATGAAGTATCCAATGGTGACAGTCGTTTCCAGCAGTAATGTCATGAACATCCTCATTCTGGTGGGACTGAATAGCTCCATTCTCCTGCAAGGTGTCACAGGTGCTATTATCAGCACACTAAGTCCTGCCCACGAGCCCAGAGGGTTTTTGCCTGCTGCAGAAACAACCGCTGCGACCGTCAGTGGTCCCAGTGGAAATTCATCCATGTCTCCAAATATCCCCGATGCTCAGACAAGTGGCCAGGCACTCGCGGACCGACACTTTCCCCCCGCAAACATTACGCTGACTCTTGGCGGGAAGGTGCTGCTGAGCAGACACCCGACATCCACCGAAAACGGCACCTCCAGACCGCCAACTGATCACGCCAAGGAACAGCATCGCGACTCTTCGAGCGAGAACGAGCTGCAAGCGACACCGTCAGCGAGACGAACTGGTCCAACTCCGACGCCAAAGCGAAGCCGACCACGTCTGAGGACGAGCAGGAGGCCAGAGTCGCGGCTGCTGCCGCCCGAGTTCCTCGCCTTCCCCGTCTATTGGAGCAACCAGATCTCGGCGGACGAGGAGCGGGAGGGCGCCGGCGGCGACCAGTCGCTCGAGTCGCCGATCGCCGCCCAGCTGGTCACCACCTCGGCCGCGCCGGTCCGCGCGGCGGCCGCGCTCCCCACCGAGCCGCCGCCGGCGCCGGCGGACGCCGCACCCCCGTCGGCGCCGACGGACGCCGCGGACGTGACGCTGCCGGCGCCGCCTGCCGCCTGCGACGCCCCCTCGGGCGACCGCTGCCGCGCCCAGCGGCGCCGCGAGGAGCTGCGCCGCGCCCGCGAAACGCTTCGCCGCATTATCGACCTGCACCTGGCCGACGTGGCCGTGTCGCTGGCGGCGCGCGCGCCTGCAGCCTCGCGAGAGGTGGCTCGACTCGCGCCACGCCGGCCGCCCGCGCGCGCCCGCGCCGTCCCGCCGGCGGCGCCGTCCGAGCGGGGGCAGGGGAGGCGAGGTGTCGCCAGCGACGCTCGGGCGACGGAGGGCAGGGAGCCAGCGCTGGAGGAACGCCGGGGGTCGACGCCCCGCTCGGGACGCCGGCTAGTTGCGTCGAAGCGAGAGCCTGGAGACGGTGATCGGTGGCGGGCCGACAGTGTGCTGGTCCCGAACAGCGTGCGGTCAGCGCCCGACGACCTGGACAACATAGTCATCAAGGCGATCAATCCTTTCGCGGCCAAGCCAGGTGGGTTCGTGGGTTTGTCGCGTCTTCCGGGGAGAGTGCACATTTGTGCGGCGAAAAACGTCTCCGAGTTTTCAGAAACACCACAACGATAAGTGCCTCTGCGTTTCAAATATTAACCTTGTACTCTGGGCTCGTATCGCAGCGATAAATTCTCATACCATCCGCCCCGTACCAGGAGGAAATGTTTGAACACCCTCCTCAGGTTTTCCATGATAGTAGAAAAATGGAGAAACACAGAGCCGCCAAGTTTTTAATACATTTTCTTCCATTTATTGCACACATTCTGGCAAAATTTAAGCCCCGGATCTGGTCAGGTCACTGACCTAGACTAAGTCAAAGAGATCAGTCTCCAAAAAAAACTTCGACCTCCTATAACTTTTTCGGGGTTGGACCAAGTTTGTTAAGCCTTTCAGGAGTGATGGAGTCATAGGAGTTATTTGCATATCCCGGACTTCTGAAAAAAAATCCAGGTCAGTGACCTGCGGTCAGGCCATTTTAGCCTCTTTCGGAGATTTCGTCTACATTTGAAGAGATTTTTACGGGATTGCCATGTTCATATATTATCAGCAACATTACCCCTCATATGTGCTGCCATCATGTCACCAGAGCACTTGCGACTTTGGCCAGGTCATGACCCATCAATATGGGTGTATTTTATAAACCCGAACTTTTTGTCCAGAATAAGTAACTTGCAGCTCTGTGGGGCTAAAGTAGATGTTGAATTCCACTTAATGGCCCAAAATAATCCTATCACACACTGTAGGGCAAAGCGAGATCATTAGAGATCATCCGAGGTTAATGACCCTTTATGACCTGAGCAATGCACTAAATAATTTACTTTGGCCTTGAATAAATCACTGCAATACGTAAAAAAATACTAGAGGTGAACTGCGAAAACATGGTTTCATTAAACGAAAATTCCTACATGGCTGTGTTTTTAAGTTTGTGTCATGTGTTTAGGCCATGTGCCCTTATTTATTCTTCGCCAAGGCAGGCGCATCAGGTGGCGTAAAGGAACGTCGTCTGGTGACCTCAGTGACCTCTCCTGACCTCAACGGACCCTTCCTGAACCCTAAAAAATATTCCACTTGCCACGCAGACCCCGCTAAAACTTTGCATTTTTATTCTCATCATTAAAGCATTTGCCCTTAGTTGACCACAGATGACCTTTGGTTCAACCTGAAATCGTGCTTGGTTATCTGTAGTGCCCTTGAGTATCTCATCAGCACCCTCTTAATGCAAATTAGCCATAAAAATACGTTCACCAGTAAGAAGAAAAAGAGAACTGCATTTTGTGTTGTCTGCCATTTTGGAACGATGACGTGACCTGTCCTGACTCGTGCTGAAGATGAAAAAGAGACAACTTTAGTTAAAAAAGGTTGTTTTGACGTGCTATCTAGCTATCGTGTAAGGCATCATTTGATGCAAAATATGGACTAGTTGCTGCACTTTTAAGAAATAACAAAAGCGCCAGATTTTGAAGTTTTTGGCCATGTTTCCCTAAAATTTTGAGCAGCTTTGAAAATGTTACCAATTTCAGGCTCTACTCTTCAAGTGCTTTCCAGTTATGCATCTATCATTTTGCTCCGATGCATGGTTTGCGAGTGAGAGGGGGCTGTTCAAACACTCCTTGGTACGAGAAAGGTGGATTTGACCACTGGCGTGGGAAGAGTTAACGAAAAATGGCTGGTTGCAAAAGTGCTAAAAGTTCTGATTCTTAACCCGCGCACGACCGTCGGTCCGTTTCGAACATGGGCGACTGGAGGGAGCAGTTGGCCGCCCCCCTCTAACTCACGAACGGTAGGTCGCACGATGAAAATAAGCACACCGTTGGAAAGCCTGTGACGAGTAGAACTCGAAGCTGGTCTCATTTTAAGTTCTACATAATATGTAAGCCAATTTACGCCCTAGATATGTTTTTTTTCATAGCCGACCGCATGAGACCGAGAAATGACCTGAACCTCAAGGGCTGTGACTAAAAACGCTTAGGTAAAGGCACCAACGCACCAGTAAAGGTCCGCGGATGCCGATACACGTCTAATTTCCCCAGATTTGTTTAATATATACGCCGACACGTTGAGTTAAAGACACGGCATTTCTCGCGGCAGCTGTAGGCGTGCGCTGCTGCCGTATGTAGTAACAAATTGACGGGGACTAATTTTAGCGTTCCTTTATTTTCGGGAAAAAAGACGATCATTGCATGTTTGAGTGATCTTAGTGGTTTTTGTGATGGTTTTTTCATGCTTAAATTTAGCGAAAATTCATTAGTTACCAATCTACAAAATTACCGGAGCTTTATTCGTGAGAGCCTGTTTATTTCCAAAATATGCTACTTTTTCAAACTTTTTGAGGTTCCTGGTATTACTTACGTTTGCGCAAGCTAGTTCTGCCATTTTCTACCCATTCTGAGTAATTCATCGTCGATTTTGACGGTGGTACATTTTGCTGACTACAGTTATTCGTGACCTGACCTCAGGTCAATTGCTGGAAGTCATGGATACTTTGCCCAATGACGGTAACTAGATGTCTGCTTTACTCCACACTGAAAATGTTATGAAATATTCCGTCATTTTCCGAAAAAACAACGACATGTCGTAAAAATGGGTTTGACCTTAGGTCAACGACCCGGAAAATTCCGAAAAATCTGAGATAGCAGATTTGTTGCATCTATCACGTTTACTAATCCCTGAAAGTATTACTGAGATATCTTGTTTTGCGAAAAAGTTACAGGGCGCTAAACTTTTTTTGACATAGGTCTGTTTGAACTGACCTAGGTCAAGCACCTGACGTGACCTGAGGTCAAAATTTTGACACAAGATGTAGAATTAATGGAGCAAAAGGTACACAAAGTTTCGTGACTCTGTGTTTGTTGGTTCTCTCGCAATCCCAGAAAACCTCGGGGGGGGGTAGTCAACTGCTAACTGCTAACAACTGTTAACCCTCCCAGTCGGGGACGGGTATCGGCTAATTATTGGGTAGGCAGGAGATTGTTAACAGCAATAGAATGCCGTAAAAGACACATGCTTGCGTAAAATGGCTGACAGCATCATTCAGCCCTTTTTAGACTCGCAGGCCACATACATATTGGGAACCTTCCAAAGAGATTGATATGGACTCACTGAGTTCAGCTAGTCATTTGCGGCAGGCTTGATGATGCAGCCCATTCGCAAGATTGGTTCCGCGTGAAAGCAAAGTGATTTAGAGGGCAATTTCAATCTACGACTGAGCTGTCCCTGTGAAAAGCATCTTACTGCTAATTTATTAAACCACATTGGTTTCGCTTTCACGCTTATGGACAGCCTTCGTGACGTCTCTCACGACACGTTGTAGTTTGCTGTTCTGTCCATGACGTATTTGTCATTCCTTTTATTTTTATGTCACGTAAGACGTAAAATAACCAGGGCTCGCGATCTATCACTGTCTAACATCCCTTAGTGACGACTCAAGATGTCATGTTCTTTTTGAAATATCTCAGTTCTTACCGGCGACTGAGACGCATGGATTACGTCAGGCGTGGGAACGGTAGTGCAACTGGTGTGGGAACAGTAGCCTTCGTTTGCGTAAATGATAAGTGGTGCACTTCGCGTTAGTGCCTTGCACAAAGTGTTGTCAACACATCGAAAACCGCAGTGTTCCTTCACTGGACTCTTTATATCATGCATTACAAGTTCATGTTTCGCGGCCGCCGTCGTGACCGGTGATAACGCGACATCATGTTACGAATGCATCGGTCTGGAAAACGTTCGACAGGCATCAAGGTTTTTTGGACTGAAAAGGAATGACCCTGCAGCTCAGGCTGCGCCGTGGTAAAATCGTTTCACCACCAGGCACTTTTTTCCGCGACCACGGCCCGATACTGGTGGTGGTACCGACACTGAATCTTTCCAGTGACGCTCTTTACTACGACCATCATACCGGCCGGAGGCATGCCGATCACGCAGAAAGGAGTCATCCCAGGACTGCTCGGTATTCCGAAACGAGTAACGTTCAGCTGCGAGGGAAGAAAGGAAGGCTTCTACGTCAACAAGCAGACCGGGTGCCAGGTACGTGCCCTGTTCAGCCGCGGAAAGCCTGTGAGTTTGACGGTCAGCTGAGCCGTTGAAGCGAAGTTGCAGTGGCTCGAGCCACCTCGCCAGGCACGCCTGTGGCTGGTCGTTCCCGGTTGCACCAGCCGACTTGCATCCAGGGCGTGGTCTGCGTGCTCCAGTCGGCTGATGTCAGGTCTCGGCGACGTCACGGAGCCGTTCCCGGCGCGCGCTCACGAAAGCCGGCAGTTTCGCAGTCGGCCAGTTGCACCGTTTCGATCAGGCACCGCAAGGGGCGCCTGCACGACGCCTGCCATTCCGGACTTTTCGTTGGCCGGGCGAGGCGTGGCAGGCGTTTTGTAACTGGAAGAGAGAGCCTGCACTGTGGAGATGACATTTAAAATCAAGCTGACATCTTTTCAGGCAGATATTTTCGTCATGGCCAACGAATGTTCTAAGTCTGCCTCTAAATGCAGGCTGGAAACGAAAAAAACTCATTGAGCATGGCCATGTTGCTGCACTTGGCAGCAACATAGAACAAACACTGGACTCAGGCCTCAGAACATATCTATTTTTGCTTTAAGTGAGTGCGTACAGTTATGCTCGAAAACATAATTTGGTTCGTTGGTTAGAATTGTTTCAACCAGTTCTGCTCATTTCGGGGCCACAGTACCAGGAAGAGAGATTTCACTTTATTTGGAGGGGCGCAGCCAGGATTTTCTTAAAGGGAGGAGCCCAGTGTGAGCTGAAATCACATGAAAACCACCTGCTGGGAATACAATGTGCAATGGTTTTCACAAAAAAGCGGGCCCAAGGAGGGAACCGGGTCTCCCCCCCCGTTTGGCTGTTCTGGTGCTTTGTTTGTGTTTCAAGACAGGGTTACGGGGAAACGGACCGGGTACAGTGCGGAGGATGCAAGGGCTGAAAATTACAACGATAATCTATGTATGCTTTACCTTCTAGAGCTGGCAGCCATGACCCTTTACCTAAAGTCTTTGGCATCCGTCCCGATACCAGCCCCTCCGTGGCGAAAAGGTCCTCTGAACTGTCCTTTTGACGCTGGCACCCGACGTGGTCGGGACATTCTGTTGGTTTATCACCGCGGAAAAGTAGGCCGTCTTGACAATAGTGGGATCGTAATCAGAGGTAGCGACGATGCGCGGTGTGAATTTGCGTACTTCAAAAGGACTCTGGAGGTGCAAATTGCCATGCAAAATTCTTAGCCAAGGCATAAATACAAGGAATCTTTGGCATTCTTCATGGGATGCGGAATGCCGAATCGCTTGTATGGTCCTCGTTTTGAATGGGTGGTAACCAGGGGTGTCAATTTCTGTAAATGATTGGGTGGGCCGAGCAGAGGGCCCAACAACCTAGCCTCCCCCCCCCCCCCCAATGTGGGTTTCTCAATGGATTTTACTACTTTATTTTGACCAAAAGGGATTTAGAAGATTTTTTTACTATTTGCAGAATGAAAAACTACATTTTTTCCCATGCACATAGGTGTATATATAGATAGAAGGCAGAAAAGTGGATAGATACATCGTTTTGGACTTTATTCTTTGCTTTCTTCCTATCTGTTATTAATCGCGGCCATTATTTTCGTTAATATTGTTCATTTCCCTTTAGACCTGGCAGGGGATATTGGGAAGGGCCCAAACCAACATTGGGTGGGCCCAAAACAACATTGGGTGGGCCAAGGCCCCTCAAAAGAATACAAATCGACACCCCTGGTGATAAACACGCTCGGTGACGTACTCAGCTGAACTACTTTGCAACTACTTTGTAGTTTGACCGAACGATGGACATGGGGGAATGTTTATGTCAATCTTCTACATCTATAGACCAAGCAGTACAGCAGCGTTTCAGATATTTCGTTTTGTGCATTGGCTAAAATTCGTGGATGTCCGAAGTGATACTTTCGTTTCCACACACTAGATGTCACTAAACGCTTTTATTTCTAAGTCCTGGACTTCATCGTAATTTGACTAATCTCTATAACTTGACATGATCCCTTTGTGTCCCTTTAAGCTGTTGTAATCCATCTGTCACTCAATCACTTTTTAAAATCGCTAACAACTGCATCTGTGAGGTAAAAGGGAAGCAAAAACTGTCGATGTTGCTATGGGTGACGACTGCTGAATGCGCCGGCCAGCAGCTTCGCGTGCATGTAGCTTTCCATCGGTCCCGGTTTTGGAGCCAGGTATTTGTGAATCAGTTGTCAAAGGCTTCATGTTTGATGCAACGGTGTCAGGCCTGCCCATTTAAGAAAAGTTCATGGAAAACGCTGCTTGCGCAACCATAGATCGTGAATGCACCAGGCCTCGCTCATCGAGGCGCAGGTCACTGACGTAAAAGAAGATCGTTGTCGTGACTTGAAATGGCGGATTACCAAGATGACATCATCGTTGAGGACCGTTGCAAAGACAGCAAACCCTGGGATTCAGCAATGCGTCATCCTTGGCCGAGGTCATCTAAACGGTTTGCAAAGCCTTAAGCTATGCTGGCTGACACATGAGAAGTGAGAAGCCACATGACAAGAGAAATGTGACCTGATCTCAGGCACATAGTCAGGATTTTCCTCAGGGGGACAAATGTCAAATTTTGTCATATACCACTGGCATATGACGAAGTTTATAGGAAAAAGCGGGAATCTTACGTAATCGACCTCATTTTTAACCCGCGGGAATGCATATAGTGTCTATTTTTGCAACATGTAGATGATCACTATTCCGTATTCGAGCGAAATCGCTATGTATCTTGTGTAGACCGCTTGGTTCAGGGGTGCCATGGCCTCCATGCCCCCTGGCATTTTCCACGTTGCTCAATGTGGAATCCTCCTTTCTGTATTTGCGCGTGGTGACAGTGGTCTTTGCATCTGCATATCCCGGTAGACAATTTAGTTCTCTCCAGAACCACAGCCATTGCGCAACGATGGCTGAGAAATCTAGACATCTGCGGCTGACTGCCGACGATCGCGGTGTTGTCAAGGTATCGGTTTACCTTGACCTATTCATGACCCAATAGGACTAATGCAACTCGTTCTATTATAACCGCCGTCAGGTAAACCTGGTGTAATTTGTTTTGACATTGAAGAGAGGAAAGAGAGGGAGAGAGAGAGAGAGGGGGGAAGGAGGGAGGGAGAGAGCGGAAGAGAGAGAATCGCAGACAACTTAGAATGCTTCATGATCATCTACGGACCCAGTCACTTTCGTTATTCATCAGCAGGATGTCGCCGTCCACCCCTACGCACTACATCGCCACGGAACGCGGGGAAGTTATGACCTAGAGGCCCTATGGCAATGACCTCATGACCCGAGGACAGACATCGTTCGCGGCAAGTGACAGGATCGGTCCCGGGCTCCGATCGACCGCCGGGGACGGCTTGGGACCGTCCCCCGAGACCGGGGCCAGTCGGCGGTGACTCGGGAGGAGAGACTGACCGCCGGCACGCCTGGTCTGCGGGGACGCACCGTCCCACCAGTCAATGCCAGCGATGAGAACTAGGCCAGCGTGGCAGCGTTCCAGCGCCCGCCGGCCGCGGCTCGGCGGACGCCGCGCTGACGTCAGCCGGGGCTCTGACGTCACCGTGTCCCGGTGCCGCCGCGGGCGGCGCTCCTGCCGGCCGGGTCCGGTCCGGCACGGCACGGCGCCGCGCGTCCGGAGGCGCCGGCCGTCGACCTTGGGGCGGGGTCACCGCAGCCCATCCTTTCGCCACCGGGCCGGGCCCGTGACGGGCCTGTCTCTGTGCCGGCCGGTACCCTGGCACCCCTCTCCTCTCCTCCGCGCCGGCCGGCCGGCCAGGCCGACCGCAGCGGCTGCTGGAAATTTCGATCGGACCGCCACCGCCGACTGCAACCTTTCCGCTGAACGGAAGGTCTGACTCTGGCGCCGCCACTCAATGAAGGGTGCATGTCTGCCAAGACGATTTATGGGGGCGCGCCGTAAAAAAGGGGACGAGACGTTTAATTCTGGCCCCCATCGACGCACCACAATAGGCTCTCTGTAACAGCTGGCTCATTGCGTCAAATTATCGGGGAGGTCTGGCTAACCACTGAGGGCAGTTCACCAAGGCATTGCGTTGGCGAATTTCATTGGGAATTTGACCTGAGGCCGTATGGTTTCAGTTTAAATACACTCTGCATATCTGAGACTTTTCAACAGGAACGCGGCAGCCGGCGCGAGAGGTCATGACATTACGTGGCTAGAATGAGAAGATCCGTGAAGCATTGCAAAATATCCGTTATTACTGTCCGTGATAAGTCACAGATAGAGGGATTTTTTGACCCTTTAGAATCCTTTGGTTTCGCTCTTCAGGAATTACAACTTCTTTTTACGACGCATTGCAATTTGTCATGTAAATGAACGATGAAACTGTTGAAGTAATTGAAGTAAATGTAAAGAAATGCACGCGCTTTTAAAATAATTGGGTGGATTTTTCCGTTGTCACAATGCCTTCTGCCATGCATATTGCTCCATTGCCCGCTGTTGGGATGTCGAAACATGTCCCATGTGCGGAACATGTACAGTGTGGATTACCATATGTCTCATTTATCTAGATTTGAGTGGGTGTTGAGGAACACGGGAGTGCATACATGGCAAGACCAAATACTTCGAACTTTAGACGTGACACACAGCGTTACATCCTGGGTGCCGCCAAAGTATGACAAGATTTGCAGAAGACTTGAGCAGGTGCAGATGACGCAATAAGACCGCCATTATTGCCTCCACAGGTTTACCACCAGTGCACCGCTGACGGCAAGAAGTTCGACTACATATGCGGCGTGGGCACCGCCTTCAACGAGAAGACCAACACGTGCGACCACTGGTACAACACCTCCTGCGAGCGGGACTGAGACGGCGGGCCTGCTTCCTGCCGCCTTCTAGTCATGTCAGCAGCAGTGCGCTATGTTCCAGTGTCCGTGGAATGCGGATTCTGGTGTACGATTAGGATGAGATGTCGGTAGTGTCATGACTGCGCCAGAATGCAGAGAAGTCAGATTATACACATGTTTCATGTCTCGTTCAGGAGACGGTAACTGGAGACTTAATGACACGTCATATATCCGAATGCTTTTAGACTGTTCGCATGGAACCTTGCGAAAATGTCTATCGATGCATATGTTACTGTTCTGGTGTTGATTTGCTCAGCGCGTTGTTTCCATCGTGTGCCCCTATATAAATCTCTATCAGAGTTGGATCCTTGTTCGTATATTGGTGGAAAAGTTTCCGGTACATGCAGTTACATTTGACACGTATGTTCTTGAGCTTTTATCATGCTAAATAATTGCACGTGTTAGTGTCAGGAAAAACAGGTAGGAAAAATGACGAGCAAAAATATAGGACAAAAAAATAAAAAGAAGCAGAAAGATCGTCGGATAGTTCAGTAGACTGTCCATCTAAAATAATCGGACTTGCCATGTCACACGAGGGCCCTGATTGGAAAGTTCATGGCAGTTCAGGTTAGCTAAGGCCAAGGTCACAGCTACATTGAAACACAACACAACTAACGTGATGTCGGTCCTATGTGGACATTGCTGACGGTTACCGATAGCTATGGAAACTGAACCACGACTTTTGTGTAAAAAAGTAAAAGTCGTAAAAAGCTCGAACACAACGCAAAGAAAATTGTAATAGGACCATAGTCAAGTATGACCTTTTGATGCTCATGTTGCATGAATAGGAACTCACAGTTAAGCACTAGAGCTCCATTTTTTTTTGTATAGCTTTCGGTGTTACTGTTCTGAGAGCAGATACATTAAGTCGGCGATCTGAGATCTGATTTTATTTGACCTCAAAGAGATTGAACTAGAGGATCTTGAAGACTGTACACAACAGACCATAGGCGAGGGAGCCATGGGGCCAGGGGAGCTTCAGCTCCCAACTTTTTTTTGAAAATTTAACATTGACCCTATGGGCGTTGACTGGAAAGATCTGGCCCAAAATGTTCTAGGGATATATTCCACTTTCAAAGGCTCTCTTCTGTGCTTGCCCGTTGCCTGTTCGCGCAAAATTCAGTCCTCTTTTTTGCACTTGTCGTTTTACACACGTTTGCAGCAATGCAAAACGGATTGTTTTCAGGCTTCTAACGCTACCCGGAAAGTGTGACGTCAAAAGGTGACGGGAGCTTTAACATGTCGTGAACTCCGATGCTTACTACACTGAACTCACTCCTTATTTAATACACCTTCTCCATGGAAGAGAAAATATTCAGCCACGTAACCGTTTTCGCCAGGCTCAGAACGACCAGCACCAAACGGGAAATCAGTTCCTCCGGAAGGAGAAAACGATCCCCGCGAGCCAGGGCAATCTACTGATGGTATCTGAGCGGGACCGACCGCCCACAACACGGAAGCCATGTCATCCGCCGGACCTTGGGCGGGGACCGACCGTGAGCTGTCTCGCCACGTCCGGTCGTGCCGCCTTTCCCGCCCGGTCCACACTGTGGTGCCTTTGACAGGACGCTTTCCAAGCACAGCCAATTCTCCCGCGCAGTATCAACGCATTTCGCGAGATGACGGGCCACGGGCCTCACCGGAGGTCCCGTGCTGCCACATTGACGATTGCGTGCCTCGGTAACGTTTGATTATGGGAATCAAACGTCACCGTCTAAGTCACCTATAGTCTAAAGCGTGCCACCCACGTGACTCGCCCAAGACGAAATAGAGCATTCGTTCCTCCCGGCTTTGCTCGGTACGAAGCCAGGCGGACGTCTCAGCTTGCGCCCAGGCAAGCGTACTTTCAGGACAAGGTGCTGCGACTAGCTGAGATCATTACGAAGACGGAACGGAGAGCATCATTGGTCATTCACAAAGGCATTCCATTCACGTCCCGAGACAAAGAAACATCCGTCTGCTGGTCGCTCGTCAACAAGAAAACCGAATAGCGCTGATATTTTTCGACTGGGTCCCAGGGCAAATTAAAGGATCAGATACCGTGCAGGTCCTGCGTGTATTTCCTTCTCCGAAAAATGTCGCGCCTATTTCCTCGTCCGTGCACTGTCTCACCATGTCTTTCCCTGTCCGGAAATCAAGAAAAGCTAAGCCCATGGTCAGTCAGTCTCAGCACGACATGAAATGGTCTTATTGGAATCCTGACGTAAAATGAAACGTTTTTCATGTCTCTCAGGAATGAAGTGGGCCGTTTTTCCCACCACTCTCCCCTCAGATAAAGTGCAGCACCTCTCTTGTCTCTCTGCCCCGGGATAACGTGAATGCGTCTCGGTGCGCCTCTCGGTAGCTTTATCCGACGATAAAGTGGATGGTCTCCATCATCGCTCTTTACGAGATAAAGTACATCCGAGGTGAACTATATCGTGTCTTCTGTCATTCTACTCGGAATAAAGTGGATTACCCCTCTGTCGTTGTACTGGGAGGTAAAATGAGTCGCCTCTGCTGTCGCTGTAGTCGGAGACCAAGCGGACCACCTCTCCTATCTCTGTATTCGGAGATCAAGTGGACCATGTCTCCTGTCGCTGTACTCGGAGGTAAAGTGGATCACCTTTCCCGCCGTTGTGCTCGGAGATGTGATTGGCCTCTGCTGTCGTTGTGCTCGGAGATAATGTGGATTGCCTCTCTTGTCGTTGTGTTCGGAGGTAAAGTGGATCGCCTCTCCTGTCGCTGTACTCGGAGGTTAAGTGGAGCGCCCTCGAGCCGCTCTGGCCGGGGAGGGCGGCGCCAGGAGCCACCTGGCGGCAGCTGGGGCAGGGCTGTCTGGAGAAAGTGGCCGGCCGCGGCGGCGGCGGCGCGGCGCCGGCAGCGGCGCCCAGTCCAGCCGAGTCTCCCGCGGCGGCGAGACGTGCCGCACGTGCGCCGCGACAGCCGCAGCGTCCTACCCGCGGCACACCGCCGACTGCGGCCACCACAGGAGAACCGCACCAGGTAACCGCGGCCGCCGGCTCGGCGGCAGGGCTGGCTGCAGACAGGCAGCCTGGGACGGAGAGATGCACGAGCACATGGGAACAGATGTGGAGAGAGACGCCGGCTCGCATGATCAGAGACGGGGCTGGAATCTGGAACGAAAACCTTGAGAGGGCTTACTGCCTCCTGATGTGCCATGCGTATGTTCTTATGCCACGGACGTCCGGGACCCTGTCCCAATTCCCTCTGTTTTTAGAATGCACAGCAGGTGGCATGACGTCCTCGCGTCAGTTGTGCTGTGCAGACGTACTGTGCCACGACGAAAGCTGTCTTGATCCCGTTTTGCTATGTACGAAGGCGATCACAAATAAAAAGGGATTATGTACGGTATCAGAGATGGGATTCCATAAAACAACCCGTACGCTTCTCCTCAATAAACTGCCGCTGATTCCAATACTCTCCTCTGTCATCCTCACCACGAGACCTCCAACCATCTCCGCTTCACCTGGCAGCAGCGGGAAGGACGCTTCCTCGCCAGCGCCGCTGCCGAGCCGCGCAGGCAGGCCGGCGTATTTCCCCGACGTCCGACTCTTCAGTATCGCTCGGCCCCATCACGGCCACTTGGTATTCAGCCGGGCCGCCGAGCCCAGCGGCGACAGGGAGCCTTGACTGGCCGGCGCAGACCGCGCCGCCCTCGCCGACCGACAAGGTCACCCAATTACGGAGGCCGGGCCTCGGGCGGGGCGGGCCGGGCCGGTCGCCCTGGTCTGGCCCGGTCCGGCCTACTCCGGTCTCCGCCAGACGACGGAGAAGGCATGCCGCCGGAGTCGGCAGCAGTTGGTGAGGACAGGCGGAACGTTAGGACCGCACCTGGTGGCTCTGATTTTCCTCAAGGAATTCCTGAACGCATGCGGTGCGCTCTGAAGATGTTCATGGGAAGACTTGCAACACTATTCTGTGCTAAAACGGACCTTGGAAAGTGCAAAATTGTTGCACTGTCCATGACTTGACCTTGGCCAGGTTGTCCACTTATTTGGAAATGCTCCTAGCCTGGTCTCATGCGATTGCACAGTCTGCACATGACATTTGCACAAGACATTGACAGGCCCTCGCCAACCATGATGAAATTAACATGTTCCATTACATTAGGCTGTTTGTAGGGATGTCGATTTGTATTCTTTTGAGAGGATTCTGGCCCATCCAATGTTGATTTGGGGCCCCCAATGTTAGTTTGCCCCCCCCCCAATATTTTCTGCCGGTTTTAAAAGGAAATGGGTAATAATAACGAAAAGAACGACTGCAATAGATAGGAAATAGGCAGAAAGTAAAGAATAAAGTCCAAAGGGATGTATCTATATATCTTTCCATCTTCTATATGAATATATCATGTATCCATGTATATATATCTATATATCTATATATATGTATATATATATACACATGCATATATATGCCTATATACATGGGGATGAATACAAATTTTATTTGGTAGACAGATGCAAGAGAAACGTATAAATTTCCCATGGTCAAAATAAAGCAAGCTAAAACCGTTGAGACACCCACATTTGGGGGCAGGTTAGGTTGTCGGGCCCTTGGCTAGCCCCCCCCCCTCCATGTAGATGACTGCGGTGGTGCTTGAAACTGCATTGCAGTCTTCACAGTACGATACGTTTCTGTGACGTTGCAGTCATCGGTGCTTCTGTGCAAAAAGCATTGCATTCTCCAGCTTGCCGCGGCTGTGGCAATGCCGTTGCCCGATGGCACGAATGTTTATCATGACCTGTTCTGCTCAGTGCTCTGTGCCATCATCTGACGACGAACCCGAGACGAATCTGAAACCGGCTGTGAATAAAGCCATAACCTGGTCGTCTCAAGATTCCATGAAACGTCTAACGATTCGAAACTTAAACCAATAAGATTAATCTCGATCAGTCAGTGTAACCATGTGTTGTTCATACGACCACATTTTGAATGGCACCTGCAAAAGTGCGTTCGGGCCATCGGATATCGGGAAAGTCTATAAGGTGTTAAATTACGGCACAAAGCAGCTTAAGATCACGCCGGTCGCGCCAGCTGACGAGAAGTTATGTAATGACCCAACGAAGGAGCTAGAGCATAGTCGGAGCGGCAATGTCGCGAAGAAATTAAACTTCTTTCAGACCATGCGAGAAACATGTAGGCTTAAATCAATGTTGATGTTACTTGGAAAGATGTTCTGCACCCTGTAGTCGCATCCTGATACTAACCTACTTAATGTCTTAACATGCTTCCAGATATCCACGCAATTACACAGCCAGACACAGTTCTGTTCTTGAGAGCTGCGCGCGTTGAACGAATGTTTCCAATCAGCTTCATAAACCCTTGTAGTCGAGGGACTTAAATGAAGCTCATATCGCCTACAGATGCGCACAAAGCGCAGGTGACCCGAGCAAAAGATTTGGTTTGGTGTTCGGATCTGTTGGATCACATCACGAACATTTCGATCACATCACGACTACTTGGATCGCATTCCCTAAACCAAAGTTGTAGGGCTGGACATATTAGAGTGTAGCAAGAATCATACTTTTTGAGACCGAAACGGTGGCAATGCAGCTATATCGACCATAATCGTAGATATAAAAAATAACCCCATGTAGTCCAACTGAAGGTTGACGTGAAAAACAAGCGAGGTGACAAAAAATCCTTCCCTCAGCTCACAAAAAACAGTCTGTCATTAACTTATCCGGAGGTAAAACAAAGAGCCATCACAAGCCACAAACATAGATCGAATCTGTTGTCCCTGAGCAGAATGTGTCCACGGGCCAGCAGATCTCCCGGCCAGTCGGCGCCGTCCATTGCTCAGTGCCATCCTTTCTCCTGCCGGCATCACCTTGAGCGAGCGGTCCGCCGGCGGGTGACGCCGCCTCTCGCCGCCTCTCGGAACCGCAGCGAACCCGTCCGGCCGCGCCGCGGAAGCCGCCGTCTCACCTCCGGCAGCCGCGGCCGTCGGCAGCGCCCGAGCCGCGCGGGCAGCGCCAGCTGGAAAAAGTCGTCCCGCGGCCGACGACGTGCCGGAAGCGGGGAGACGTCCGCCGGCACCCTGGGCCTCCTGACGGTACCGCCCCGGGCGGGGGAGGGGCCCGACCGGCCTTCAGTTCGGATGGCGCGCCGGCGCCGGCCCTCGGCCGCTGGTTTTCCGGCTTCCGAGACGGGACGGGCCGGATGACGGGCGAGGGCGCCCGCCTTCTTCAGCGGACGGCGCTGCCAACCCTGAGATGTTGCGAGGAAGGAGGAACAGGAAAGACGGGTTCTTTGCAGACGTGACGGATACGCCCGCGATGCTCAGAGTTTCGCCTTCCTTCCCTTGACCTGGGACTGCTTTTCTTTGTCAGATATTCTTCACTTTGTTCCTCTTTTAGCCTACGCCTACGACTCCTAGTTTCCTCTTGAAGTGTCCGGTTTTAAGGAAAGTAGGGTAAATATGGGTTTGACGACGTGGTCTGTGAACAGTGGATCGATCCACACAAGTCATTTCAGAGCTTCTCTCACGCAGAACCTGAATGAAGGCCGTGAAAGAGATCTGCTGTCATTTGAAGCCTTGAGCTCAATGTAATGTGAATGCTGTATGTCCTGCCTCAACGGAATTTGTGCTGGAGGCATGATCATGCGCTGAAAGCCTAATATATTACAACGGCTCCTTTACTGAGTGACTGAAAACGCCAGTCAAGTTTTTTAAGAGTAGAAACTGTACCTTGGTCAGTGAAAACTCTCCCCTACATTTAACGTTGTTCGTACGTTCAGGAAGCAGAAAAGAAGTTGCTTTACATAGAATAATATGGCAATCCCAAATGCCACACAGAAACGTATGATGGAACTAGGAGAGCTGAGCCGTTAAAAGAAGTTAAATAAAACGAACATCTGCAGTGCGGTCGCCGTCTGCAGTTAGACTTACTGCCCTGGGTAAATTTATCGGCACTGGCCCAAGCCCGCGGTTTCTAAGAGCTTCTGATTTAATTTACTTAAGATTTAGGTGATTCTGATTAACAGGGATGCGGAGTTACGCCCTTCTGATGTTACCGTTGAACAAGAGGCATTATATGTAAGCATATCAAACATTCAAAGTAAATGACGTCTGGACTAATCCGCTGACGGTTGACGCACCTCAGTCTTATTCATCCCCCAGTGCGGGTTTGGCATTGACTTTGAGAAGATCACTTTCACCAAGCTCCTGCCTCGCTTGTTTCGTCGGTACCTGTGCGCCACAACCCCTCCCCCAGGGAACTGAGGTCACTGCCAGCGTGCCTCGTTTGGCTGGACAGCCTGTCCAACCAACAGCAGTTGGCTGTGCGGGACCGACAAACTTTACTAGGGAATGAGGAAAATGGTTTGCGTGTGCAGCTTTGTCCGTGGTTTTTGAGCCCGACTCAAGAGTAACGATCTGGGTTGCAGTGGAGAATTCCGTTGAGCAGGAAACATACTTTCCTAAGTGGTGTTTCTCGCAAAACCTTTCGGTGATACTTGCCGTTCTTGTACCACGTGACTTTTTGCAGATACCTTGCCTATTCTTTTTATGCATATCCTCGTTTCTACTTGAGCTGCGAAAATAGCGACTAATTTTACGTCAGCGGTCCAACGCCAGGCGGGTTCTGCAATGTGTCAGAGGCGAAAAAAAATCCATTTTGTTATAAAGAACAAGATACAATGTATGAAATAAAAACATTCCAAAGATTCCTACAGTAAGGATTATGTGTCCTCTGTTGCAGGTTCTGTTGATCGGCGGAGATGGCTCCTCGGGCGCTAGTTGTTTTCGCTGCAGGCTCCGGTAAGTGATGATTGTATCCGGCTGTGGGTTAGTGAGTTCAATGTACAGGGTTTCTCGTTGTATTAACCCGTCCCCGACTGGGGGGCAGTTGACTGCCCCCCCTGAGGTTTTTCTGAGATTGCGAGAGAACCAACAAACACAGAGTCACGACACTTTGTGTACCTTTTGCTTCATTGATTTTACATCTCATGTCAAAATTTTGACCTCAGGTCAGGTCAGGTGCCTGACCTAGGTCAGGTCAAACAGACCTATGTCAAAAAAAGTTTAGCGCCCTGTAACTTTTTCGCAAAACAAGATATCTCAATAATACTTTCAGGAATTAGTGATCGTGATAGATGCAACAAATCTGCTATCTCAGATTTTTCGGAATTTCCTAGTTCATTGACCTACGGTCAAGCCCATTTTTGACACATGTCGTTTTTTTCGGAAATTGAAGGAATATTTCATAACATTTTTAGTGTAGAGTGAAGCAGACATCTAGTAACCGTCATCGGGTAAAGTATCAATGATTTCCAGCCATTGACCTGAGGTCAGGTCACGAATAACTGTAGTGAGCCAAAATGTACCACCGTCAAAATCGACGATGAACTACTCAGAATGGGTAGAAAATGGCAGAACTAGCTTGCACAGACGTAAGTAATACCAGGGACCTCAAAAAGTTTGGCAAAATAGCATATCTGGGTTTAAACAGGCTCTCGCGAACAAAGCTGCGCTAATTTTGTAGATTGGTAACTAATCAATTTTTCCAAAATTTAAGCATGAAAAACCATCACAAGAAGCCCAAAGATCAATAAAATTGACATAGATCGTCTTTTTTCGTAAAAATAAAGGAACGCCAAAATTAGTTCCCGTCAATTTGTTACCGCATACGGCAGCAGCGCACGCCTACAACTGGCGCGAGAAATGCCGTGTCCTTAACTCAACGTGTCGGCGTATATATTGAACAAATCTGGGGAAATTAGACGTGTATCGGCATCCGCGGACCTTTACTGGTGCGCTGATGCCTTTACCTATGCGTTTTTAGTCACAGCCCTTGAGATTCAGGCCATTTCTCGGTCTCATTCAGCCGGCTATGACAAAACATATATAGGGCGTAAATTGCTTACATATTATCTAAAACTAAAAATGAGACCAGTTTCGAGTTCTACTCGTCACATGCTTTCCAACGGTATGCTTATTTTTATCGTGCGACCAACCGTTCGTGAGTTCGAAGGTAGTCGGCCAACTGCCCCCCCCCAGTCGCCCATGTTCGAAACGGACCGACGGCCGTGCGCGGGTTAAATCGCGTTTATATATTTACACCGACGCCGCACTCACAACAGGGAACAAAATAAGACAGATGAGGGCCAATGGTGTTATGAAGCAAGAAAATTCGAGCTACAGAAGCCATATCCAGGCAATGAGGCCTTGAGCGCCGACGGAAGATATTTCGCAGTTTATTGTTACGCGGTTAATGCAAAGAGATTTTCCCATCACGGCAGGTGACTCAGATAAACACTGGGGCAAATACACAAACTAAGGAAAAATTACGAACAGCATGCCGGATGTTTATCAACGAGATAAGTTCCATTTATATACAGAAGCCTCTATCCTACTCAGTACGTTGGAATACAGCAGTGAGGTAAAAGCGTGATATCCTCAATCCCAGACATTTTTGGAGTTGATGTAGATTTACGCTTCTTTGCTTGATAGACTGGCCTTCCCTCGCTACAGTAGCCTTTTTTTAATACGAAAATATTGCTCTGCAGCCGTACATCACCCATCACAAGAAGCAGATAAATGTTACCCTTCCTCTGTGGAGTAAGACAGAACGGGAAAGGCATAAAACACGTCCAACAGAAACGGGCGCCTCCGAAACCAGACCGCGCGCCGTCGTCCCCAGCCGGCGTCCGCTGGCGGACCAGGCGGCCGGCCTCAGTGGCGCGGTCAGGCCGGCCGGCGAGCCGAGGGTGTGGTCGCCGGCGCGGCCCGGCGCCGCGCGGGGCGTGGCCGCGAGCTCGGACTGCCGTCACGACAGCCGCACGCCGCCTGCTCCCGCCTCGCCGGGGATGGGCAGCGCGTCACGGCCGCCGGCCAGTTGCGAAAATGGCGGCCGGCCGGCGCGCCCGGGCCGGTCGTGTGAAAGGTGGCGGCCAGTTTCGTCAGGGCCAGGCCGGCGGCCGGTGGCCGGTGACCGGTCGACCGGCGCCTCGGAGCCGTGACGCAAGACCGGCCGTCGGCCGCCGGCGCCGACCCCTGCGGCTCCGGCATCGTCCGCAGGCTCCACCGTCAGCTGCCGGAGCTCTGGCATCGGCAGCCGGGGCTCCAGAACCGGCTGCCGGGAGTACAGCAGCAGCCGCCGGCAAATTCTGGTCTCTGGCCTCCGCTGAATCTGACCTCTGCTCCTCGCTGGTCTGGTCGGCGGTCTGATTGGCACGAGGCTTAAGTCAGACCGGAGGGCAAAGGCCAGGAACAAAGACAGACCCTAGTCTTTGCTCTTCATAGAGTTTGCTTCTTTTTCCGATGGGGTTTCCACAGGCAGCCACCGAAGTCCTAGAGTCTCTGGCAGTCACTGGCTCGTGATTCTTGTCTTCGCTCACTTTGTCTCCGGAATTCACAGTTTTTAGTTTCTGGGTCCCACTAATTCTGTATGCCCTCTGTCTTCGCAGCGCTCCCTTGCCTTTAATGCTCCCGTTGAGTTTTATGCCATTAAATCTGAGCAATCTAGAGTGTCTCGTTGCCATAGTTTCTTTCAGGTCTTTTCTCTTGATGATCTCCATACTCTCCATTAGGGCAATGATACCCATCTCTGATCAACAGATGGGAGCCATAACTGTGCTAGATACCATCTATCTTTGCGGCATCACATAGCCTTTACTGAGGTTGGACCACAATTAGGTCGTGTTTAATTTAGCGCTCAGGTGCACTATCACCAGACGGCCTCCTGTAATCTCTGCAAATCGTTGCCGGCCATACATTGTCGAACCTGACCTTCAAGGCACCGTTTGTAATGTGCAGAGCCGATTTGCTTGATTCTGCGAAGAAATTTCTGTGAAGGCCTTTCGTTGCGTCAGATTTTGCAAAGGTTGTCAAGCCCATTTAAACAATCGGATATCAATTTCCCACTTTTGTCGAAAATCCGAATCCTTTACATTGAGTAGAAGTGCACTAACAGGACGTTTTGCACAGCACAGGTAATCCTTTCTGACCGCATTTTCACAACGGATCTAAGGGTAGCAGTCCAGAGGGCAAGGACGGCAGCCTTGCCAACTTTGGATGGTTTTGACATAGGCTGTATGATGTCATATAGAAGAAATTTCCTCAAATGTCTCAGTCCCTACCGACTCAAAAAAATGTTTCTTCTCTGGTGCTGCAGAGCTTGACCAGTTTGTCCGCGTCAAGTCAGCTGAGTGGCAGAAAAACTGCAGCCCGTTCTCAGCTGTGGCTAGAAGGCCTCAGCGGTCGTGAGGCGCACACAGCGGTGACTGCCTTTTTCATTAGTCTGAACATGACGCAGAGACCTGACACAACTAGACTGTTGCGCAGTGGCCTTGCTTTTCTGTAATCTCGGTATTGACACACAGCAGGAAAAGGTTGCGCTGTCAAGGTGAACGCGAATGCCTCAAGACAAACTGGCCTGTTTTCTATTCCTTCAATGTCGTAGAAATAGGCAGAACCATTGAAACTAAGGGTGTTGATGACGTTCCACTAAAGGTTTTGTTAACTACCCAAATCTCATGCAAAGCTACGGTGAGTGAAGAAGACTAAAACAGACCTCAACCACGGCCGTTTCTTGAGTAAACTGCCGCCAATCCGCCTACTGACAACACGGCTGTGACGCTAAGCCTCGGAAAATCCTGCAACTGCACCGCAAAAAAATTCAATGCAGCGGTTCTCTATCATTCAGCGAGTAAGCAGTGCTAATTAAGAGTGAAAGTAAGACAGGAAGCTACAATAGTAGCCCGTTGCCAGAAAGTGTTACGCCGATGTCATTTATACGTTTACGTGTAAACGCATAAATAACGACCAGAGTTTATCTTTCACCGTATGGTATGGAGTACATATCCTCTTGCACTGTTCCTTTTTTTTAGAACGTCATTTTGGCAAAGAGGAATTACCAGTCCTGTTATAGAGTGGCCAGTACGAAAATGAAAGTGGTGCCGATCCAACGGTAATAATTATACAAAGACTAAACATGAATATGAGTAGGTAAACCTATCACCTCGCAAACCTAGGACACAAAACTAAGGAGCACGATGGAAAATTAGATAACGCTAAAACTGTTATTGAAGTGTCTCGAGATTTTGAAATAATCCGTGATGAATGTGCGTGTGGATAAAAAATTATGTGCTTTGGGCCACAGAAAATGGCATTGATCTGCTTCTATTCCTGCTTGATTCTGTTTGACAGTGCAGTGATTACCCTCTCAGTATTCATATTTATTACCCACACATACACATACACACACACCCGATATATATATATATATATATATATATATATATATATATATATATGTATACATATATACATATGCATAAATAGTTTGATAAAACTATTGATTATGCAAGAAGAATTTGTTAATATTTCAATGTTCAGCGGATCGCATGGAAAGGCATATTCGAAATAGATGTAACTTGACACGAAAATCGCATCGACGCTGTTAAGAGTTTCATCTCTGCGTCAAGTGCAGGGGCGTAGCCAAAGGAGGCCAAGGACCTTTGTCCATTTGGGGCTGCAAATTTAGCGTTTCTTTAAGGAGCGGAAACGAAAATGAATAAAACGCTTCCATAATGTAAAATAAAGTGGCCCAAATCCGAGCTGTTTTCAGTTTTGAGAGGTGCGAGCTTTGTCCTGAACCCCTTTGCAAAATCCTAGCTACGCCCTTGGTCAAGTGCCTTTCTCGTTACGGCTGTGCATTACAAGATGATGATACCTTAGGAAAATTTGATTTGAATACAGATGTATGTTATTAAAAACGTCGGAAACTTCAAACATGTAAACGTATGCATTATAACCGGGCACGCCGGTGCGCTTCTATGTCACGCATTTAACCGGGTGCATTATAATCAGGCGCTGGATTCGCTTCATGACTGATGTTGCCAAGCCACGCTGACTCGTCTCTCCCCACTTTTCGGCAGTCCTGCTGGCGACCTGCCATGCCCAGGAGAGCAGTCCTTCGTCGACCACGCCCGCCACCACCACAAAGAAGTCGAATCGCGACCCCCGCTTCACCGGCGACCCACAGATCGACTGGGAGTTCGATCCCAACCTCCCGCGCGAACTGCGCGGCTTCAACATGACCGGCTATCCGTTCTTCAGCCGCGTTCCGCCCAAGATCAAGTTCAGCTGCAAGGACCGAATCGACGGCTTCTACGCCAACGTCGAGTACAAGTGCCAGGTGAGGCGGCGGCTGGAAACGGGTGCCGTTGTCTCGGCTGTCGGAATGAATGCTGGAATGTTCGTGTGGTTGGTGGATGGAATGTACGAACGTTCACGTTGTAATGGCCGTCGATCTGCGAGTCAGTTCTTCGTTTTTCGTTGCCGACGTGAAGCCGAAGTTTTGTGTCAGACTTCAGACTTTTGACACACGCTGCGCGGCTTCGTGGATTTTGCTTTCCTATTGGATATTGACACGAATCTTAACGTTCATGTTACTGCACGTTTGGATTCAACGCGGTCTATTTTCACTTCACGACGAGCAACAAAGAGCCTCAACGTAACATGAGTGGAGCTGTTCTGAAACCTCAGGTGTCTTTACGCAGGTCAAACTTTAACCGACGAAAAAGATGTGGGCGCCAATGTTATGCTATTTAATGCGTTCCCGAAGAACCATTATCAAATCATCTGTCATATATCAAATCTTAAGGAAATCAAAGAACCCTTTAAACGCGACTGACAATAATAAAAATTCCTCCTTCGACGCCATGGGTGGCATCATCCGATGTGCACCGAGCGATGTCATCAGCAAGTTCACCGGAAGGGGAAAACAGACTTGGTCGGGTTTTCCGAAGCGCTAACATCGGAACTTCCATAACAATGGGAAGACATAGAATGAATTATGGTTTATCCCCACTGACTCAGATAACCACAGAGTCCACTGTCGCCGCCCCACCCCTTCCACGTGACCGTTGACCACCGGCATGACGGAGCGTCATCTCACCAGAAGTCAATCTGTTCACCGGCAAAGTCGGCTGTCCGACTTGACTATGTGTGTTCGGGTCCAGAACTTCTACTTTGAAGTCGGCAAGGACGCAGGATTTATTTTTCGCACATCACTACTTATCCAATCACGCTTATCCAAGACGGTCGCAATGTAACGCCAAAGGAAGAGAAGGGAGACGAAGTGGGTACCTGACGGTTGCTGGAATTTTAAGTACCTATTTAGTAGGTGCTTAAAAAATACTACTTGCTTTGATATTCCAGGCAGGAGGATTGACTCCGCCCCCTTGGGTTTTTTGTTTCCCAATTCCAGAGTTTTTGGCGCAGCTTCACGAAACTTGATCACTTTTCCTACTTACTCTTTCTACGTGCTATGACGAAATTTAGTGATTGTATTTTGCTTAGGGGCGGAGTCAGACAACGTTTTTAGAGACACCTCAAGACATTTTTGGTCCTGTAGAGAGTGAAAGGAAAATGGCTATCAAAAATAGAGTTTTTAAGACAGAACTTAACACGTGATATGGATGTATAGGTCATTAGTTGGGCAAGCATACAAATGCAGTTTTGCTAATCTGAGATCTTTTCACAAGGCCAGGTCAAGGCCAAAAGTCAAGATTTGGTTTTATGGTACTAATTTCGTTTTTACCAAATGTCAAACCCGGAAATATATGACGTCGAAGAGTGTCCTCTTCTTCTGTTCTAAGTTTGAGCTTGACGTCAGGTCTGGTCAAGGAGCTATGATCTAAAATGTCAGTGCGCTTACCCTATATCACAACAGCCGTAAAATGGGATTTTAGAAACAGTGAATTCAAATGCCTGGAAACGTTTTCAAACAATATAAAATGCACGTAAGATCATTCCAAGTGACTCTAAAGTCACTGAAGGTCATTTAAGTTCAAAGATCGTCAGTTGATCTGAAGAACATGTGATTATAACAGTTCCCCTTTTTCATGTCCCTGGCACCGCCTATGCTAACAATGTACAAGTGACAATACGATTTGTACTTCTTCAGCTTAACCTGTCCCCGACTGGGGGGCAGTTGACTGCCCCCTGAGGTTTTTCTGGAATTACGAGAAAACCAACAAACACAAAGTCACGAAACTTTGTGTGCCTTTTGCTTCATCAATTTTACATCTCGTGTCAAAATTTTGACCTCAGGTCAGATTAGGTGTCTGACGTAGGTCAGGTCAAACAGACCTATATCCAAAAAAGTTTAACGCCCTGTAACTTTTTCGCAAAACAAGATATCTCAATAATACTTTCAGGTATTAGTGGGCGTGATAGATGCAACAAATCTGCCATCTCAGATTTTTCGGAATTTTCCGGGTCATTGATCTAAGGTCAAGCCCATTTTTAAGACATATCGCCGTTTTTTTCGGAAATTGACGAAATATTCCATAACATTTTTAGTGTGGAGTCAAGCAGACATCTAGTTACCGTCATTGGGCAAAGTATCAATGATTTCCAGCCATTGACCTGAGGTCAGGTCACGAATAACTGCAGTCAGCCAAAATGTGCCACCGTCAAAATCGACGATGAATTGCTCAGAATGGGTAGAAAATGCAGAACTAGCTTGCACACACGTAATTATTACCAGGAACCTCAAAAAGTTTGAAAAGTAGCATATTTTGCGAATAAACAGGCTCTCGCGAATAAAGCTCCGCCAATTTTGTAGATTGGTTAACAAATCAACTTTTCCAAAATTTAAGCATGGAAACCACCACAAGAACCACAAAGATCAATAAAATTGACATAAATCGTCTTTTTCGCGAAAATAAAGGAACGCCAAAACTAGTCCCGTCAATTTGGTACAGCATACGGCAGCGGCGCACACTGACAGCTGGCGGGAGAATTACGGTGTCTTTAACTCAACGTTTCGGCGTATATATTGAACAAATCTGGGGAAATTAGACGTGCACCGGCATCCGCGGACCTTTACGTATTCGCTGGTGCCTTTACCTATGCATTATTAGTCACAGCCCTTGAGATTCAGGCCATTTCTCGGTCTCATGCAGTCGGCTATGAGAAAACATATCTATGGCGTAAATTGGCTTACATATTATCTAAAACTAAAAATGAGACCAGTTTCGAGCTCTACTCCTCACAGACTTTCCAACGGTGCGCTTATTTTTATCGTGCGTTCAACCGTTCGTGAGTTAGAGGGGGCAGTCAACTGCCCCCCCCAGTCGGGGACGGGTTAAGGATGTTTTCTACCACGGCCGATGCTGCCTGTCGCCCTTCAAACTGTTCAGTCCCTTAGACATGCGATCCACACTTGTATTGGAGGTTCTCCCCGCGGCTCAGACCAATCAGGGTACGGGCCACTGTCGAACTCAGCCCGTCTTCAGCTCGATGGTCGGACACGACAGTTCTCGATCAGAGCTTCAGTCATCCCCAGCGGTGTCTGAGCCGACAGGCTCGCACGACACGCCCTCTCAGAGCCCTAATCCCCGGGGCCGTGCTCGGGGACCGTGACACGTGCCGGCGGGTGAAACCGGGCTTTGGTCTCGGGCCGACGCCGGCGCCGTCAGTGACCCGGCCGCCCGGCCGCGGCGCCGGTGAAACTCCGGCCTGCATTCACCGCCGGCGCAGGCCGGGAGCGAGCCGCAGAGGCCGGCAGAGCACGCGCGTTCTCAGGGGGACTCTCAAGTTGTCGGACGGGCTGTGCGTTCAGAGACGCTGTGCGTTCAGGGTCAGACTGAGCGTCTGCTCCATGCCCGGACCTAGGTCCATCACACGACATGACGCATAACTCTGAGCCGTGGGAAAATGCTGTCCCGCTGCGGCAAATAATTCCAAAACTTTCGGGATGATTGAAGTGTAGGTGATTACATTCTTGTACGCCTTAGCCTGGTCTGTCGTCAGTCATACCAGAGTTGCACTTAGTCGGCCGTTATTTGTCCTCCTCAGCGATAATGTGCGCATTTCCCCATTTCGTACTATACTTTTCCCACACCATACTTTTTTCGGGTTTCAGTGACGCAGATTGCCAAGGGCTCGGGCTTCACTTCCTTCTTCCCAGTTTATCAGACTTCCTTTCCATGTCACAACAACCTTGACTCCCTCACTCAGCCAGTGCCACCAAGTCTTTAACCCTATTCCCGGCAGGGGGGCTGAACCCGCCCCCCTCGGGTTTTTTGCTTGTCCTCCGGGAATAGGGTTAACAACCGCTCTCGAGCACGCCGTCATTTTCATTTCAAGTTCCACTGAAAAATAATCCAACGCGGACTTGAATCAAACTTTGATTTGTTACGCGTTTTGGTTTGGCTTACACTCATGCTACAAACGCATTTTCAGTTTATCGTCGGGATTCGTTAATGTGCGAAGCTTTAAAGTGACGCAGATGGTAATAGCCGAAACCAACACAGACGATTTAACTTGTTAATGAAGCTTGTGGAATGCCTAAGACTAGTTCTAAGTTGAATCACGACTGGCTCAGTCTGGCGATTTACGCAAGGCGTAACATCCCGCATTCAAATATTTCAGTCTGTAGACTGAGGAATTTAAATGCTTTGTTCTAAGCGCATCGCTATTCACTTCCTTTGTACCATATGTAAGAATCATCCAAAATAGGAAATCGTATCAAAAACATTGCATGGATTAGCTAAGAGGCCTTGATTTTTCACATCGATAGGTGAGTGTGGCTTTGCATATCTGACGTTTTTGTTCTCATGCATCATATATCTCGGTTGGCCAGGTCCAGATGCAGCTTTGGTACGCGGTATACGTGTAACGGTCCGGTGATATTGCCTAATCGTCGTCTGTGCCCATGGAAACAATTCATCGGACCGGTTTACCTCGTTGGCCTCGGTCAGGTCGATTGCCCGACCCGGCGCGGACGAAAAAACGGGGTCAGCACGAGACCTCCAAACACCGCCCGATGTTGAACAGCAGGGTCACCGGCCACTGGACTCCCCCAGGGATAACCAGCGCTGCGACTGGGGACACAGCTCATCAGCGTCGGCTGGTGCCCGGCTCAAATGTTCGGGCATGTACGCCGCCCCAGTAACTTGACCAACCAGCACAGTTACTGGCCTGATGGCCCAGGCAAAGGGCAGCGGAGCTCGTGCGAGTTCCGCCTCGAGAGAAAGCGCCGTCGTTCGTTTCATCCATTCTGGCCTCGGACTCGGGTTACTGGGACGTCGGATGAGGCATTTCCCCACACCAGCCTCCGTTTTCGCTACACAGTAATATTTCTGCCTTCCAGTGGACCCACTACGCTGTTCATCGATCGCTGTGTTGCAGGTGTACCACCACTGCCTGTACGGCATCCGACAGGACTTCCTCTGCGGCAACTACACGTCGTTCGACATGAGAACATTCATCTGCCAGTTTGTCAACGTCGTCGACTGCGAGAACTCGGATTCCTTCACTTACCGGTTAGTGCGACGAGGACAACGGTTAGCGAGACAGGACCGCCGCGCCGTAGCCCTTCCCCGACTCAATGCCGTGCGATCGGACCTCTGGCAGCCAGCTGACGGCCGCGCCCCTCTCTCGCAGGAACGAGCCCCTGTACAAGGCCACCACCACCGAGAAGCCTCGTCGCAAGCGGCCATTTGAGCGACGCCCTGCCGACTATTACGACTATTACGAAGACTACTACGACTACCCCGACTACTACGCCGACACAGCGCCGGCCGAAACCTCGACGACGACAACAACAACGACAACGACTACGACGCGTCGGCCGCTGCGGCGGCGCCCGGGCGGGCGTCGGCGCCGGCCGGGCGGCGGCAGGGGCGGCGGCGGTCGACGTCGGCCTGGCCTCCGCCGGCCGCGCCCGCCGCCCGTCGCCGAATACGACTACGACTACCCGGCGGAGACCGCGCCGGCGCCGGTGGAGGCGCAAAAGGCGGCCGCCCCCGCCCCCGCCCGCGCCGCGCCCGCCGCCGTCGATCCTGTGTACGACTACGACTACCCGGCGGAGCCGCTGCCGGCCGAGAGGCCAGTGCAGCAGCAGGTGAGCTGGCTGGCCGATCACTGGCTTGGTCGTTTGAGTTCATCACGGGTTAACGTTCATAATGCAACACGCGTTGATGGAATGTTCTATTGTAAAAAAACACACACAAAGTAAGGCCTTCAAGTACTTAAGTATTTTCGATACCTCGGAAGACATTTTGGCAACAGCACAAACACATTCACAAGAAAGTACGCACTAGGTTTATAAGCAGGAGTCAACGAAACCCTAATCGAAACACTTCGGGCCCACAGCAGATGTCATTTTTTGCACAAGTGTTCAACTCATTCGCCTTTGCCCCGTGTCGCCGTGTCTGGCGCCTGACGCAGCTGGCGTTCCGGCAGAGTCGGCCGCCGCTCCGGTCGCGGCCCAACGGCAGGAGACCGGGCCGTGGCCGCGTCCCGGCGGCCCAGCCGGCCGAGCGGCCCACCGCCGCCGCGCTGCCCGAGGTCGCGCCCGCCGAGAACGAGGTGCTCGTGGCCGACGCGGAGGCGCCGCGCCGACCGGGCTCCCGGCGCCGGCCGGCCGCCCGGCCGGCGCCGGCGGCCGCGGCCCAGGCACCGCCGTCGGCGCCGGAGCGGCCGGCGCCGGAGCCGCGGCGGCCGGCGCGCCGCCGCCCGGCCGGCGAACGCCGCAAGCCGGCGCGACGCCGCCCCCCGCCCGTCTACGACTACGACTACGACTACCCGGTGGACCTGGAGCCGGTCGCGGCGGCGCCGGCCGCCGCCGAGCCGCCGCCATCACCGGCAGCCCAGGAGCCGGCGCCGCGGCAGCGGCCGCTGCGGCGGCGGGGACGGGGAGGCCGCGTCGGCCGCAGGCGGCAGCAGCAGGCCGACCCGGCCAGCACCAAGTGAACGGTCGGCCTCGTACCCAGTGATACGCTCGGTGCCGGTCCGGAGGCGCTGTGTTGTGACGGCGTGACGCGACTGTGACGACTGGCGCGGAGCTCTGCTCGGAGCAGGCGGCGCGCACTGAGCTGCTCGGTGGGAACGTACCGGGCTCCGGCGGCGCGCTCCGAGGCCGCGGGCGGAAGCACGCACGCTCGCGCAGCGGCCTTCGCGTAGTCAACTCTCCTCGCGCAGGCTTCCGGATTTGAGGGGATATGGCGGGTGCTGCCGTTGCGTTCTGTGCAAAGCCGTACGCATTCTCGATAAATTGCTGTTGACGCGCCAACTGCTGACGTGGGTCTCTGGTCGCGCTCGCTGTTGCTGTTTGAAACGGGATTAAATGTACAAGATTTCAGAGAATACAGCGTAGTCTACCAGGGCTGCATGTGGCGCATTCAAGACATCGGGAAGAAGATTTGCTTCTAACCCTGATGCGCAAATTTCTCTGCAGGGAAATGAGCACTTCTCAACTGTTCATTTTCGTCATGGCAAGACACCAGTCAGCCCATTCCCTCTGCACGGACAACGGCAAAATCCTCACATCCTGCATTCGATAAATACTGGGCCACGACCGACTGCTCTGGTGACTTTCCTGCTGGTGCAGCGTTCTGCCGTGCAGAGCATTGCAGCCGGCAAATAAGCCTGGCTTTCTGACACGCCAGGGCGGCTGGCGTTCCACGGCCACGCCCGCCGCTCCCAGACACGACCGAGTCAACACCGTATTATTTCCACAACAGCCGCCAGCGTCCCCGAGCGCCACAGACCTGAATACAAAACAAACACCGCCCGGCGAGCCCGCCGGAGGTCGGGCGTGACCGAGACGCCGGCACGGGGACAGCGGCGACCGTGACCCGGCCTCGCAGCGGGTGGTCCCCGAGCCCGAACACAGACACGGCAGCCGGCCCCGTTCCCGGCAAGATATGAGACGACTCCCTCACACGCCCGGGCGGCGGCGTCCCACCCGACGCGGACCGGCGCGCGCCAGGGGGATATGTTACGCGCAACCGGGGGGCACAGACGGCCCCTTACCCGCCCGCACCCTTCGTAACGACTCCACGTCCATGCACAGAATAAACAACGCGTTATGTACACACACCTGACTGGAAGAGGGGTAAAACCATCGGACGCAAACAAGGCTCTTTAGAAAAACAAGCTTCACATGGCCGGGGTCGGACGGCGTCCCTTGGCTAGACGCGCCGTAAGGCACCGTCTCCACGCAGGCTGCGACGTCTCCAGTACCATGCCAGACATCCGGGTACCGGGAAACGGCGCAGCGACGGATTAGTATAAGCGAGACAGTCGGCACGCGCTCGGCAGCGGCGCCTCGCGCGATCGGAGGTCAGGCCAGTCCCGGCGGACGGTGGACGGCGCTGAGCACCGCTCCTGACGCGGCTCAGCCCACTGACACTGGCGAGGAGCCGGTGCCAACCCTCCGGGGCAGCCCGCTCCGGCCGCCGCGGCGTCCGCCCTGTCGGCCCGAACGGCGGCACCGTTTCTGTAGCAGCACTTCTCGTGCCGGCGAAGTCCGTCCTCCGCGAGTCGCCGCTAACGCGTCGCGGCGGTCTCGCCTCGCGAGGCGCTCCACTCGACCGACGCGGCACCGAGCGGCCGCGCGGCGAGGCAGTGTCTTCTATGACGAGCGGCAGATGTCACTAGCGGGCATCGCCCTCCTGAAGGTCCTGAATGAAATCTACGTGCGTGAACGGAAAGTGGCCGTGTTTCCCATTGAGCTCTCCCTCCCACTGTCCATTGATATTCATTTTGGTAACTCTGATGATGTCGCCGACCTCCAGTTTTAGAGCCGTTTTGTCGTAGGCGTTGGGTACGCGTGCCTTGTTCACCCGCGCCTCGGCTGGTAACGTGCGCTGAAACAACCAACATGGCACACAGCTCCTGGATGACACAGCATCTAACGACCAACCGGTACGGGTGTTGGGTGACAGGGGGTATTAACGACCAATATACGATATGCGGTGTAAGCTCTGGACGATGGAACGTTTGTGATACATGAGGTCATGATCACAATATCAAACGAAAACAAGCATCGCACAGGTGACAAACCACTTAAAACAAATCAAGCAACGGAACATTGTTGTCAAACAATCAGCATTGAGTTTCTACAATAAAGTAAAATTTGCCGAGGAGAAACAGCCGTACCGAGCAAAAAAGACGAACCTTGATCGGAACAACGGACAACGGACGCTAAATGTAACAGAAGACGAAAAATGGAACAATGGATTTCAACGGTGAAGTTCTTAAGTAAAGAACGTTTTACGAAAGTAGAGACTGTTGTGATATAAAAAGGCCGTTTTTTTTCAAATCAGTCTGAAATCAAATCAATGCGATGCAAAGTGGCGCTTGAGAACAAAGAAGCAATATTTCTGACTTCACACCCGGTAGTTTTTGAAAACCTGCAAACTTACTCTGTTCATTCCGCACGTCAGGTGAGGAACGCATCTCAACAATCTGACTCTGGAACGTCTCCCTTATCTAACTGGCATAAGTGGCGCCATCACAACGGGTGGATGGCTCCTTAACGGCGCCCCACTCAAACCGCCAAGGTCACCTGACCCTGGGCCGCTCACCGCGCCACGAACAAACCGGACCGGGCCGCCCGGTTCTCACAGACAGACATAGCGACAGGGCGGGGGACGTCGGCAGGAGGGCGGGGCGCGGGGTAGGCCTCTCACCTGCAGGTTGATCTTTGGTTTTGTGGCCATCTCCCGCGCGGCGGGACTGACGGCAGCGCCGCCGCCGCCCGGCGCCGGTCTCGTCTCAGTCTCCTCGTACTGCAACGGAGTCACGTCATATCACCGCGTCATATCACAGCTCCACAATAGTGGACACTCGGACGCTCAGCAGCCAGGGAGGGATAACGTTTTACAGGCGGAAATTGCCACTTAAATGAGGAAAATTTCAGACCAGTTTTGAGGACAAATCACCAAAAGACGCGAAAAACAGACCTTCACCTGCTCTAAACTGCATTTTGAATGAGATAACCCCGATACTTGGCGCTGAATCACACAAATCCGAAACAAGACAGGAAAAACGCTCATCCTTTCGCAGTCCGCAAAGCTTCTTCGCAAACATTTTCAACACCACAGCATCAACACCAATACCGTTCTCCGCTGCGACTATTTAAGTCCCAGTATCTGTCTCCCGGCCCCTCCCTTTCATAGCCCACCACCGGCACGCGGCGTGCTTTAGGCGGTGAGCGCGGCTATCGCTCGGCGCGGACCGCGGTCCGACCGACGGCCTCGGTTCACCGCACACCAGGCGGCGGCGACAGCTAATGGACCGCGGGCCGCGCTCCGGCCGGACGGGCCGGCCCCGCCCACCCCCGGACTCCGGCCGAGGTACGGCCGACGACCGCCGGACTCTGCCCCGGAGACAGGCTGGGATCCGGCCGATCAGCGAATACCGCCGACCGACGGCCCGGTGACGTGTGGGCTCGGTCAGCCCCACCCGTCACTGTGCTGCCGCGGTATTCGGCCGCGCTGGCCCTCGCCACGGGTTTGTACAGACCAACTGCCGTAACTCAGTGAAATCAGGCCCTAAACGCGGGTGTCCTCCAACCGTCAGAAACCAGGCACTCAACATACTGACTCTGACCAAATTTCAGTGTTCGATCCGCTGAATGAAGTCCCTGTTTGTCGCAGAAACCGCTGTGGTGTCTTAAGACCTGTTATTACATTACCAATGGTATTCATAAAATGTAGAATATTAAACGCGGAAGTAATCAGCAACATACGCAATCCTGTATAACCCAAAGTCATACCCAATCCGATTATTTGAACACAGAATGCACAATGGTCACGTCAGGACGAATACTCAGTTAAATGTGAACGAGACACCTTTGGTTTACACCGCTGCAGGGGGGCAAAGTTTACGACAGCCATCTTAGTACGCTTCCTCCGGCTAATATACGATTACGTTCTTCATTTCAACTTATTCATATTTGACATATTTGGAGTTTTCTCTATAAACGGCCATATTTCATTATTACATTGATGACAGGAGTAGGAAACACTAGAAGACACGGAATTCGGGATACCCAAAGTGGCGTGGAAGACGCGACAAGATGACCGCTGCACTGAAGCATAATGGATAGGACAGGAAATTTGCTAACATTCTGTGAACATTAATTGCTCAGTATTCCTAATGTCACAATGACAACAAAATCCACTTGCAAGGAAAATAACAGCCATGTCTATAATACAAGATTATTTAAGGCCAATCACACATCTCCAATGTTATTTAGTGAAATGTTTTGTTTATGAATTAATAGAAAATGGAACACGGTTAATACGGATTATGTGTGAAAAACAACACGAAAAATTAAATAAATACAAACCAATTACAAACTGGCTATAATACAATGCACAACACCCTGGCAAAATCACAAGCTCGGTCGAGACACAGGAAACGGTTGGCCGACACTAAGCCCAATACGGGCGCAGGGAGCACGCGCAGCTTACCTTCTGCACATAGGGTACTGGGATGGAGCCGGTCTGTCCGAGGCTGTTACGCGCCGTCCACCACTGCTCCTCGTCTTTGGTAACCACCGTCAACACCTCGCCCTTCTTGAAAGGCAGGTCCTCGGCGTCCTGAGCAAACGCGTGACGTCAACGCGACGCAGGCGTGTGAACGCCGTACTACGATACCTCCGGTAGTGTTTTAACGTTAAATTATGATGACCAAGCTTTCGATTTCGGGATCGGCGCATTTCAAAGAAAACGACTTCATACGGCATTTTCTCTCAATCGTTTTATGCTGGCGTGAAACGAGACTGAATGGGATTCATCACGCTTTCATCACGATCCCCCCAAAAAACACAGCCAAACTGAGTCTAACCCACCACGCCACTTACCCGCCCTTCGAAGTCGTACTTGGCGATGACCTTCTCTATCCTCTTCGGCGCCGGTCGGACCAGGGGCGTGGTGTCCAGGTAGTGGCCCTTGTAGAAGGTCAGCAGGCTCGGTAGGTCGGGGAACATCTGATCACCGATCCGGTACCTAGTCTGCAGGCCACAGTCGAACGGACAGTCAAATTACGGATCAGGCCATGACCAAAATGTGGCGGTAACATGCAAAGTTCCTTAGTCGATGTGTATCATATCCAACAAGATACAGCTTCTTTTTAAGTGCAATGTCACCCTGCGGACATGACAAAGATACGACCTTGTTTATATGGGAAAGAAGCACTTGGTACCACCAAAACCAAATGTTGCAACAGTGCAATGGCAGTGACATGCTGCAAACGAAATATTCGTGATGGACACACAGGACATGATACTTCTGTCTTCCTTGAAGTTGAGTCTGTCATACCTGATCGTCCTTTTGTATCTTGTTAATAATGTAGTGGGAGACCTTATTATCCTCCCGGACGCACAGCACGTAATCGCCTTGAATACTGGTCGAGTCACGCACCAGAAACACGCCACCCTCCCGCTCCGACATGAGCAGGTCGGTGGCATCCTGGCGTGACATCTGGCCAAAGTACCAGCTGAAATACGGGAAGAATCGCCCATAATCTCTGCCAAATTCCTACTCCCGAGCACTCCTCACCCTGGAACATGTGTTCCAGACTCGATCTTACCATGGAAGACGTACGGCTTCTAGTGTGTTTACAGTACCCCAACGAACAATGTATCATGTTTTCACTTGTTTCTCTTCAACAAGTGCCACTGACTGAAATGACATGAGTGGCTGTAATCATAACTTGTATCAATGTGGAATGCAGTGAAATCCATTTGTTATTATCAAAAGACAAGGAAGATGTGAATGGTAGCAGTTTTAATGATCACCACACACCCTTCGCTAATACTCACCTTGACCGGTCATGTGGATCCAATGCTGATGCCATTGTTTACTGTTCTCTGGGATTAATTATCTGGGAACACAAGAGATGCATTGCCACATTTAAAACACAAATTGACAATATATCTTTTACTGATAAGGGAAGGTAAATTTCATTTCATTTCACATGTGCAAATATTATGACTTTTGGGTATAATGCACATCTACTAAAAACACAACATATGCTCTGGTTTGTATGAAAAGTGTAAGAATGAGCAGAAGCAGAGTCCTAGCCCTCACTTTCTGAAGGTTTTGACTCCAGCTCTATGGTGTTACACAATGCACTTTACTGTTGTGGTAACATCCAATTTCTTCCCAAGTGTTTTTGGAATCCTTAAGTAAAAACATTACCATGCAAAATAGTAATCATTTAAGGAATCAATACAAATAAGGCCCTTAAATGCCACTTTCAACAGACACAAAATGAGAGGATGCAAATATCCGCAGAATTCCTACCTTCAAACAATCTGCTGCTTCTGCTGATGCTGTCTCTTCCTATTTAATCACCACCAGCCAGTTGTATTACTCTTGATACCTATGGATCAAAAGATAGATCAAACACAATGTTGTCAAAACATTACATGTATATGACCAATGCAATGACAAGAGAAACATCATCATGAAAATGGAGGAAAGCAAAGATGATACACAAAAACTGTTTTAATTGCAAAGTTACAACTATAAAAAACAAACAAAAGGTATATGCCCTTCAATGACAAATATTAAGAAAACAGGATAATAGCTCAATGACATGCAGTGGCCAGTTGTAGCCCTAGCCCAACAATTAGTAGACAGTGGTAAGATTCCCTATTTATCTACTGGTACCAGTTAGGGACCAGCAAAAAAATACATTCAACTGTCAGCTGGTCAGTCTCAAGACCAGAGATCTTCAAAAATTTCTTACTGATCAACTGGTTCTAGTTTTGGCCAGAATGGACCAATTAGAATTCTGTAATGGGCAACTGGTGATGGTTTTGACAAAGACCTGCTGCATTCATGTACTATTTGACCAGATAGTTATTCTCAATACCATGCAGTCTGAATTTCCTAAATGGACTCTGACAAGCTAGAATGGTTACAGTCTGCACAAACCAGATATAACTTTTCTCCAGTCATCAATGGTCTTATCAGCACATAACTCAAAATTGGCTTGTTACACAAGAGTAAACTTATCCTGGCCAGCTTAATACCATCAAATAAACAGTTACATTTAACAATCTTTAACATTGTTTTCTCTAACAAGAAAATATTCTTAAAAAAGGCCATGGTTCTCACAAGAAAACCTCATTTCTCTGTTGCCTTAGTCTTTGAAAATGGCCAAAAATTCCAAGGAATCCTTTTATTTCTGAGCTATCAGTGTATGATAAATCCAATAGTTAAAAGGATCAAAAATATGCTTTCATATCTACATTGTGTATGCTACATGTCTACAATACCTGCCACACCTACAATATCTATATTATCTACACTAAAGCATCTATACTACATGCCTTATTATCTACATAAATACTAGGAAAATATTATGAGACATGACCTTAGGTGTAATTGTCTGCAAGTCTGCTAAAGCCATTCCCCTTATGAAATTTAGTCACCACTGCAATGCATTAGGATGAAACTAACCTGAAATGATTCAAGCCAAATTCATGACCAAGATTGCAAAATCATAGTTGTGGGGGGGAGGCAAACATATCACATGACCAAATCTGATGTGATAACAGTCTTTCATGAACCAGCAACAAAAACATGTAACAACATGATGGGCGACGTCCGAGGGACTAAAAACATGCTTCCTAAAAACTAGCAAGCCAATGTAATATCGCATACCTTTCCAGTCATCTAAACAGGCTTCCTAGTTTGCCCCGGCTAACATTGACGTGGGCGGCTTCCTCCATTCGCTAGAATGCAGTTGTGACGCACCTGAGACAAAAATATAATTTGGCAATGCTCCTATTTTTATTTGTTGATTTTTAGAGGTAAATTTTGTGGATTATTAAAGAAAGGAAAATTTATTTCAAAGCCCATCATTTAAAATTATTCTCCCCTTTTCTTTCGTTTGCGAACCTCTAAGGGAAAACACGAGCAAGGTCAAGGCTATTTTGTGGGCACTTGACAAACATGGCGCAGCCGCCGGGGACACAAGACGAGCTGGGTATGATTCTTTTGTATTTTAAACCCCCGGCAACTAAAAGCTTGTCATTTATGATTAAAAAAAGCACTTGGTCGCAAGATGCTGTACTTTTTAGGCCTTTTCTGTCTTTAGGTGAATGCCGAAAAGTCGTGTTTAACTTGAGACGTTAACGGCGCACTTCCATGATGAATGATTCAACATATCTGGTAATAACCTTATCGCATTTTTCGTCTTTGATTAAGAACCCAATTTTTAGGCACCTTTTGTATGGTAAAAACACTCCAAATTGTTGTTTTGATGCAACTCTATGTAAAGTAATGGTACAGAGGTATGTGAAGGCAGGAGTTGTGGAACCTCTGTGGAGATGGGGGCAAACATTATTTTTACCTTGTTTCTTACCATACATTGTCATAGAGTTAATGTTAAATGCTGCCCTTAGCCAGGGGCAGTTGCCCCTCTGCCCTCCAACACCCCTGCTGGAAGGTGATTGAAAGTACCATTTATGGCAACCTGTGGTTTGTGAAAAGTTAATAATGCAGTCTTTGTATTCAGTGGAATAATTTTGAATTCTGTTTTTAATTCAGGGCCTAAAAATCTTTAATTATTTTTTGCCTTGAAATACTCTTTATTGTTCCTATCTGCTTATTTAAATCATGAATTTTGACAGTTTGCATTTGGTCAGTCAGTCATTTATGTCACTTTGAGCCTCCCAAGCTAGCCGGCAGCTGGGTTGAACTATCGTGAATTAATGTTATGTGTATCTTAGGTTTAATAAGTGCATTATGCATCCATCATAATGTCAGATGCATGGCCACTGCGCAAATATTGCCATTGTTTGCATTATAAGTCATAAGAAAGCCTTTTAAATGACACCACAACTATGTGCATCATGTAGAAATATGCATTTCCACCTGTATGTTAGTTCAATGAGCATTCCCTTAAAAGTTGTAATAGATTATGTCCACTTTGCTGTTGCCATGGGTTGTTGCTATTGTGGCCACCTTGGCATGGAATATAAGGAACCTGGGAACAGGGTTTGGTGTGTGACAAGCAGTGAGTGCAACTCTGGAAATGAAAGCATGTCCTTGACTCTAGGCTGAAAGGTTCAGCTGGTGGCAAGGCTGCCATGTTGTTGAGCTACCTGAATGATAATGATTGTGCATTGTCCCTGGGTTGGATGCTTGAGAAAAATTATGCCATCTTGGGAACACTTAGGCAAAGGATTTGTTGTGTAGCAAAAGACCTTGTGTAACATGCACTGTAATCCCAGTTTTCCTTACTCTTACACCTTTTAGGCTGAATTTATGGAAAAGGTACAGTGGCTCTTACTGCTTTGTAAACTTCTGTGCAAGTGATTTTTTATGTCACTTAAAGCTATAAGGAAGTGCCTCACAGCAGCAGATCATACCTTCATAAGAGTTTGGATATTAAAGTGACTTAATCATAGCTTGATTAGGACCTTGACATCCTTACCTTAAGTAGGAAAGTCTGCTTCATGGCTGCTTGTTTCATGGCCTTAAAGGCCTTGACATGGTCAACATAAAGTGCACCTCAAGGTTGGCTGTGGCTGGCAGTGGAGGATTTCAGCTCAAGGCTGCCTGGTCAGAGAATACCCTGTATGGTGATGAAAAGCACTGGTAGCTTCCAGCTGCCTGGGTCAGCTGCTGAGCAGCAGCTGACCCAATGAAGCATTAACTCATCAAAGAAAAAGTGACTTAACTGTCCCAGGCACCTTGTGCTTATTGATAGGTCAGTCCTACTTTAGCACAATTGGAGAAGTGTCATGATTCTGAGATGACATGGCACTAAAGTTTGACATATGTGTGTTTGAAGCCACACATTGCATTGTTGCCCCAGACAAAAAGGCAGCATAAGGTTAGAGAGAAATGATGTCTCAAAGTAGACAAATAGATGAGCATCTTGACCTCTGGTGTTAAGTTATGGTGCCATGCACAAACACTTGATGGAGTCATACTATTTTTTAATAACATATGCTAGTTGATGCCAAGGAGGGATGTGGCATATGGTCACACCTAGCATCTTCAGTAACAGTAATCAAGAAAGGATGTGGAAGATGATCACCTGCTGATGTCAGCAAGGATGGTGATAGGGTTAGTTTGCAGTTGCTAGTGTTAATTGAAAAGTGGCATTCCTCAGAGATTGATTACCCTCCTCCCCATGTCAGAAGGGTATTGTTACCCAGACTTATCATCAGGGAGTTGTGTAAAATCATATTTTTGAATGGAGGGAATGATTCTTTCTGGCCAAGATTCACTGTGATAAGATTCTAAACATCTTTGTGGAATGGATGGGGAACAGATGAGGGATGCCATTCATATTGTTGCTGAAAGGTTAAAGACCAACCAGGTCTTTAACCTTTGAAGACCAGGTTAAACTTTAAACTTTAACTTTAACTTTAAAGTTAAAGACCACTCAATCCCTGGAGTGAGCGGTTTAGGGTAAAGGAAGGGAAAAGGCCACAAATTACTACCTCCTGCAGACCTCTGAAGTAATTTACAAACCAACTGTTGTTGATGCTGGCATGTAATGTGGATGTTGTCAGAAGGATGCTAGACAAGAATTTTGATGGAGCTGTGAAATGGCTTGGTGAGGTTGATGTAGATAACTGTACTGGTGTATTGCATGATTTTGTCAGGAACATCAACCAGTGCATCCTTTGTTAACCCTCGTCATTATTCGCCATTTGGCCATCTTCACCAAATGGGGGTGGGGGTGGGGGGTAGAACACCTGAGCCATTTCCAAGCCAGACGTGATAGAAGGACGAACCAAAGACGATTGTGGAGGTTTGTATTTTGGCTACACAGTGATACCATGTTAACCATTTTGTCCTTGTAATCCTTGCCAGTACATGGGTTTGCAAAACCCACTTGAGGTTGTTGGCAAGTTTTCCCAGAATGACTACTTAAGTCACTCTGAAATTGGGCATAAGTGAGTGTTGGTCCTTTTCATACATTATCTGAAAATTTGGGGTTAGTGCCTTGGGAGGTCACTGGCCGAGTACCTCTTTCTCGAGGGTATGTCATCGAGAAATTAAGTTACGGCAACACTCTTCATTGGTTAAGGTGGTTTACGATGCTCTGTCGGACTAGATCTTTACATGGGTGTTTTGCACAGTGTCACTGACTTTCACACTGTAGTCTTTATTGGGGTCAGTTCGTCGTAGGTCAAAATCACCAGTTGAGGTCATGGAATTACTTGCTTTGACTTCAGATAGGTTATGATGTAATTGGCGATGCTGATTTACATAGAAACAGTAGTTTAGGTCCTTCCTTATCATTAGCAGTTGTTTTGGAATTTGCTCTAAAGATTCTGTTTCAAAGGATCCAGTAAAAAACAGAATCCACTGGTATAACCTCATTTGAAGTCACCTTTAAAGTCGCTGTGTGGCCTAAAAAGTAAATGGGTTGTTACTGTGTAGTTAAAAGACCAAAGTACATGATGGTTTTTGCTTCGTCGCCCTAGTACGTCAGATTTGGAAATGGCCGCTGGGGGAGGGGAGGTCATACCAACTCCCCCCCCCCCCCGATTAACCGTCGAAGGTGACCAAAGAGCAAATACTGGCGAGGGTTAAGTCGCTCAGTGACCTTACAGGTGATCTCAAAGGCAGTAAATGTACGTGAATTTTGGCTTTCATTGAATCCTTTGAGATGCAGTGTACAGGCTGCTTATGAGGGACACAAAATGACTTGTGGCAGTGAGTAAGGACTCAGATTACTGTTGCTACAGAAATAGGCGTGTTTGATTATATCATGGCTCCTCCGAAGGCCATGATTACGTGCGAGGCCATTAAAAGGTAAATAAGTCATTGACCTCAGTTTATGATTTTGATCCAAGTGGATCAAGGTCAGGGGCGATCTGGATCGACTTTGGTCCACATAAGAACCAATTAGAGGTCACTGACGCCATGGGCGACACTCAAGCATGAGGTTCTGTAATGCTGAGCACCGTAAGAGAACCGTCGCCGTATCGTGATTTCACCATGACTTGCCCTTGAGGAGGACGTAGGTCAGTCGCCTGTCAAGATACTGACGTCGATTTTTTAGGAAGTATGTGAAAAGGTGCCAAACTAGGCTATGTAGATTTTCAGAGCAATCTGAGCTGTCATTCCAGGGCAGCTTGTGAAAAAGCTGATGGGGCCGCACCCACTCCCCCTTGTACTGGCAGAGTGGAATATAGCTGAATGTGTGTATGTTCGTGAAGCCTCTGGTATGATGAATGATAACTCCATGTGTATAGTTTTTGTTGCAATATGGAAAACGCAGACTTTTAAATGCTTGGGACGAAAGTTGCTTGCATTGCCACCAAAGTTGGAATTATGGAGTGGAATGACACAGGCCACTTAACAGAAACTGGAAAAGTCGCAAGAGACTGCAGCTTTTCTTGAAAATTGAAAGTTGCAAGGTTGGCCTGAGGAAGCAAATGCCATACAGGGCCGGAAAACCATTTTAAAGCTTGTGTAGTGTCACACCGTCCACGTCCGCCTCTCAACAAGGTCCTCAGGGTACCTGAAAGCCAGATGAGAGTCATGTGCTGTGGCCTGAGGCAGGAGCTGGTTATACGCGGAGGTCTTGGCGGCGAAGGAGTGCTGCAACCTCACACTCCCATTTGAATGGCAATGGGGAACAACATAGGGAATGTATGCCCACAGCCTACGTGTTTACCATATGCAATGCATACTTTGGGTGCACCGCACCGTGACTTCTTTCCTCCATTTCCCGTATAAGTGTTACATCTGCCGGTGAAGAAAGATCGATTCGTGTGGCAATATTTTTTCCAGTGCTGGTAGAGAGGGTGTTTCTGCGCATTGGATCAGCAGAAACAGATGAACAGCTCGAAAATGCCATCTCCAAGTTCTTGCCACCAGTGCTTCTCAAGTTATCAAGCACACAGGAAGGAGTTAGAAAAAAGGTTGGTATTGCGTTTTGATGCTTGTTTTTAGGCTGTTTTCAGGCCCCAACAGTAAGAGTCAGCAAAGTAAGCAGGAATTCGACACGCTGTTTCTGTGTGGTGTTAGCACAGACACTCCTTATAATCCTTTCATGTGAGATCTTCAGAGACTGCATGTCGCAGATTCGGCATCATCGCGTTTTTTTTTTGAAATGTAAAGTGCTTTCAAATTGAAACCAGGGTACAGTGTTTCGAAGAAAAAAAAACTGTACACCTTGTTCATTATGTGTAGCTGAGCGCATTGGGTGCCAGTGGAACATTGTGCAATTTTTAATAATATTTTCGTGATTTCTTTTAGGTGATGGAACTACTGGTTCATGTGAATAAGCGTTTGAAGAGTCGTAATGCTGTCAAGCTCCCTGTAGACACTCTGCTTCTGCAGTACCAAGATCCTTCAGCCACCAGTTTCCTCAAGGTGGGTAATGCTCATGGAATGACAAAAATACCTATAAAAACGGCAGAAAGGACTTGACACGTCGGGAGATGCTACTGTGATATGATTTATTGCTACATCTTTTGTCCCAATTTTTCGAGTGAATGCTAACTAACCATGTTTGTACCAGATACGTAATGTCGGTACTTGTATCCGATATTGCAGAATTTCACAGTAATCTACATCAAGATGGGGTTCCCTCGTTTGGATCAGGCCAAGCAAAAGGAGCTGGCCATCCCCATGCTCCTCAGTTTAGAGAACAGTCCGCAATCGCACCAGGATTCGTAAGTACTTTCCTTTCTTGTTTATGTACGTCTTCAGATGAAGTCATGCTTTCCGCATTCCGTCCGAGTTCGGCAGACAGTTTTAATGATAAGGCGCTTAATTTAGTCGCACATGAACGACAATTTTTATAACGTTACATAAGATAATCAAAACATCGATTAAATCCTCTACAGACGCCGTGGATCATTTTGGTCACAGATTGCTAGCTCTGGTGACGGGCGTGCTGGGCACGGTCGACTTCAGCGATGCACGCGCGCACGCCGACATCGCAGCCCTGAAGGAGAAGCCGGCCGTGCTCACCTTGCTGTTGGACTACATGCTGGACCTGCTGCTGCTGCCATACGGGTAATAGACTTCGTGTGGCTTGAAGCGCCATGATGTTATTGCTCATACGAGTATGAATATTTTTTTCTGAAGAAGGCTGATGCTTTTGTTGTATTGTTCGACAGTTTTATTTTTATGCACATGCACAATCCATTGCAACGGAAGTCAGCGAGATATTTCGGCATGGGCTGGGCTCGCTGTCTGTATGTGTCGGTGAGAGCCACTGACTCCCACTTGACATCACCGATACCTCGCCCTCCTGCCGTCCGCCCGCCGCTGACCGCAGCCCTGGTCCGGCAGGGTGACCTGGCCTCCGCCGTCAACCGGCGGCGGCGGCCAGGAGTCGGCCGCGGCCGCGCTGCCGCCGCCCGGCCTCTCGGAGCGGACCGTGCGCCGCGCTCTGGGCGACCGGCCGCTGCCGGCCGAACAGCTGGAGCGGCTCAAGGCGGGGCTGGTGCGCTTCCTGGCGCAGGGCCAGCTGCCGGCCGTCCGGGTGGCGCCCCACCTGCTGGTGGCCATGGCCGACACACGCTTCTCCGTGGCCAACCTGGCCGACATGGAGCTCAAACGGCTCAGGTGGGCCGCGGCGGGAGAGACCTGTTCACGCTGGGCTGAGATTCAATCGGTGTGAAATGTCATTGCTCCTGAAAGTGTTGTTTTCGGAAGTTTACGTTTGGACAACAGACTGGTTGTAGAAGTTGTAGAGTGGAAGCTCATGAGTGTTGCGTCGGTGGGATTGAAAAGAGTCACGAAGAGTGGTGTTCTGTTGATTAGCAAGTGATTTCATTTAATAAATTGATTAAGTGATACAATAACTCGTCCAGCTATGCAGACGGAACATAGCAATGTCGATACTAGCTCTTAGTTTTTCGTTGGTAATCAATCCAAACCCAGCCTCCTGTGGCGGTCAGTGACGTTCCCCCCAAAAAAGACGCGTCATCTGGCGATTGTGTGCATCCTTGCTCCCTGGCACCACCTCCAACCGTGCCCGCGCCGCCGCCGCAGCGACATGGACTGGGAGGACTCCGCACTGATCGCCAAGCTGTGCGACATCTACCTGGGCACGCTGGTGCCCAAAGACAAGCCGAACCAGGCGCCCAAGCCGGAGCTGCGCCGGCAGCCGGTCAGCACCAGGATCCGTCTGAAGCTGCTGCCGTACCTGAATCGGTCGCGCGCCGCCGCCGTCATGTTCCCGCAGTCGATTCAGGTGCGGCCCCGCGGCCGGACTGCCTGTCCAGGCCGGGCGCCTCCGGGACGCCGGGCCGAGGTGGAGGATGAGGGCGGTCGGGGATTTTGGGGGTGAAAATTAGTGCGTGCTGACACGGGAGGGGGGGTTCTCCGGCGTAGACTTTCTAGAGGAATGCATTGGGCCACGTGAAAATCATCCTTTGGTGAAATTTGGGACTTACCTCTAAACTCGCAAGATGTTTCCATGGTCGTGCGCTGTTGATTATATCCCGGTGGTTTAGATTTCACGGAGTTCGCCTTGCGTCGTTATCCCATATCTCCGGGGTGATGATGTGCAATATGTAAAAGTGTCAGAGATAAGTGTTCCGAGGCATTCTTTAGGAGTCTGTAATATCGTTGCCTGTAGTATCGTTGCAGTTCTGATATTCCAGTTGACAGTGACAAAATCCTGCTGTACCGCAGGTACTGTTTGACAGCTTCTACGGATCCAACACCAATCCTAAGCTGAAGCTTCTTGCGCTGCAGTTTACGACTCACATCATTCAACAGTGAGTAACTCAGATCCACGTGTACTTTGGCGTGGTCCTTTTCCGAGCTCGATTTTCCGCAAATCACAGTAGAAGCTACGCATAATGTGTACAATCCTTGAGACTCATGGTCGCCTTCGTTTGTGAATTGCAACGTTTTGTTTGCATACCATGGCTGGCATCAGTGACCCAGTGTTGTTGTTGATGCCTCACAAAACTCGGCAGGCTTTCCTGTGGCAACCACCTTATCACTTCGGAGGCTACTGCCACCACCCCATTGTTACCGTCCATTCCTCGTGGGCCCGGCTGGACACCGCTTGTCACGGTCGCCGCCGCCGTGCCATCCCCAGTTCGACGGAGGCGCGGCTCGCGCCGCTGGGCACCATGATCCTGGGCCTGCTGCACGGCGTGGTGGCCGAGAAAAAATCGGACGCCCGCCTGCGCTCGGCCGCCTACAGCGCCATCGGCCGGCTGGGCCAGAAACTGCCGGCCGTCATCACGCGGGACCTCAACGTGGTCAAGATGTTCTTCGACGCCCTGGAGCAGGTGCGTGCCCGCGAGCGGCCAGGGAAGATAGGCTGCCGTGGCCAGAGTCTGTTACGCCGAAGGTGCGACAGGTGGAGTTGGATTGTTGGGGCTGGTGGGGAGTGGTCAGCGGAGTGTTGCGGGAAGGCTGGACCTATCGTTCAGACGAGCGTTTTTTCCAGGTTGGTATCATGTCTGGTCCTGTGATTTGCTCTGATTAGTCAGGAATGATTATCACGTTTTAGTTTGTTTGAGTCTACTGCCTTCATTGAGCTGCTTCTTCAGTGCTCGTTTGTATCTGTCTGCCCGTGGCTGCTCAGGAGGAGTCGGAGACGGCCCAGTTCGCGCAGGACACTCTGCAGCTGCTGGCGACGTCGCTGCGCCAGCTGGACGACGCGCAGCAGACTGTGATGGAGGCGCTGCTGGCCTCCTGCCTGGAGCGGGAGAGCGCGCGGGTGCGCCAGGTGGCCGTGCTGTACGCGGCCGTGGTGTTCCCGGAGAGGCACGCCGTCTCCCGGCTGCAGCTGCTGCTGGCCACCGCCGACAGGTCAGCCGACAGACTCGTTCGTTCCGTCGATATTGCAACGTAGGTGTGTGGTCATAATTACCATGCGTCTGTGCGTGTGGAAGGATACAGTGTACGGATGTACACAGTCTGAAATGAGAAGTCTGTGTCGTGCTGTCTAGTTATTTATCCCACAGTTTGTTGTCATGGATGTAACTTAATTTTAGACCATTTCGTAAGACTTGTGCGAAGCTACCAAGCACCATAGCTGGTTTTTGTATTGTTGACGTTTCTGTGTGGTTCCAGCCAGGAGGAGGTGTCGTCAGAGGCATTAAAACACTTGAAGCTACTGGACAAAGATAATCAGGAGAAGGACGGCTCCAAGATCCGGGAGTTCCCGGACTTTGCCGAGATGATGGACTGCGTCACCAAGAAAGTGACGGAGCGGGAGGCCAAGAAACAGACCACCAGCATCGCGAACAAAGTTCTGCCGTTCCCTCCGAAGGCCTTCGAAATGGTGCGTTTACTGTGGTCAGCGGCCAAGGTTTGCGTTTTTGCCCTGACTGTTCAAGCTTCCGAGGTTTATCCAGCTATGGGATTTGGTTTTGTCGTTTAATTGTGCATGTTCTTACAGCATGATGCATACTTCTGAGAAAACCACTAACATTTTGGTCATGGCGATGGCGTTATGGTATGACATAGCTGGAGTGAGGAAGCCTTCACGTTCCCACAGGTGCACGAGTTTCCCGGACATGCCTGAACATTCTCCCCGCGTTCGACAAATCCGTTGCCTGTGCCTGTGTCTGCAGCACCGGGCGGGCACAGCTGACCGTTCTCCCCATGTCTGGCAGATTACCCGGTACCTGAGCCTGTGTCTGCAGCACCGGGCGGCGCCGGCCGGCCCGGTGACGCTGCAGCTGGTCCGCGGCCGGTCGGCCGGCCTGTCTGCGGCGCTGCAGTCGCCATCGCTGGCCGCGCCTGTGCAGAGCTACCTGCGGCTGGCGGTGCGGCTGCTGCGCGCCAGCGTCACGGACGCGCCGCTCTTCTGCCTGCTGGAGACGGTGGCGGCCGCGCCCGAGCGGCTGGCCGCCCAGCTGGTCGACAAGCTCGACTGGATCCAGGTGCGCCCGCCGGGCCGGGAAGTGGGCCTGCCGCAGAGACCACTGGGCTGCTTTTAAGGCTTATTAAAGGCCTTTGTGCTGTTACTGTATGTTCCAAAGATGTTAATGCGAACATTTCTTGTTTTTGAACACCGTTTTCCAGGATGTAGTTACTGACATTTCTTGTTTTTGATGAGGCAGAGTATCGAGTCGTGAGAGCTGTCATTGGTTGTGGTAGCTGAGCTCTCTCTCTCTCCGGGGATTCACAGACGCTGGTGTCGTATCCTCGTGAGGCGGTGCGAGTGCACGCGGCTGAGCTGTACGGAGTGGTAGCCGCAGCCAGTCTGGAGGACCAGCAGTTCGCCCAGGGCCTGAATCAAGTGCACCAGTTGGCCACCAGCAAGGTAGGACACGTGGTGAACGGTCTGGAGGGTATGACGTGGGGCTGGTTGAGTACGTGCTGGACATATCGCCGACAGACAACGTAGGAAACACTGGTTACGACCGGTTGGTTCGGGGATTGCCGGTTATGCTCTGAGTGTATGTAGGCACGTGATAAATACGCATCCGATGCCGTCCGGCTGTAAGTTATCGATGCTCAGACCGTACTTGTGGGTGGAGACCAGGACACTGGATTATAGCACTTCGGTTCTACCGGGGCATGAGGCGTATGGAATCGAAGGCCATCAAGGTGAAGTATCTTCTGACGTCTCCTTTGTCATCTCTTTTACCACCCATCCAGTATTTTCCCACTGCCCGTGGCTTCCCCTCTGCCATGTCGTTTGTCATCACTGTGACATATCGTTTGCCCTCATTTTCAGTTCTCCTTTGCCAGCTCTCACATCTTTTGTTACACCTCCCCTGCCGTCCGTCTGGCATCTGATGTGCATTCTGCCGCGCTGCCACGTCTGTCGCTCAGCCTCCGCCTTCCCGCCTCACATCCTCAGTGTCTACGCGCGTGCCGTTGTCTTTGACGGCCATTGACGTGCCGGCTGCCACCGCCAGGTGCTGGAGCAGCAGCACGGTGGCCTGCTGGCGCTGGGACACTGCCTGTCGCGGCGCGCCAGGGCCGGCCGGCCGCCGGCCAGGGACGACGACAGCGTCATCCAGTTGACGGCAGACCTTTGTGAGTGGTCGGCTGTCGCGTTCAGCTGCGTCCGTTTGGAGGACGAGCGCTTCGTTTCACTTACCACGAAAGGCCGGAGATGAGTCGAAGGAAGCTGTGGAATTGTGGCAGAAATGTCATGTTAACACCGGTAGAAATGTGTTTCTTTCGTCCGCTACGTGTTTGTGTGTATGTGTGTATGTGGGGGGCCTTGGGTCCGTCCCCCATTAGCCTGCTCTGAAGCAGGAACAGTGTGGCGTGTGCCGCCACCGTCTGCGCGTGGTGCGCCGGTCCCTGCTCCGCGCTCCCCGCTGACCGCCGGCCGGCCGCAGTGGCGTACCTGGAGTCGGGCCAGCCGCCGCTGCTGGCCGCCTGCCTGGACGCACTGGCCGAAATGGGCCGCACCGGGCCGCTGCCGGTCCGGACCGGGCCTGCCGACCAGAAGTCGCCGCCCTCCAGACACTACGTCATCACCCGACTGCTCAAGGCTGCCACCGACAAGGCGCTGCCGTCAAAGGTACGCTCCCAGTTGTGGAGACTGCAGCAGTCGCTCTCTTGGATAGGAAACTCGTCATCGTGACAAAGACATGTGCTCTTTGGTACCCGAAATGCGTGCGCGGGAGATACGGCTTTCTATGGCGTTTGTCAAAGCTTACGTCTAAAGCGACTCATGCTTCATTGGTGCTCTGATGCGGTGTGGTGTTGCTATCGTGATGGTTGAAAGTCCTGGCTGGAGTTCGGGTGGTGCAACAACTGATGTCACAGACTGGCACGCCAAGTGACCGAACAGCCGAGGCGTCGATAGGTAAATTGATAGCCAGTGCCGTGCTTTGAGCTTGAGTCCATGGCGTTTAGTGACGGCAGTCCCTCATCTTCAGACACGGGAGCGGGCCATTGTGGCCTGCGGCTGCGTCTGTGTGGGGGACCCGACCATGGCCTTCCGACGGGACATCGTGCAGCACTTCCTGTCCGTCTCCAGTGAGGTGAGCCCGGACTACATGGCCGCGGAGACAGTGGCGTGGAACAGACCACGTTTTTGATGTTCGTAACCTATGAACTTCTCCGTATCCGCGCGCCAAATCTCGGAATGAATCTGGTTTCGGAAGGTTAACGCTTGCTTAATCCATCATCAGTCCCCTGAGCCCGTATGCGCGCTCTGTCCCCGCATCTGAACGCTATGTGCGCGGCCCGTGAAGCCCGCGTCGGCCTTGCGTTAACGGCACGCCGGCTGCGTCTCAGCTGGACGAGCTGGAGATCCAGATGGCGGTGGGCGAGGCGCTGGTGTGCGCCGTGCTGGGGCCGCTCTCGGCCGAGGCTCGGGACCCGTGGCGGGCGGCGACGGACGACGACGCCCTGCCGCCGCCCGCCGCCGTCCCCTCCGCCGGCGCTGAGCCCTACCGGCCGGACGAGCTGCTCAGCTGGCTGCTGCGACAGCTGCTGGAGAACCAGCTGACGCAGGTGAGCGCGCCGCGCCGCCGGCTGGCAGCGTCACGCGGCCGCCGACCGGGGTCTGGAGGTGGAGTTTCCGGAAATTTGGACAGGCTTGAGTGCAGCAGCACGTTGAGCATCGCCGTTTGTACCACTGGAGAACCTTCGCGCCATGCAGATAGTTGGGGCTCGCGTCAGATGTCTCGTTCTCTCATGTGTTGCAGTTTTTTTCCTTATGGTACCATTTTTGACTTCCGCATCAAGATGAAAGTCGGTCTGAACAAGTCCGTAATTCCATTGTTTCTCGCTGTGTCAGTGGCTTGATTGCCGGTCTTGTCTTGTGAGCTGACAACAGTCCTGTCGCAGACGCATCCTAGGGTGCGCCAGTCGGCAGGCGTCTGGCTTCTGGCGCTGGTCAAACACTGCCAACACCTGCAGCCACTCAAGGACAGTCTGGCCGTCATCCAGGGTGCCTTCATGGAACTGCTGGCCTCCGGCAACGGTCAGTCAGCGGCAGCAGCGGCGCTTGCCGCAGTCGGGTGGCCATGGATATAAACTCGGCCGTCGCATTCGGAAGTGCTGTGTGTACGCAGGACCTTCAGTGGATAGACGCGTAATGTTCTGCGTGGCAAGACGCAGCAATGATTTGCATCGAGTCGTCTTTCCAACGTGACTACATTTTACGAGCCTTCGGCTCCGTTTTTGTTTCATCTGCTCGTTTTGTGGTAGCATGACTCCGGCTTTTTCTTTGTTCGTGCTCGGCGATCGGCAGCCGGAGCCGGGACTCTGTGTTCGGACCGCGGCGGGCCGTGTCCTCACACGGCCGCCGCCGGCTGACGGCCCGCACCGCGCCGCCAGACCTGGTGCAGGAGGCCGCCTCCAAGGGCCTGGCGCTGGTGTACGACTCCGGGGACGAGCAGCAGCGCGCGCAGCTGGTGGACGGCCTGGTGTCGGCGCTGACCGGCGCCCGGCCCGCCACGCAGAAGGTCACCGACGACACCCAGCTGTTCGGACAGGGCGAGCTCGGCAAGGACCCTTCTGGGTGAGGGGCGGCGCGCGCCAGAGGGACGGCTTGTGGACCCCGACACTGTCCTGGTCATGGGAACGATGTTCGAAGAGATCTATGCGTTTTGTTGCACTACTCTGTGGATGCATCGCTGGTGAGTAACGTCATTCCTTTTCGCGAGTTGTGCATGACGTCTGGGAGGCCTTCTCTTGATTCTAGTTAACTGGTATTGCTTTTAATTTACTGTCATCCACGAGCAGCTCATCTGAACAGAGCGAGTCAGTCATTTCGTGTTCTTTGAGCGCTAGCCGGGCGTTGTGCAGCTGGTTTTCGGCCCGGCTGATCCACTCGTCTTTGGGTCCAGCGGCCAGCTCTCCACCTACAAGGAGCTGTGCTCTCTGGCGTCGGATCTGAACCAGCCGGACCTCGTCTACAAGTTCATGACGCTGGTCAATCACAACGCCGCCTGGAACTCACGCCGCGGTGCCGCCTTCGGGTTCTCCTCCATCGCCGCTCGGGCTGGCGGCGCGCTGACGCCCCACCTCGGCAACATCGTGCCCAAACTGTACAGGTCGGTGATACCTTGCCCCGACAGAACCCACTGTGAGGCATCATTGTGGTTAGGCTGCAGTGTGTATAGCAAATATCACCACTGGTGTTGGCTGTTCCATTCAGAAAAATAAATATTTAACAAGCAAGGAGTAAAACTGTCCCAATTTATTGTATCGTTGAATTTCGTGATTTGGTATTAGACCTAATAGGGGTGCGTGGCATGGAAAAACATTCTTTCCTGCCCACATGGGGTACGAAATTTCAGCCATCTACATTACATGTTGCATCTAGGGACGTTCTCCCCCTCGCACCTGGGCAACGGAACACGCAGCAGGGCAACACTGGTTAAGGTTGTCTGGTCAACATCCCTCTGGCTTCAGTTTTGTTGGAGACATTCGCGACACATTCGTTCTGGTGCACTGGCCTGCTAGCTTGTTTATTCTGTTCTGCCTCAGATTTTCCACGAGCCACTTCGTTTTTGGCGCTGTTTCTGCTCATCCAAAAGCCCTTCTAACTCGATGTGTTCTGCAGGTACCAGTTCGACCCGAAGCCTCAGGTGCAGCAGACGATGCGCTCCATCTGGGCCTCTATCGTGCCCGAACCGAGCAAGACGATCCAGCAGTACCTGCCGCAGATCATGGACGAGGTACGACTGCTCTCTCGAGCGTGATCACTCTCCCCCGCCGCAACTGACGGCAACCGTGACGGGCGGTGCGAGTTGTCGCCCCACGGGTGACAAGTGCAGATGTTGGCTGCATGTGCTGACCCGTCTGACTGGTAACCTGCGTCCCTCCTGACCAGCCTGAGACGCCCTCTGCCGGCTGCTGCAGGTGCTGACCCGCCTGTCGGACAACATGTGTCCCTCCTGACCAGCCTGAGGCCCTCCGCTGGCTGCTGCAGGTGCTGACCCGTCTGACAGACAACCTGTGGCGCGTGCGCGAGTCGTGCTGCGCGGCGCTGGCCGAACTGCTGTGCAGCGGCGGCGGCACGCTGGAGCCCGTGCTGGACCGGCTGCCGGACATGTGGACCACCCTGTTCCGGGTGCGGGACGACATCAAGGAGTCGGTCCGACTGGCCGCCCACAAGACGCTGGAGGTGCTCAGCAGGGTCAGTGGCCGGCCAGCCTGCCGCTGCGGTGTTTGAGCGCCAGTCATGATCTGTTAACGACCTGTTTTTTGCACTCATTTGGTGGATGTGCCGCAGGTTTCACTGTTCGTTGTGTCGTATGTCATGAATGTTAGATTAGCTCCGTTGGAATCAAAGTATGACGCCGGCCGTGTCATGTCTCCTTGCACTCCGTCTCCCTGCTCTCTGGGCCTTGTGCGCTCCTTCTCCAGGGTCACATATCGGCTCACGTCGTCTCCCTCCCGTGCCCGCCATGTAAGGTGTCTCCCGTTTGATGTCTGGTCGCCTCGTAGCCGTCTTCTGCACCACTGCATTACATGTATCCGGTTTTGTTCCGTCATAGTTTGGCTCCCAGTGATGCCCGCTGACCGGTCCGGTGTGTGTCCGTCCCCCCCCCCCCGGCAGGTGTCTGTCCGGCTGTGTGAGCAGCAGTCTCCCAGTGATGCCCGCTGACCGGTCCGGTGTGTGTCCGTCCCCCCCCCCCCCGGCAGGTGTCTGTCCGGCTGTGTGAGCAGCAGTCTCCCAGTGATGCCCGCTGACCGGTCCGGTGTGTGTCCGTCCCCCCCCCCCGGCAGGTGTCTGTCCGGCTGTGTGAGCAGCAGTCTCCCAGTGATGCCCGCTGACCGGTCCGGTGTGTGTCTGTCCCCCCCCCCCCCGGCAGGTGTCTGTCCGGCTGTGTGAGCAGCAGTCTCCCAGTGATGCCCGCTGACCGGTCCGGTGTGTGTCCGTCCCCCCCCCCCCGGCAGGTGTCTGTCCGGCTGTGTGAGCAGCAGTCTCCCAGTGATGCCCGCTGACCGGTCCGGTGTGTGTCCGTCCCCCCCCCGCAGGTGTCTGTCCGGCTGTGTAGAGCAGCAGTCTCCCAGTGATGCCCGCTGACCGGTCCGGTGTGTGTCCGTCCCCCCCCCCGGCAGGTGTCTGTCCGGCTGTGTGAGCAGCAGTCTCCCAGTGATGCCCGCTGACCGGTCCGGTGTGTGTCTGTCCCGCCCCGGCAGGTGTCTGTCCGGCTGTGTGAGCAGCAGTCTCCCAGTGATGCCCGCTGACCGGTCCAGTGTGTGTCCGTCCCCCCCCCCGGCAGGTGTCTGTCCGGCTGTGTGAGCAACAGGACTCGGTGAAGCTGAGCCAGCGCTCCATGGCGCTGGTGCTGCCCGTCCTGCTGGAGACGGGACTGGCCTCCAGCGTGGCCGAGGTCCGCGCCATCAGGTCGGTCCCGCTCCACCGCAGCGGCGCGCGGGGACGGGACGGGGGCGGCGCGACCGTTCGGATGATGGGGTCCGCTTGAGAAGCTCGATCACAGGAGTTCCATGCGGGTGTGGTCCGTCCGCGGTCAAACGGGTCCTGCGGAATCCGTTCTAGTGTTCAAGCTGAGGTGCTTGGGGACACGTTGCGAACGTCGATCCGCTTGGCAGTAGTGCAGATTCTGACTGATGGTATTAGTGGCTCGGCATCTCAGTGAAATGGATTCTTTCCACTGCTGCTGACGTCCTCACACTCATGCCTCTGCATGCGGGCGAGTTAAGCTCCAGTGCCACTGCTCACCTCCTCGCCGTGGTCAGCGTGCGGCTGAGTGTGACCGCGCCGTCGACGCCGGCAGCCTGTCGACGGTGATGAAGCTGGCCCGCACGGCCGGCCCCCAGCTGCGGCCCCACCTGAGCCTGCTGGTGCCCGCCCTGCTGGAGGCGCTCTCCACGCTCGAGTCGCGCGCCATGCGCGGCGTCAGTGTGGCGTACGGCCACCAGGCCGACACTCAAGAGCTCGTGGACAAACAGCGGCTCAACATTACCAAAGACTCGCCCATGTTCAAGACCCTGTCGCAGGTGGGAGGGGCGGGGCCTGCTGCGGCCGACCGGGATTGGAGCGTTCGAGCGCCGGGAGCTGTGATCTCAGAGGAGCGCAGATATTGGCGTTTGTTTGTTGGAAGTTCGTCTCGTTGCAGTCGCGCCTGAGTGGATGTGTGAAGTATCAGGCCCACGTGTGGTCGTGTGGGCCTATCCAGAGTATTGACGTGCACCACGGTATTGAGCCATCGTTCCGCAAGTATAATGCGTGACTTTCATGAGACATCCCGAAATGTTTGTGCAGCCTCAACATCTGAGTCCTCCCCTACCCCTCAAGCAGTATCTGACCTCGCCCCTGGTTAACTTCCATCTCACTGCCACCCATGCTCCATGGTGCTGTGACTCCCACATGACGCCGCCACCCGTGCGTAGCTCTCGCTTGACCCGGCCGCCGGCGTGTGTTGCAGTGTATCCAGTACGTGGACGCGACCGAGGCCGGCCTGATCGTGCCCCGGCTCTCGGAGCTGATGAAGCGCAACACCGGCCTGGGCACCAAGTGCGGCGTGGCGCTGTTTGCCGCCCGGCTGGCCGTCGAGCGGCCGCTGGCGCTCCAGCAGACGGCCGGTGAGCGGGCACGCGACGGCCAGCGAAGTTCGTGGGCGGTGGGGGGGGGGGGAGGAGTGGAATAGGATGTTGTCTGGTTTCATCTGGTCATGGGGTACCAGTGGTAGTTTTTCGTGTGTGCGTTTGTGATTTTTCTTGCGGAATTTTAGCTTCTCGCACAAACTGATAGTCGGGAAGACGCACATGTACGCACGCCGTATAGGTGGAAAAGACGACGTTAAATGACCCGGCATGCGTAAGATCAAACGTAAGACATGATGCACCATTACGATGTCAGCTACTGTTTGTCTGTCTAGTTCAGACGCTGTTCATTGAAATCAGTATACAGCTGTATTCCGTCTCGATAGCGTGGCGTGCCTGGAACACGTGGAGTAAATCGGCGCGGTGTCTGTCCGGCGCGTGCAACACCGCGCAGCTGTTGTGACGCCGGCCGGGCCGCCTCCGCCAGGGAAGCTGCTGTCGACGCTGGTGCACGGCATGCAGGACCGGAACGTGACGGTGCGGCGGTGCTGCGCCTCGGCCTGCGGTAACGTCTGTCGCGCCGCCCGCGCCTCCTCCGTGGAGAAGCTGATCGCCAAGCTGCGCACCTGGTACATGGAGGCCGAGGGTGAGTGCTGCCGGACTGAGAGAGGAGGCGGTCGGCGCGCCGAAGGGAGAAACGTCGGGGAAGCTGCAAGTGGACGTGGTGCTCTGGTGGTGGAGTTTCAAGACAGACGTTTGTGTGTGGCCGAGCGGAATGTGAAGCAGAAGTTTGAGTCAGGAATTCGTGCTTATTCAGGCTTCTCTCAAGAGAGACAGGGCACATACTTCCATTCATACAGAACTGTGTCATGTTGCACAAACCTCACGTTGCCATTTCAGTGTTGGGTGCCGTCTCTCTCCGTGTTTACGTCTCCGGTTTTACCCGTCGTCCGATGAGAACCATGGCGTCTTGTTTGCCGCCCTTGGTTTCCGACCGACGGAGGCCGTCCTGAGACTGCACGTCGTGATCAGTATGGCCCAGAGCCTTGTACTGGCCGGAACCGTGGTCTGATGCGGCTCTCCGCTGGTTCACAGACCAGACTCTGAGGCCCGTGTACGCCCAGGCGCTTCAGTCACTCAGTCAGCACAGTCCCAGTCAACTGAAGGAACACGCTGCCGACGCCGCCAGTCTGGCCTTCTTCGCCATGCACGCCGAGAAAACGCCAGGTAAAACGACCTCACAAGTAGGAACAGTGACAGCTTTGGATTTCTATGCGCATACGCCGATGGCGATTTTTATGCTTTTCAGTCTTTTAAACTGTACATTAAACATTAAACTGTACATTACTACAACTGTACATTGTTAAACGTACAACTGTACATTGTCGCGTACGTTAAACTGTACGCGATTTTTGTGCACGAGCGCTCCAGTCGGCCGTGAAGTTCTGCAAGTGCTGGCGTTTCACGTACCGGCCCGCCGGCCCGGTCTGACCCGCCGCCCCGGCCGCGCCGCGCAGAGACGGAGCCCGAGCTGGCTATGTGGGAGGAGGTCTGGGGCGAGCTGGCGCCCGGCACCGAGGGCGGCCTGCGGCTCTACTTGCCCGAGGTGGTGGCGCTGTGTCGCGCCGCGCTGGCCGGCACCTCGTGGCCGTTCAAGGCGCAGGCGGCGGCGACGCTGGGCGCAGCGGCCGCGCGGCTCTCGGCCGGCCTGGCCGCCGACCAGCTGGAGCCGGTGCTGGCCGCGCTGCTGGCCGCCCTGCCCGGCCGCACCTGGGACGGCAAGCAGGCGCTGCTGGTCGCGCTGGCCGACGTCTGCCAGAACTGCACGGCCGCCGTACAGCGGCCGGCCGAACTGGCCGACGCCGTGCTGCGCGAGGCGGGCCGAGAGCGCGTCGACTACAAGACGCACGCGGTGGCGGCGGCCGGCCGCGTGCTGCGCGACCTCCAGCTGGACAGGTTCGGCCAGCTGTACGACCTGGTGGCCCCCTACGTGGAGGTGAGTGGATTCCTGTGTTGGGACGTCTGCTGGTCGGGATTGCCGGTGACGCGTGCTGTTTCTGGGCTGGATTTTCGGAATTCTTAGCAGTGGGGTGAATAGTTTTTACTCGAAGAGAGTGTGTAGTCTTTGTTTGCGTGTTGTGGTCCCCGTTCGTCCTTCGTCAAACTTAAGCTCACATTTGATGTGCGGGTCTGTAAGTAAGACATGATACCACCCATCTCTTATTCTTTGACGTCGTTGGATGCTTTAAGCACCTCGATCATAGCAAAATGGCGATGGCAAACTTAGTGTCGAGTCTCATCTAGAGACCTCCGTCTGACACTGTTCCCAGCCGCTGTAGGCCGCCATCTTAGCGTGCTCCCGGCTGCTGCAGACCTCCGTCTGACCGTGCTACTGGCCGCTGCAGGCCGCTGTCTGACAGTACTCCCGGCCGCTGTAGGCCGCCATCTTAGCGTGCTCCCGGCTGCTGCAGACCTCCGTCTGACCGTGCTACTGGCCGCTGCAGGCCGCTGTCTGACAGTACTCCCGGCCGCTGTAGGCCGCCATCTTACCGTGCTCCCGGCTGCTGCAGACCTCCGTCTGACCGTGCTACTGGCCGCTGCAGGCCGCTGTCTGACAGTACTCCCGGCCGCTGTAGGCCGCCATCTTAGCGTGCTCCCGGCTGCTGCAGACCTCCGTCTGACCGTGCTACTGGCCGCTGCAGGCCACTGTCTGACAGTGCTTCCGGCCGCTGTAGGCCGCCGTATGACCGTGCTCCCCGTCGCAGGAGTCGCCAGCGGCCGGCGGCGGCACCGGAGACAGCGGCGACGAGGACGAGACGGGCGGCGCGGCCCGGCTCCAGCTGCAGGAAGCCGCCTACACGGCGCTGGGCCGCGCCTGGCCTGCCGAGCAGGAGACCCAGGGTAGGTGACCGATCACCGCCGCCGGTGACAGTGCCCGCAGCGCTCTGACGATTGTAGCCCGTGGTCTGAAGTCACGCAGCTGACGGTGTATGCTGCGGTCTGAGTTGGCCAACCTTGATGTGTTGATTTGAACCTGTGGGCGGCGTTCCGCTGCTATGCGGGTTCGCGTTCTGGCTGCGATGCGCCAGCGTCCTGCCGCCCGCCCCAGCGATCCCTCCGCCGTCGTTGCAGCGGTGTAATGGGTGTGGCACGTGACCGCCCTGTACCCTCGCCTGACGAACCTGCCTGGACTCGCTGCTGCGACGTACTGGCCCCAGTACTGGGCCTCCCTCTCCTCCCCCTGACGACTGGCCTGGGCCCGTTACAGCGGCGTACTGGCCCCGGTACTGGGCCTCCCTCTCCTCCCCCTGACGACTGGCCTCGTCCCGTTACAGCGGTGTACTGGCCCCGGTACTGGGCCTCCCTCTCCTCCCCTGACGACTGGCCTGGACCCGTTACAGCGGCGTACTGGCCCCGGCACTGGGCCTCCCTCTCCTCCCCCTGACGACTGGCCTCGGCTCGTTACAGCGGTGCACTGGCCCCGGTACTGGGCCTCCCTCTCCTCCCCCTGACGACTGGCCTCGGCTCGTTACAGCAGCGTACTGGCCCCGGTACTGGGCGTCCCTCTCCTCCCCCTGACGACTGGCCTCGGCCCGTTACAGCGGCGTACTGGCCCTGGTACTGGGCCTCCCTCTCCTCCCCCTGACGACTGGCCTCGGCTCGTTACAGCAGCGTACTGGCCCCGGTACTGGGCCTCCCTCTCCTCCCCCTGACGACTGGCCTCGGCTCGTTACAGCGGCGTATTGGCCCCGGTACGTGGCGGCGCTGTCGGCGGCTATGCCGCGCTCGACGCGCGTCCACCAGCTGGCGATCGTGTCGTCGCTGCGGCCGGTGACGGCGCGGCTCTGGCTGCTGCACCGGCCGTCGGCTGAGGAGGACCAGCCGCGTCTGGTGGAGGCCGCCCACCAGCTCGGACTGATCCTGGCCGCCGCGTTAGGTGAGTGTCTACCCCTCCCGCTCCGGCTGCGTGCTGTGCGGTGGTGATTTGTCGTGTTCGGCTGAGGAGGGAACGCGGGGATGGTTTGCTCTCAGGTCGTGGTGCTAGTTTTTGCCGTGGAGGACTTAACATGTGGACTCGTAAAACTGCGTAAGATCGCTGTTATGATATTTAATTCGAGGACAGTAAGTTTTGCGTTTGTTTTTACTCTGTCGTAGCTTTTAAAACATTCCGTTAGTGAGGTTATAAAATTGTGATGTCAGTTTGCTGCTGTCAGTTTGGTTTTCATCTTCATGTTGTTTTGAAACTCTTCAGCCCAGAAAACTTGTGATATCAGTTTTGTTTATTCGTTGTTTTAGGGTTTTGTATGTTTCGCGTTTTTTTTGCAGAGGTGCCAAAGTACCCTAGTTTGCGCCGGGAAGCGTTGGCTGTGACCAGAGCTGTGCTCAGCGCCGTCCGCGACCTGAAAGAGAAGCTCAACTTCCCGGTGCTGGCGACAGTGGGCGCTCTGAACGTTCGCCTGACGCCGGCCCTGGAGGCTGCCAAAGCGGACCCGAACCACGACATCCAGGCATCGGCCGCTGAGGCGACCCAGCTGATGGCCCAGCTGGACCAGTGACGGCCGCGCCCGCCCCTGTGACGGTGCTGTGACGTCACAGGGGTGCAGTGGGTGATGAGGCGTGTGGCGGGCTGAAAACTGTCCCTGACGGCAGATGTCAGGGATAGCTGCCTTAGGACCGGGAGGCATTGGCGATGATGAGTTGTGAATTGAACAGAGAACTACCGAGCTGTGTTTTGCACACCAGGGACAGACGATGAAATGATCAGACGAGGAGCCGCAGACTTAGAAAGACTCGCCGTTATTTGTGCCGGCTCGCTTGCTCGTACGTGCTTTAAAATTTTGTTGGCAATATCAGCAGTCGTAAACATTGTATTCTCAGAAGTGGAAAATAAAAACCAAGCCAAAGTATTTCTTTGGACAAGGAACCGTCTGTCCTGTGTGTCGTCCTGTCGTCGTTTTTTTACGAGTTGAAACGAAGGTTGAGATGGAATAGCACGATAGGTAATCGGCCGCTTCTCAAGTACCTCACCTAGAGGCATGTCTGGGACATTTTTTTCTATCGAAATTTGAGACACGTAGCCTATCTGAAGTTCCGACCGGACACCATGATGTGTTGTGATGACCGGGAACTGGAATAATTACTACCTTGACAATGAGGGCCTCAAATTTCAGGACGCTGAGGCTAATTTAAACATCGGCAGCAGCCAATGATTTCACATAGTTTTCAAAGGGCCACTGATTTTGCGAACTGTTTGTTAGCGAAGTGAAACCTTGAACACTGCCGAGTAACCTTCCTCAACTCCAGGTGACGTAGAGGTCATCAGAACTACAGAGAATTCATGTTGATACGTTTTCTGTGTGTCGTACATAGTTTTGATGTATTCAGTCACTGGGGAGGCTGAAGTGCATTGAGACGCGGCTGAGGTGTATGTAGATTACACGGGCTTTACTCATCTCAACTATTTCGCACGACAGTTTACGGCTGACGATTTTTCTCCGGCGCTCAAATAAATACGAATATTTACGCGATTCGTTAACAAAATTAAATCTAAAGCATACGCAGTACAAACATTACGTAAATATTTTTGGTAAGCGCAAGCGCTAGAAGTGCATGCACGGAATAGCATCCTTGACCAACATGCATCAGTGCAGGTCACAAGTGAATCTAGACCATGTACGTCTTGGAAGGCGAGGGCAAGTCTTCATCTGGATAACGCAGCCTACCCCTGAACGTCCCCTCGTTTTTCGGTCGCTGTTTCTCTGTTCTAAGAACTGACATTTACAGAAGTGTCATTTCGAAAACAAAAACCCCTTTGATTTACTTCGGAAACCGGGGGCTTAGTCATGTTCGCCTTGGGTTTTCCTGCAAAAGCGAGAGCGCATGGCGCCGAAGGCCCTTCTCTGGATCTGCCGGTGGCGCGGATGAGGAAAGATATATTCCGACCAGAGGCGCGGGAACTCCCCCACAGCTGGAGAGGAAGACGTTAGGGTGGTGGTGGTGGGGGGGGGGGGAGGAAAGAAGCGTTTTGGGCCAATTCTCTCCAATAAACGTCCACATGGTCATTGCCAAATCTCCAAAAAATTGGGGGTGGGGGAGGGACGAGGCAGTGGCCCGCCCCCGGTTCCGCGCCCTTGATCCCAACTGACTTGAGGTTAGCTTTGAAATAGATATGTCCATGCGTACAGCCGCGCTCGATGCACCATGTGTGGTTTTGCATCCGTGTCGGCTTTTAGTTTCGGCTTCATTTTGATCACTAATTCTGAACAAGTGTTACCCAGTAAGATTCCCACAGTGCAAACAAAATTCGGGGTAACATGGTCATATAGGTTCCGCCAAACGAGACAGTACAGGGTAACTGCAACTTCGTTACGCCGTGTTCGTGAGCTGATGGATGCAAACCTTTTGTTCCACCTTCGGATCGTTACCATGGAAGGCTACTTAATTAGCACTACACGACATACCTAGTATGTGATCTAGTGCTAATTGCTGCACCGCATTCCTAAGGATAATTCAAACGATTTTTACCTTAAATCAACCAGATTCAGACCCTGTACTGGTAAGCAAATGATTTTTTACTGATTCAAACCTTCTAACCTTCTGTGTCTACCTCTGCCGTGTGGCGTTCTACCCAAGATAACTACATTCTACCGTCTTCTAATGTCAACAGCCTCGGCCCGCCTGGAGGCGATTGTGGCGGCGTCGACGACCTCTCGGTGTATGCCCGCTCATGACGGGAATCTGACAGACCCGGCGGGGGTTCGTTGGAGTGAGGCTGCATATTTCCCCACTATCTGTGGGGTAAGGCAGTGAACTTCGGATCACCTCTCAACAAGGTACAGTGTTTTCTGTACGTAGGGGACCGAACGGCGTGCTCGGCCGTCGGTTTGTTTATTTTTGGGACGTTGATTGAAGTGCCACGTCGACGATCTGCATTGTTTCCATTGTGTACTATGGTGGCTGGTTGATTCGGTGATGGATTAATTAATTTGTTCAGATGTTGAGACTTAGCATCAGATCCCAGTATGCATGGCTTGCATGAACTGCGTAGTATGTGGTTTCAATGATAAACCTGTTGTTTCAATGATAAACCTGATATATGCCCCTTCTCAGGAGCATTCAAGACACGGTTTTGGAGGAGGGCACAGTGCTGTGTAAACAACTCCAGGTTTTGTGCGGTGATACCTGATCTGTGGAGCTGATATGGCCCAAGTGACACTGTATAATTTGATTCTGTTGAAGGTCTAATTGGGTCTGTTTTGTTGTCTAAAATAGGTGGTAGAGGATGTAAGATGAATCCTGGTAATTAAACCAAATGCCACTATTTTCATAATCATTTATGGTTTGTTGTGGCTTTTTGAACCATTTGACCAAGAAACACAACTGTTTTTGTTAGGGATTAGTAAGTGCATCACATGTGATCACATTACATACCCATGGGGCATTACAACATGCTTCATGCAGAGACCAACCTTTTGTTGTGCAGTTTTAAGGGGTGTCCATTTCTTGAAAGTATGCTGTGATGACTTACCCTGCAAGACAGCATTGATGCAAGGGTTCAGGGAAACAAATAATGCATAAAACTCAGTAGATTAAACCTTTTTGAACTTTCCATGAGACTCCACACAACTGTGTGTGAGATTAAATTGAACCATCAAAGATAAGATAATTATTAATTCAGTGCAACTGCTATCAAAAATGGCATTTTTCCTCTCATTTATTTTTGGCAAGGTGTATTATGCTGATAATTTAGATGTGGGAGCACATGTTGAGGTGACAGAAGACAAAGTCTGTGTTGTTCTAGATGAAGGAACACACACACACACACACACTATATACATATATATATATATATATATATATATATATATATATATATATATATATATATATGTATAATGTGTGTTTGTGTGTACTGATACATCATGCATAATATTGCACCAATGAAAAATGAGAACATATGTGCTTCAAATAAGTAAATAAATATGCATATATATATATATATATATATATATATATATATATATATATATATATATATATATCCCGCGCACGACCGTCGGTCCGTCCCGAACATCGGCGACTGGGGGGGGGGGCAGTTGACTGCCCCCCCCTCTAACTCACGAACGGTTGGTCGCACGATAAAAATAAGCATACCGTTGGAAAGCCTGTGACGAGTAGAGCTCGAAACTGGTCTCATTTTTAGTTTTAGATAATATGTAAGCCAATTTACGCCCTATATATGTTTTCTCATAGCCGACTGCATGAGACCGAGAAATGGCCTGAATCTCAAGGGCTGTGACCAATAACGCATCGGTAAAGGCACCAACGCACAAGTAAATGTCCGCGGATGCCGATCCACGTCTAATCTCCCCAGATTTGTTCAATATATACGCCGAAACGTTGAGTTAAAGACACCGTAATTCTCCCGTCAGCCGTCAGTGTGCGCCGCGGCCGTATGCGGTACCAAATTGACGGGAACTAATTTTAGCGTTCCTTTATTTTCGCGAAAAAAGACGATCTATGTCAATTTTATTGATCTTTGTGGTTCTTGTGATGGCTTCTCATGCTTAAATTTTGGAAAAATTGATTAGTTACCAATCTACAAAGTTGGCGGAGCTTTATTCGCGAGAGTCTGTTTATTTCCAAAATATGCTACTTTTTCAAACTTTTTGAGGTTCTTGGTATTTATTACGTCTGTGCAAGCTAGTTCTGCCATTTTCTACCCATTCTGAGTAATTCATCGTCGATTTTGACGGCGGTTCATTTTGGCCCACTACAGTTATTCGTGACCTGACCCCAGGTCAATGAATGGAAGTCAGTGATACTTTGCCCAATGACGGTAACTAGATGTCTGCTTCACTCCACATTAAAAATGCTATGGAATATTCCGTCAATTTCCGAAAAAACGGCGATATGCTTAAAAATGGGCTTGACCTTAGGTCAATGACCCGGAAAATTCCGAAAAATTTGAGATAGCAGATTTGTTGCATCTATCACGGTCATTAATCCCTGAAAGTATTATTGAGATATCTTGTTTTGCGAAAAAGTTAGAGGGCACTAAACTTTTTTTGACATAGGTCTGTTTGACCTGACCTAGGTTAGGCACCTAGCCTGACCTGAGGTCAAAATTTTGACACGAGACGTAAAATTGATGGAGCAAAAGGTACACAAAGTTTCGTAACTCTGTGTTTGTTGGTTCTCTCGCAGTCCCAGAAAAACCTCAGGGGGGGCAGTCAACTGCCCCCCCCCCCAGTCGGGGACGGGATATATATATTTATATATATATATATATATATATATATATATATATATATATATATTAATGCATACTTGATTACCATGCCATTGTAACCTGGATATTCCACTCTCATAAAGGTGTTAAGGGTTATCATAAAGTGCTCTGATGTGTGCAAGTCCACCCAATTGCAAAGGTGCTCTATAAGAGTTAAACATGAGGTTTAAGTGTCCATTCATCCATTGTGGCACAAAGACAAACAGTTGGATAAAATCAGCTGTATTAAATGAAGAAGTTTGTCAGGATGAAACTGCGTTTTGTGGAGGGCCATCTCTTATGTTGCTTAGCATTAAAGGTGATACTGAGATATGGTGCAAAATAACCTGAGGTGTTTAGGTTGAGGCAGCCTGGAAGAGCAAATCCATGGGGGGTACAAAACTGCCAAATGGTAGGATGAGTATGAATACTGCAGCATTCCAAAATGTTGCACAAATTGTGCCAAGTAATTGCTTTTTCTCTCAAAGCATGTCAGAAATTTAAATAATAGAATATTTATCATCTTTTATTTTTGTGAAATCCTTTTAAAACATTTAGAATATACATTATCTGGTTTTGGCTACTGTTTCAAGACTGGTAAAAAGTAGGCTATCTTCCCCCCTTCCCCAGTCTGTCCCACATGCCCAGAAATATGATCCACTCATTTTTGACATGAATAGGGGACATTGGTCAGTTGATAGTTCAGTTGGTAGAGCATCTATCATTGCTTCAAATCTTGGCAAGGTGGATTCAAGTTGCAAAGCATGTGCTTTCAGTGCTTTCTACTTCTTTCTACTTCTACTCTACTTCTGCTCTACTTCTACTTCTACTTTACTGTCTACTTTTACTTGTACTCTGCTTCTACTTTCAGTGCTTTCTACTTCCCCAGCAGTTCACTTGGCAGCTGACTTGTAGAGGGAGACACTGGCTGCTAGGTGACTGTGCCACCCATGGGTCTTTAAGCCCTTTCTATAAAGTTGTTCTGTTAAGCTGGAATTACATGATCAGATATAGGGATCACTCTGTGCAAAAAGCTCTGCATAGTGCAGACTCTGATTTCAGTGTCCTAACAAACTATTTAGGTCAGGTTTATTAAACAAAGGATTCTGGTCATTTCATCTTCACCTCTGGTATGTAAAGCATATAATGGTGTGGAGCACACAAGGTGCATAAGGTCACCAGTATCCAGGCTGAGCCTGTTCTTCTGATTGTTGTAGCTCGTGATGAGTTACATCATCCGGCCGCCAGTGGCGCTGTCGGCAGCCGGCGCGCCGCTCGCGCCGCCGCTCGCCGGTCGCTCCGAGCGGCGGCGCCGACTGAATGCTCGCCGCCTGATTGGTGCGTTGTGCGGCAGGCGGCTCGGTGGCGCCATGCTGCCGACGGACGGCCTTACGCAGAACGCGGCCGCGGCGGATTCGAACGAGGGCGTGCTGCACTACTATCTCACCCACCTCAAGGTACGGCCCGCGCTCGACGGTCCGAGCGGCGCGGTATCCCGCCGGCCCGCGCCGATATGTCCTAGTGGCGCACGGCTGAGACCGCGCCGCCAGACTGTTTTGCGCGCGGGCACTGTCATCGGATCCAAGGGAAAGTGTTGGGTCGCTGACAGTGTTGAGTGGTTGTTCCATGGATCACAGTACGCGTAAATTAATATGATTGAAGTTGGCGGATCGTGACATACATTGCTTTTTCCCTTTTTTCCCAAGCCCTTGCACGTGATGAAATATTATCGTATCGCGCAGTTTTATGGTTATAGAAAGGATTTCTAAAGGCTTAGGTGCCTACGGTGTTTTGGCTTTGTTGTTGACCTAGGCTCTCGAAGAGAAGTAGTTAACCACAATCCAGAATGAAAAGATAACCTGAAATACAATCCCGATCCTGATGATGGTTTAAAACGGAACATGGATCTTATGCCTGCACGTGCACGGGAATTGTTTTTCTGCATTTGTCGATGGTCTGAGCTGTGGTGCGCCGCCTGACCACAGTGGCGGACGCTCGGGCCGGTTGCGGGACGTGCCGTGTGCGTGACGTCCGGCACCCCGTCGCCGGCAGATGGACGTCGCCACCATGACCTACACGGCTTTCCTGCTTCTCTCCGTGGTCTGTTTCGTACTGCTGCATCTGGCGCAGCACACCAAGACCCAGATGACGGCCGCCAGCAACCCACACTTCGTCCAGTTCCAGCGCCAGTTCTTCGCCGTTTACTTCCTGGCGCTGTTCTCCGACTGGCTGCAGGGCCCGTACGTGTACAAGCTGTACAGCCACTACGGCTTCGCCGAGTACCAGATCGCCGTCATCTACGTGGTCGGCTTCGCGGCGTCGGTGGTGTTCGGCACGGCCACGGGGCCGCTGGCCGACCGCTTCGGCCGCAAGAAGACCTGCATCGCCTTCAGCGTGGCCTACTCGCTCTGCTGCCTGACCAAGCTGAGCCGCACGTACGCCGTGCTGCTGCTGGGCCGCGTGTTCGGCGGCATCGCCACCTCCATGCTCTTCTCCACGTTCGAGTCGTGGTACGTGTACGAGCACGTGGAGACGCACGACTTCCCTGCCGAGTGGATCTCGGTGACGTTCAGCAAGGCGACCTTCTGGAATGGCATCCTGGCCATCGTGGCCGGGGTGGCGAGCAACATGGCGGCCGAGTGGCTCGGCTTCGGTCCGGTGGCGCCTTTCATCATGGCCATCCCGTGTCTGATCGCCTGCGGCGGCCTGGTGTCGGGCCAGTGGCAGGAGAACTACGGCAACCAGCAGATCAACTTCCGGCGCAGCTACATCAACGGCCTGCGCACGATCCTGGGCAGCGAGGTGGTGGCGCTGCTCGGCCTGGTGCAGTCGCTCTTCGAGTCGGTCATGTACATCTTCGTCTTCCTGTGGACTCCGATCCTGGACCCGAGCCGGCCGCCGCTCGGCATGGTCTTCTCCTGCTTCATGGTCTGCATCATGATGGGCTCGTCGCTGAACACGCTGCTGATGGGCCGCGGCGTGCGGCCGGAGCGCGTCATGACGCTGGCCGTGGTCGTCAACATCCTCTGCATGCTGGCCTGCACCGTGGCCACCAGCCCCGGCGCCCAGATGCCCGGCCTTGCCTTCGCCGCCTTCCTGTTTCTCGAGGTGAGCGCTCGCCGGGTGGAGCGGAGAACCGGCACCCAGTATGGATTGATAGCTAGGAGCGATCCTCCTGGGTGTCTGTGCATGCCGTGTGCGGGCGCGGAATGGACAGGCCGTCGGCGAGGGGCGTCAAGGAGAAAGAGATACTGTCGTTTCGTCCGTCCAGCTTTTTCTTAGTTGTGTGCATTGTGTGGACACTGAACGTGAGCGACGACTGACGATCAATATCCGCGCCGCCGTGTTTGTAACGATAAGGCCACAGATAACGAACGGTATTTTCAGCCTCGACTGTTCCGGCTGTGTCCTTCACGGCTTTGCATTCCTTTGGCAGACAACTGCCTTTTAACCGTGCATAGTTTTTACCTTGCGGCGAATTTTAAAACAAGGTTTTGAGCTTGCTGAGAGTGCTGACATAATTTGGCGTCATCTTGACCGACCATGTGTCTGCCCCAGCTGGCGGTGGGCATGTACTTCCCGTCGATGGGCTACCTGCGCAGCCAGGTGATCCCCGAAGAGCAGCGCGCCTCCATCATGAACTGGTTCCGCGTGCCGATGAACCTGATTACATGCGGCGGCCTCCTGTGGCTGCACCAGGGCGAGGCCGCCGGCGGAAACCAGGTACGCCTGTGACGTCACGCCAGGTATGCCGCGTCCGCCGGATGGTTGTCGGCGGTCCTCCATCGCAGCGGAGCTCGCAGATTAGTTGTGCACGCCCCTCGCAGTCCTTGACTGTGTGTCATGTCCGTCGGCCGCGAGTGTGTAAGGTCACAGTGTTTGGCGGCGTTTTTCACGAACTCCGTATAATGCGGTCATCAGCTGGGCTCGAGGCATTTCCGGTGTGGGGTCGAGTGCCACGCTAGCCACCAGTTACCGGCTGTTGCTGATGATTGTGTTTTGGTTGTCCCCAGGTGATCTTCATGGCATGCGCCGTTCTCCTGATGCTGGCCCTGGTCGCCTGCCTCCGCTTCACCAAGCGCTACCAGGAGACTCGCCTGCCGGACCACCAGCTGAGCGAGAGCAAGCCAAGCGCCCTGTAATTCCGGCAGGCAGACGGAGAGGAGCGGCACGTGACCCGGCCGCGGCGCCTGGTCTCGCTAAGAGGTTATGTCCACGCCGGGGACGGTCGTATTTCGTGGTCACGAATGAGTTTGCCGCTCGGTGGGTGCCGATGTTGACGTGAGGCGAGTTTGTCCGTCGCGTTAACCCGTCCCGTGGGATTGGCGCCTGAGATCGACGCTATCCTCATGCTGGTGTGTGAGATTAATTCCATCAGAAGGCTGGCGTCTGTTATTTGTTATCTGCAGACTTTTAACTGATATTCAATCCGTAACGCGGCCAGTGTCGGAGTTTTTGTTGTCACTCCGGCATGCAGATGCCTGGATGTGGGGGGTGGGCTGCTTGAAGTGGTCGACGCTTAATGTCGGCTTCGCGTTGTGACTGGCGTATTGGAGTCCGCCAGTGGGCCAATGGTCGAGATGTGCTCATTATTCCTCAGTGCGGTTTCAATAATGCGCGGAGCCTGTCGGTACCCAGTTGAACAGCTGTTATGTGGCATTCGGAGGCGGCGCCGTTTGTTACTGCGAAGAAGCGCAGGGTGAGCGTGCGCTCTGCGAGTGGCCGGGATAGGTGGAATCGTTCACAACTGAGTATGCTCCGCACGCGTCACGCGCCGTCGTTAATGCGTGTGTGCGCGCTCGTTGGTGTACTGTCCCGTTTGACCACGTGTGTCTCACTCAGTCTTGCCTCGCCGCTTGGGCGGCTGAACCGGTGGCCTTGCTGATGTGCCTGGTTGCTGATATGCCGCGGTGGCACGACGGCGCTCGTTTTTCTCTGGCGCCGCGCGAGCGTGCGAGCTTCTGTCGTCTCGTCTCCGTCCGCGAGCTTTGGCCCTGTCCTGGACAGACCTTCGGTCTACTGGCCCCTGACTGCGGGGTCGCCCGGCGCGCCCCGTTCGTGTGTTTTCTCTCGGCAGCTCGGTGTGCTTGTGTTGCCCGTCCGCCCACCAGGTGCTCCTGATTTGAAAGCGACGATCGATCGACGCCTTTGGGCTGGGTCTTTTCTTTGTGGCGTCTTGTATGTGTTGTGCGTATTTATGTTAGTCGGGTGCTGGGAAGCGATTCAGGAATAAGGTTCATCACGCATTCTCCACTCGCGGAAAATGTCATTCCCACAAGCAACCGCGTGGTTGTTCTGTTTGCACTCAGCTTCCGTGCTGTGTGCTGGGCTTCTCAGTCTTTCAGTCATCCGCGCCGCACCTACCAGTCGTCCATTCTTCAAATGCATGCGTCTGTCGTTTGTTTACCGTTTGGTATTTAAGTACTGGTCCTGTCATCGTATTTCGCATTTTTTAAACCGATGCCTGCTGTGGGGTAAATCCATGCCGCCAACGAGTGGACGGTTATCTTTCTCTCGCTTAGTGGGCCGCCCAGCGTCAAGAATAAGCTGGCGTTCGCCGCCCAAGTCGACGCACTGCGTCCGTTTACCCCATGATGCCGTATCCGCAACATTTTCGAGGCCGAGAACCATCAAGATTGGAGACGTGCATAGTCCGGTGTTGTTGAATTTTGACGGGCGTTGTGTTGGTCCAGTAATACAGTTTATTTACGGTTGGATTTGGATGTTTTTCCGACATCGGAGCGAAATCCGTAGTGTACAACGGTTTGCACGTTGTACGCTTGCACGGTTGCAATTTGCAATTACGGTTGCAATTTGCCCGACCTTCGGCAAACTAGCTTATGTGCCTGGGTAGTGTAGGCACCGGCCGAACAGCCGAGGTAAGATATCGTTAGGCAGGTCCCTGGTGGCCATGGTGGACAGAACTGACCATGGTGGACGGAACTGACCGTGGTTGACAGAACTGACCATGGCGGACAGAACTGAGACTGCGGAACAGGCGTCTGATTCCTTCCACACGGGCCCCTCCCTCATTACGAGGCGTACGGGCGAAGGAGTAGGCGAGGACGATGGGCGAAAAGACACTAGCCTCCGCATGCTTCTGCAGTTGGGATATTAATCCGATATCGCTGCACCGGAAGCATCGCCTCGAAGCTACCCCTATTCATTCCTCTATTTCCGGCTGCAGTCAGCCGCATCCCATCCATCGTGTATTGGCTCCCAGACACGATAGATGCCCTCCGTTATTTAGCTCCCCCCCCCCGTTACTGTCGCAGCCGGTGGCTCTGACACGTCTCGCCAGCGACACGCGCCGCAGCGTTCAACATGACGCAGCCAGCCCGCGCCACCTGCTGCCAGACACGTGTGCATCCGTCTCGGTCGGCTGCCACCTGCGTTCGCTGTGACCGGCGCCGGAACATCTGGCGCCATGTGGCACGCCAGTCATGACTCGTTGTAGTGCAACATGAGAGTCGTTTAGACACCAAATATTTTATGCAACACATAACAAGAGCATGAACGAAAAAGTATGCAGGCGTGGGTTCTCGTACGCAAAATAAATGCAACTAAGCACGCATGTAAGAGAGAGAATGCCAGCGAAATGACGCATCACTGGGGCGCACCAATTAATCAATAACCAATCAGTCGCAGCGCCATCCATGAATGTAGTTTTCATCAATTTTCCTTGCATGGGTGGTACTGCACCCTTCTCATGTACGATCCATTGCAAAAAAAGCATGCGTGCTGAGTTTAGGCGCAACTCGAGGCTCCGTACAAAAAATCATTTCCTAAATTTCCAATTTCTCATTTCTGTCCAAAAGTCGCACTTATTTCTAAAAGACACCGCACGTGCTCATTCCAAGCAGATGTTCATTCCCGAAGGACTGCTGACAATCTCAGTCACCACTGAGGAGCGGTTTTAACGTATCCGTTCTAACTGATAGAAGCACGCGTACGATATTCTTCTGATCCTCCATCAATTTTTCAAATTAACCTGTCCTCTCATATGACAAAGCAGTGAAACGCAATCGAATATATTAACGTACCGTGTAAGACGTCTACAAGTCCCACAAGACAAAGCAGTCATGTATAACAAAACTGTGCAAATACAGGATAAGGCGGCGCAACAATGAAGAACACTTTGTCACTCGAAACTGAATGCCGACCACGGCAGAAGGGCAGCGCGGCGGCGGCGCGTCCCAGTCCGAGGCAGAGGCAGAGGGCGAGCGAGCCATGGCGGAGTGTCGGCCCGGGTCGGCCAGCCGCGCCCTCTCGCGGTCAGCCGCAGATGGCGCTGCGGTCGCCGAGCCGACCGGCCAGGCGGCGCCGCGGACCGGCGCGCGCCCGCCGGCGCTGCCTACTTGTGCTCCTTGACGAGCTCCGCCAGCTTCTGGGCGTTGGCGCCCGAAAAGCTAGCGACCTGGCGGGCGGAGCGGCGACGGCGGCGGGTCAGACGGTCGGAAACGTGGCCGTGACGAGCGGCCGCAAAGAGCAGCGAACTCGTGACTCGACAATGTCAGAGGCAACACGAGCCAAGCCAGCGCAGGCGAGCATGGGACAAAAATCGTTCCTGCATGAGAGAAAAAGTATAACTTGCCTGTAAATAGTTCTGTTCTGGGATAGCAAACACACCACGATCAAACGCGACAATACGGCCAAGCCGCCGGCGCCAAAGGCTAGTTTTGCGCCATCATACGCCACCCACACCATCAAATAATGAATACTGTGTGCGCACAGTGCACGCAGTATTGACGGGGTCCCCAAGGACGCCTTTATCGTCGACCATGCGCCAATAATCATAACGGAAACGGCGCCGGCCGACGATGGCCCCGCGTTTGGGTCACTACGCTCGCTGAATGGCCAAACGCTGCAAACAGTCGAGCGGCCGATAACATCGCGCACCGCCGACCAGCGCCCGGCGCGCCGCGCCACGTCGCAACACTCGCGGCGGACACAGAAAGGCACTCCGGCCCCGCCGCCCAGCCCCCTCCCCACAGCGCCCGCCGGGAAGGTTCGTCTCCAGCCCACCTACCTTTTCGCCCTGCTTAATCAGGATGAAGGTCGGCATGCAGTTGATCTCGTAGTCGGCGGCCAGCTCGTCCAGCTCCTCGACGTCCACCTTCAGGAACACCACGTCCGTGTGCTCCTTGGCCATGGCCTGCGGCGGGAGACGGCGGCGTCATGGCGCGGGCCAGGTCGGGGTCGCACCGGCAGCTCGGACAGGAACACGCTGACCCCGTCACATTTCGCGGTCGCAGCCAATGGGCAGTGGAACGGCACTGAATGACGGGATGCGTGGACAAAGGGAAGAGGAAGACAATCGCAGCGCGTGACACGACTAACTCACCAAACAAAACCCACAGCATACACCGGAGAAAAGCATCCGTGATAGAAACGGCTCAAGCGCACGTGGCTACAAAAGCACGGACTAATTATGCCCCCACAAACCGCCGGTGAAAACCCAACTCAGACGGTGTTTTTTTTTCAGATGGTGACCGTAAGTGCCATGACGTGGTTAGTTCGTGCGCTCAACCACGTACACTGCATATTGTGCTGGCGAGTGTCGGCTACGATAAAAACACCACCACTGCCGGCAGCCGCTGGTAACAACAAAAAGCTCTGTCTAGATACGAGAACGAGTTTGGCCTGATGAGCAGAAGAACGTATGTCCATCTAAGGCAGGATGTTTCTGAGGAAATCACAGTCCCTTCGCGATTTTCCGAACCATGACAGAATAAGGATACCAGTCGACACCTAAGATAGACGTTTCTTCATCTTTCCGGACCGCGTCAGCCACAGCTCAACTGTCTATGACATGACCGCGTTATGGTTACGAAATGACCAGGCCAGAGCGTCGGCAGGAAACGGCAGCCCCCACCGGCCGGAAAGACCCGCGCCGCATCGACACAGACCACACCGGACGTCCCCCGATTCGAGCGGCCACAACTGGCGCCGGCCTGAGCCGAACGTTCCAGAGTGACCGGAGCCAGGCGGCCGCCGATTAACCGCCGCGGAAACGAACCGGCCACGCCCGGCGCCGGCGAGACCCGAGCGTTTCAGACTGGCCGCAGCCGAACGTTCACGGTGAGCGTCACCGAGGAAAGAAGCCTCCGGTCCGTTGCAAGACGAAACCAGAGACGCGGAGAACCAGCCCAGCTGCCGCACAGCAGAAACAGCTGCGAAACCCAGGGGCAACCACACCGGCGCCGGTGGCAGGCCACCGTTCCGAGCCATCCTCAGCCATTCTCGGCGACAGCTCCAGCGGGCGTCCCGGAGAAGCCAGCCGCGCCGAAACGAGCCGCCGCAAACCACGCGCGAGACGCGAGACGCGGCGAGCCGAGCACCAGGCGACACGCTTCGGCGGACGTCGCGTCCAAGGGCGAGCGGCGAGAAACGACCCGCGTCGTCACAAACCGCCGCGAGCGACTGCCGACAGCCGTTCTGGGGCAGGGGCCGTGCACGCCGGCCAGTGCGGTTTCCTGTCGACGGGGCTCTGACACAGGCGTCACAGCGGGAATGAGATGGAAATACCAGCACCGCGCCCGTCACAGTGTCTCAGCCCTTTCCTTTCAGAAGGCCGCGCTCCGCCCAGTGAAAGTCAGCCGGAACGCACCGTTTTCCTCTCGTGCTTCGTTCGCTGATGCAAGGTGTGTGTGGCTGAGACAGACCGCACACACCGACTCCGTCTGCTCGACCGCTGCGACGGCTCGTCCGTGACGAGCATACCCGGCATCTTCGCCGTCTTCCGCCGGTGCCGGCGCGCCGGCATTCGTCCCACCTGGCCGCCGGGCCGGGCAGAGGGCGTGGCCGCCGACAGCTGCGCGGAACAGGCGGCAGCTGGCCGGCCGGCCGGACAGCTGCGGCAGCTGGCGGCCGACACCTGGCGGCATCTGACTCAGGCGCCGGCCGACCGAAGCGCGACCGTTCCGAGCCAGACCGGCCGCCAGCCTCGCCCGTCCAGCCCCAGCCCCAGTCCCAGTCCCGGTGCCGGTCCCGGTCCCGACCCCGGTCCAGCCCCCGCATCAGTCCCAGCACGACGGACCACACCGCTCCTTCCCACCAGGATTGCGTCTGATTCGGGATCCGCTGGAACCGATCCTGAATCGATTCAGTAATTCAACATTTTCGTTGTGAGTCACAAAAGAATCACTTGAAAACCATAGTACATCAGAGTAACAAATGACAGACTTACCAGTCAATCAGCATCAGGGTTGGAAAGCTGTTTGTTGCTCTTGATGTCGGAGCACAATTTTTATTTTGGAGCGCAAAATTTCGGAAAAATGAGTAATATCCATTTCAATGTGCATTCTTGGTGTAAGTCAGCTGTGACATCAATCCTGCTTCTTCCTGAGGCACGTTTCAGACAGTCATTTGTTTGCAGAGACAAAAATCTGTCAACATGACTATAATGCAGCTTTTTGATGGAGACACAAGATCAAACATTTGCGGTATAAAGTGTTTTTGTAGCATATATTTTCTGCTGTTCTTCAACATCAGAAAGCAACGCGTTCTCAGACCATGATCGGTACTGAATCAGAATCGAATCGATCAGCATTTCATAAGCGGCTGTGGATCAGAATCAGAATCGATTCCCAGCTCCGTGAATCTGGCGGAAGGTCGACTAATTTCAGCTGAGTCAGCACAAGTCTGCCTGCCACCCCCGCGTCCCTTCACTCCGAGGAGCGCGGCGCCCGGCCCCGCGCGTGATCTGGTCGATACGGCCTCGGCGCTCCCGCCGGCGGGTCAAACCACCGGTCGTGCTCCGCTGGTTGGTCTCGCCAAGGTCAAACTGTGCAGCGTCGCGGTGGGAGAACAGCACGCACTCAGTCGGACGTTCAGGCGGATATCGCGTCGCTTTTTCGTTCTCCGCAGCCGGCAAAGCGTTATGCAGCATTCCCACTTCGCATGCCCAAAAACCCCAGTATTTCAATCGTTAGCGTCCTGTCGGTGCTGACGAATCCTCAAACAGAGGTTGGACGATTCGTCACTTCTTTCCACATCGACGTGAAGCGAGACTTTGTGTACACTCACAAAAGGTAGTGACGAAACCAGCGAAACAAAAGTTACCCAGATGGCCGTATTCCCAATTCTGCATCGGTCCCAGGCGCAGACTCGGGTCCGCAACTCCCGGACACAGTGACGTCACACGACCGCCGCCACGTCATCGGGTGACGTCAGCAGGTGGGATCGCCGAGGGGACCTTTTCGCAGCCGTCGCGCGCATGTGAATGCCACCTTTCGGTTCGACGGCGGGCAGAGGCGAGGCATGGGCAGATCTGCGTCAGTAGGTCAAGAGCCCAGTTTGGACGCTGGGCGCCCGTAATCATCACGGACGTCATGAATCGAGGAGTAAACACAGAAAGATCGGCGAAATACGAACTTCGCCAAGGACGGCCCCAATACACCGAAACAAAGTACACAGCACGGGGTAAAACGGACAGCGAAACGGCAGACAATGCGCTCTCGCTATCTGAGAAAGATGGCTGCACATATCACAGACGTCGGAAACTGTGTCACCGTTCCGAGCGACAAACTCACGGAAATTTTGCCCATACCATGCTAGAAACATGATGAGTACTCAAGAAGGTGGGAAACACAGGATATCGGATTCACTGAGATGGCCTACGCACGGGCAGGGACTCATGGCAAAGGGGGGCCCATGATAACATAAGATCTGTGACGTTACCGTCTGCTCCATATTCAGTCCGTGCCAAATCTTTATTCATGGATATCCCCGTCTAAAAGCCTTACACACTCAAACTGTTCATTCAGACACATCTAACCTATGGGTAGGCAGGGTAACCTATGGCATCATGCAGTCAATTTCACAGAGCGCTGATAAAATCACGCAGTCGTACTACTGGGAATTAGGAACAATCATGGCAAAAGAGCGCTGCTCGAGCCAACGCCCAAATAGTCGTCATAATGGAAAAATAAAATGATTCGTGTGTTGGTTTCAGGTCTGTTTACGTGTTCTCCTCTGATGATCCCGGGTTGGAAAAAGCATTACAGATGAAAAAGATGAACTGGTGAAAACATGAAGCATCCTGAACAAAGCAGAGATGCTTTTGTCCAGTTATTTTTCGCGAACCAGTTTGTGAGACCATTCATGGCGTAATGTAAGGCTCCTGGCTGACATTTCTACAGGCCTGAATCTCAGTCTTTCCTCACGTGATTGAAGCTTTTTCTGCGCATCCGTGAGGGTATCGCAATACACCGACGTAAACGACATGGATCAACGAACACTTCCAGCAACGCAAGACCCAGCATTCGTGGCCAGGCCTCGCAGGCCCAGTCCAAAGCTCAGGCTGATCGAGCGTGTTTTCGCGTCGCCGCGCGTCTCTGTCGTGCTGACGCCGTGCACGTTACCCCGCAGTGCGACGCGTGGGCGCAGTCGGGCGCCGGCCGCCACGCCACCGAGGGACGTCCCCGGCTTTTTGTGCAGTCAAAGGTGAATCATCGGCAGACGAGCACCGGCCGTCGCCATCGGTGTCGGCGGTCGTCAGTCGTGCCACATAGGTGACGTGACGTGACGTGACGTGACGCATGACGCATGACGTCACTGCGGGCGACCCGCAGCCGCAGGACGCAGGGGCAGCGGTTAACGCGAGCCTTCTCGTCGCTGGGGCTCCCTGCCAGAACCCAGACGCCCGCCTCACGAATTTAACAGTCGACGGAAGCATCCAGCAGTCGACAGAGTCCTCTCACAGAAGGTCTATCACGCAACCTAAGCCGTATCGGCACGCGCCGTGCGCTGTCCCCCCTCCCCTAACATCCACCCCCGCCCGGCCCTCGAGGCCCGCCGACCGCTGAGTCATGGTGACAATGACGTCAGGCGCATGGACGGCAGAGTGGCGGCGGAGGGAGCCGGGATGGCCGGCAGTTTCGCGGCCGACACGGCCGGCAGCGTCAAGCTGGTTCGCCCGTCACTTTGCCGAGTCAGCAGCGACAGGCACACGCGCCCGGGAACCGTCCGCGTTCGACATGTCGATCCCACACTCGGCGCGCTGTTGGCCTCTATGATCGCGTCAGCCTCTATGCAGCAGGCTGGCCTCTAGGTACTAGGGTAAAATGGCGAAACGTACAAATGGCGAATGCCTTTTTGCCGAATGCTAGATGGCGAACGCTGAATCGCGACAAGTAAAAATGGCGACATGCTAAAATGACGAACGACCGAATGGCGAATGGCCAAATGGCGACATGCCAAAATGGGGAACGGTTAAATGGCGAATGGCCAAATGCGACATGTGAAAAAGGCGACGTGCCAAAATGGCGAAGGGCCAAATGGCGAATGGCCAGACAGAAGGCGACATGCCAAAATGGCGACAGTCGTAATGGCGAATGGTTAAATGGCGACGTATAAAAAAGGTGACATGACACAACGGCGAACGGCTAAGTGGCAACGTGTAGACATGTAAAAATGCCAAACGAATAAATGGCGAAACGGCCCATAAATGGAAAAATGGATAAGGCCGTCCCGTACCAGGTCAAATCTCTTTAGTCCGTTGCCAGCTGGCCTCTTGATAATAGTTAATCTCCTCCGGAACCCGAACCCGGTGCCACGGGATCCAAGTGGTTGATCTTATCCCCAGGCCATGGGGTAGTTATGAGTAGCTTGATGCTGCTGCCGACATCCCCTTTGCTATCTCAGAAGGATCTAGCAATGCAGCCAGAAACAAAACCGCACGGCAATCGGTAGCCCTTGTCATTATCCACCCCCGCTCCTCCAAAAAACAATGGATGTTGACCTATGTCACGTGACACATACGTAGCGAGGCAACGAAAATCCTCAAAAACGTCCGTCCGTCCGTCCGTCCGTCTGTCCGTTCGTCCGTCCCCCTCCCTCCCCTTTCTCTCTCCCTCCCCCGTTTTTGCACATTACGTCCGAGGACCAATGAGCTGGAGCTGGATGAGACGGCCGGCTAATCTGCTGGGCCCCAGTGTGATCGAAAGGCATGCTCTTCCAGATCGGTCTCATCCCCACTTGGTGAAGAAACTCCACTACGTGTACCTTATACTAGCTAGACGTATCATATGGCTGTGAAATGTGCTCGAATGTTTCCCTGGCGATGTTCATGGGAAATCAACGAAACGCTGCATGATTCTTGAGGCATGTTCTTTTCCTAGAGAAGAAGCAAAGGAGGTTTGTAAGAAGAACTGAAGGCTTACAGAAAAAAATAATAACAATTAACTTCGCTGTCAGAGTTAATTGGACTTGCATTAACAACAATGCGCTTTCGGAGCATATATATATATACATATATATATATATATATATATATATATATATATATATATATATATATATGTGTGTGTGTGTGTGTGTGTGTGTGTGTGTGTGTGTAAAAATGTATATACGGCATGCGTTTGTGTTTGCCATTTAGCCATTCGCCATCTTGGCATGTCGCCTTTTTTAAAGGTCGCCATTTAGCCGTTCGCCATGTGGCACGTCGCCATTTTAACGTGTCGCCATTTTGACATGTCGCCATTTTGCCGTCCGCCATTTGGCCCGTCGCCATTTTTACATGTCGCCATTTTGCCGTTTGCCATACGGCCAGTCGCCATTTCTACATGTCGTCATTCAGAATTCGCCATCCAGCATTCGCCAAAAAAACATCTGCCATTCTTACGTTTCGCCATTTTGTCCGGACACCGGCCTCTACTACAACGAGCTCCAAGTTGACAGCCGGGGTTTGATTTCAATGGACCGACTTGCGGGCCCAGTAGACTAGATCCAGGCTTAGACGACGACCACAGACCAGGGTTGGAAATCTGGTTTTTGTTCTCGGTGTCGGAGTACAATTTTCGTTTTGGAGTACAAAATTTTCCAACGAGTAATACTGGCTGAAGTTGCTGTTCTTGGTGAAAGTCAGTTATGACATCATATCAGCTTCTTACTGAATGGAGACTGCCAATGGCTTGCGGGGTTAGAAATCTGTCAACGTGCTCATAATGCAGGTTTTTGATGGAGACACATGAACAAACTTTTGGAATGTAAAATGTTTTTGGAGCGTATGTTTTCTGGTGTTCTTCCACATAAAAGCAATACCTTTTCCAACCTCGCCACGGACTCAGCAGACCGGATCCCAGGCTTAGCACGACGACCAAGGGTTCAGTAGATTGGAACCCCAGCTTAGCAAGTCAATCACCGGCTCAGTACACTGAACGCTGGGCTTGACAGGTCGATCGCGAGTTCAACAGAATGAACCTAGGGTTTACCGAGCAGAGCTGAGGATTCGAGTAGGTCTTCCGATTCGAATATTCGGATGGGTGCACTTGAATATTCGGATCGAATACTCGAATACTTCGAAGTTGGTTTATTTCATTCCCGAACAACATGTACAAATCTGACCGATTCAGAATGGCATGAACAAGTAACTGAGCTTCCAAGTTTCGGCCGTCGTCGAGCGTCCGGCAGACGGCGGCCGGGCGACGCCGGCGGGGCGCGGCATTACGTAGGCGGTGGAAGACCTTCTGATTGGCAGTCCAGTTACTGTGCTATCCACGTGCAACGCATCAAGCCCTTACGACGACAGCGCTACGCAAATGCATCTATAACCAATATTAGGAGAAAGACTTGACTGTGCTCGGCCTTCGGGCTGCTGTTCGTTACAAGGGTATATGGCTGGGGATCTGCGAAGATTATCGGTGGGGGTCCACACGGGATCTCAAACCGTTTCCTTCCAGTCATTTCCACAGGCCCAATGTTAAAACTCCTGAATAGTGGAATACTGAATACAGGGGGGTCTGGCGATCCCCCTGGGATCGCCAGCCATGCCAGGGCAGCAATTATTTCCGTGTTACTGATTGGCATTTAGAGAGGCAAAGTTGTTATCCCGTGTCTGTGTCGTTCACGTGGGCACGTTAAACTTTTGCTACATTGTCATGCCGTTTATCGACACTGCGCAACAACCCCTGTTGAAGTCAGGCCTGATTCCGCAGCACCTTACCAAAATGCTGGAATCAAACTTACCAAAAAAAAACGCACACACACATCTGCCCAAAATGAATGAACTCACGTTCACCATGGAAGTAATATTAATCATATTTCACCACAGAGCTGACTGATGATGATGCTTTGTCTGAAATCATCTTATATAATACGCAATCTTAACAAATACGCCATCTTCAAACTGATGACGCCCTACCTACAGTCAAGCTCTGTGTGGCCCATAGTTACAACCAGCGTCTACAAGGGAGTGGTATACCAGATTGGAGTTTATCTTTCCTTTCCAACTCGAACACTTTTATCCGCAGACACTGTGAATTTCCGATGTATGTTTATGTTGGCAGCATATTTTTAGCATGGAAAACGGGTATGGATGCGTAACCTGACTGCACGCACATGCTAAATTAATGCATTCCGAGGCTGACTGTTTGTGTCAGCACACAGCAGCAGAAGCTAAAACATTACGAAGAAAGCAAACCGATGATTCCGGTTAGGTCCAACTTCATTCATCAACTAATCCCGATCCGACGCGGCGTTTCAGCAGGTCGCGGCCAGACAGAGAGCGCGCATCATTACTAATGATGCAAAACAACATCTCATAAGTCTTCAAGCGCAGATCAGTGTTATGGTAGGGAGGGACACAACCTGTCTCAGTGGCACTGCTGCGTAATGTTGTCAGCCATACTGATGTACAGAAGCCACAAAACGCTAGCCAGCACCTCAAATAGCTCTCTGTATGATCAAGACCAGAGATATCTTCAGTTTCTGTGACGAACTGCAAAAGAATATTGGAATGCTCGGTTTGCGTTGGAATATTCCGCGAATATTCGGGTCTTAAAATCGCCAACCGAATGTTCGCCTAAATTCCATTCTTGAAATCAAAATTCGAACATTCGCCGAATCCGAATATTCGGCCGAATACTCGAATAATCCGAATGCAAATCCCCAGTTCCATAAGCGAGTCAATCACGGGTTCAGTTGACTGAACCTCGGGCTTAGAAATCGATCACAGGTTCAGAAAATCCGTTTTAAGCTAAACTGGTCGAATCCAGGGTCAGCAGACTGATTATCGGGCACCGAGAATTGGGCTCCTGGGTTCAGCAGACACACTCACGAGCTCAGAGTCTCAACCGTTCAGCAGGTCGGCAAAGTCCCAGCAGATTTTCTTCCCAATCCAGCAGGCCAATGTTCGAGATGCGCCGGCGGAGCGAGCTCAAACAATGAAGAGCACATCCCTAGGGATTCATCTCGCGCCCGCGGCCATTTCCAGCTGCGCTCCAGCAATCAAACGGGACGCTTTTCATCCACGCCTCGCCCCCCCCCCCCCCAGCACGAACGGCGCGCTCCTGACGGCCGCGGCGGCGGCGCGATCGCCCCCGCGCCACGTCTGGCTCCACGGGCGGCCGACCGGACGTGCCGCGGCCGCCGCGCCTGCAGCCGGCCGGGACCGCTAGCGCTAGCCGGCAGCGGCCAATGCCGGCGTCCGGAGACGGCCGACCGCTCCCAGACGGTTCTGGAGGGGCCAGCGGAGGCTGGGCGCGTTCTGTGGCGAGGCCGGACAGCGGCCCGCCCCGGCTCCAGCGCGCTCATGGCCTGGTCACCCTCCCGTCCGCAGTCGCCCCGCGTCCGCCTATGGGCCGGATGCAGAGGCAGGGACGTGACTTCATGTTTTTGATTTTGGACTACCATATTGAAAGCATCGTAATTATTACTTAGAGCATTTTAAAGCATCCACATCAAAACAATGATTCTATTTCTTTACGTGCCATATTAGTTGCATATCGACTGCACAATTTGTGGAATAAGTGACAACAGAGACATGAGAGATGAGATACGAGAGCTGGTTCTGATATTGTGGGAGTTGTGGGAATCCAGAAGTATGGGGATTCACAGAAAAGACAACATACTGGAATGCATTTGTCATCTGAATCCCTTTTGTAAAGGATGCCCCTTGTTGTGTGACATGTCTGTGCAGAAGTAAATAGATTCAGATGGCTAGATATCCTTATATTAATGTTATGACTGTATGCACTTCACTTTCTTGTGAATCACGGTTCACCCGGACTAATTCGAATTTTGAATTATCATATTATTCTTGCAGAATCTGATCATGCTGCTTTCGGGCACGAACGGTTTTGTTAACAAAAACACATACATTAATTTTCTACACTGCTTTGTGCTTTTATTATTTTGTCGTTACATGCTTTCAACTCTCTATAGAGCAATATGCCACCCTAGCACAAATATTGGGGATGCACAGGGGACTGTTTGTGATGCACCTTTGGATACTGGGGTTATATATGTGCATCCCCAGCTGTATAAAAAGTTCCGCCTGTGTGCAGTGGGCACGGAACACCAGCTCCGCAGATAGTCGGGTTTTCACCGAACGCACGGCACCGGGGCCGGGGCGCCAGATCCCCCCGCAAACAAAGGCTGCTGCCTGTGACACCCCGCTGTCGGCCCGTCGTCCCAGTTAAAGGTCATATGCCGCGGGAAAATCACTGCCCGCGTCAATACAGATATTTGCATACTGCCGCATCATCTGCGCGTACCCGTTCACCCGAGGTACTACTTAAAAACAATGTGGGAATGGCTTCTCCAACCAAACGTCGAAATTAAAGACCCAGCGGCACATTCGCAGTACGCAGTGGGAGGTCTCATTATCCCCAGCCGCCATCTCAAAGGGGTCAATATCAAAGTCCGCCCGGCTCTGACAGCGACGGACGACCCAGGCTTTCGGCCAATGCGGGACTAGGCCGTCATAATCACGGCTATCAGCTGCCCGCGCCCCGAAGCCACCACGGCCGGCGGTCACGGTCGTCCCGTCGGACAGGCGGTCGGCCCCCCGACAGGCCCGAAACAGGCCGGACAGCGGGGCGACAGCCGGCCCAACCCGGTCTCCCGGCCAGACGGGCGGCCAGCTCACGGACCGTCTCCAGAGAACGGCAACAGTCAGGCACGGCGTCACTGGCGGCCGAGTCGGCGGCTCCGGCCAGCCACCGCGGCCTGACCCGGAGAACAGCCCGCTGACGCTCCGGCTCTCGCGCCGCGCGCCAACCGTCCGACCGGCGCGGCACGACGCGCCGACACGGACGGCGTCCCTGGCGTCGGCCGGACAGATCAACAGCGGACTGTCAGCGCCTGGAGCGCGCACTAACGGCCCACGCCGACGACGCACGCACAGGCGCGCGTCCTCAAACACAACTTGTCTCCTGTTCACCGCCGCCGAGGACGGGAAGGGACAACACCGGCCCCAGCGGCCTCCGGCTCTCCCGTCCGAGGTCACCGGCCGGCCGAGGTCATCACCGGCTGCCGGGGACGGACGCCCGCGCAGCATCCTCCGGACGCCGCGCGCCGCGAGATGAGCGCGGACGGCGCGTCGCCGTGCGATCCGGCGACGCTGCCGGCTGGGAAAGCTGGGTCACCAGCGCCGGCGCGGAGGCCTCGGCTCGGCGCCCGATGCCACGAGCGCCGGATGACACAATCGATCATGCAAACAGCGCTGATTAAATCCGGGCCGCGGCCGGGTCGGCTAGGTAAAGCGCCACTTCGCCGACTGGCCCGCGGCGGCCCGAGTATGGCCGGTCGGCCGGACGGTCCCGTCACGTCACGTGACGACCACGGGCCAGCCGGGCCGGCCCCACTCGGGCCCAGGAAACCACTGGTCACGCCCGCTCACCGGAGCTGGCGGAAGGCAGGCAGCCGAACCACTCCGCGCGCCGCCAATAAGCAGTGTAACGCCCGCAGCGGCCCGGTCCGTTCAGAAGCCCCATTCCGCTGGCATGGTCTCGCTAATGCGCGCTTCTCGCGACGAGAACCTGTCCCTGCGACAACTACGAGCCAAATGCGACGCTCATACGACGACGTTCCTCCTAACTGACGATAATTTTAAGAACTTCCACAAATCTTAACTCATATGAAACATAAACACACCTAAACATACTTTCAAGGCAAATATGACGGAACTGTGCAAACCAATGTCCTCAAACAAGAATTACTGATCATTTGACACGCAGAAATCCATCAACTGAGGTCAAGTTCTGTTAACAACGATGGCATGACAGCAACCTGTCGTGTTCTGCACACTGCCAGTCCGCTAATGAGCCCGAAGCCCTGAGGCAATCTAGTACGGAGTGTGGCCGTTATTTCTGATGATCATCATTGTAAATCAATTGAAACCATATGACAGCATGCTATATTTTCTGATATACAAATAGACGATCTAAATTACATTGGGTACCAAGCTCTTCAAAACCGATTTCCCTCCATTTCACGCAGCAATATCCAGTAATGCTGATCTCATTCCAATCGGTTTCACCCATTCGAAGATGGCGGTCGATGCGCGGTTTCTCGCAACATCGCAGCATCTGGCAACTGAAAAGCAGATGCCACCGTAAACTGGGTCGATTACGCTGGCTTTTTCCACTGAAACGGTGTCAAAACTGCGATTTCCCCGCAAGAGGGACTTCGTATTCTGTAATAATTAAAAAATCAATTCCGCAACGAATTTTAAACGAGACGCGAATTTCGAGATGTTATTCAAGATGTGTTTCCAATTTTCCATTCGAGATCCCAGACATTCTTTTTCCATCTCATTTATTTCATGTACCGCATGAACACGCCTGGATTCACGGTACGAGCGTGGCAGCTCCAGGTGGAGTTTAATTCCGGGCATCGTGCCTGCAAGCACGCTATTTCAGGATCATAAACAAGGTTCGTGAGCGAAGCGATAACTGATCGCAAATGGTTCAGGGCCAATACTAAATCTAATGCGAGACGTCAACTTCGCTGCCGCAAACTGCTCAATCACGACCCAAATGATTCCCCAGCGATGAAGGTGGATATGCAGTGTCGACGATGACGTGCCTCGAAACGCAAAAGCAGAAACCCAAACATTCCATCACCTGGTCTTTACGTCAATATCAAGAGCCTGTACGTGTATGTATGCGTGTTTGTGTGTGTGCGAGTGTGTGCTCCGTTCTGCTGCAGCTGGCGAATGGCGACGCCTAGGATCGATACTCCGCACAACAGCATCAGGTCGGCTGAACGTGCCCGCGTTCGCACCACCATTCCTCAAACTGTCCCAACACGGGCCGGACAGCGACGGCGCCGTCCGGCCCCGTCCCGGCCGCGTGGTCGCGCAGATTGCCTCCGGCGCTATCGGACCGAACATCATTGTCATGACAACGTGTAAACAATTACTGGGAGCCGGGGCCGCGTGCGGCCGTTTGGCCGTGTGCAGGCCGTGATGGCCGTGTGGCCGGCCGGCGCTAGAGGCCGCGGCCGCGGCCGGCAACTTCGCTCGATCCGCTCACACTTCGCCCGCCCAGCACCGCCCACCTGGACAAACCTGTTACAGGCAATATCTGGCGTCCCTCCAGGCGGCGCCCGACACGGCAGGACGGCGACCGGCGTCTTATGACTGCTTCGTTCGGCCATCGCGCGCCCTTTCCCCCGCTCGAACGGCACGACCACGCGTCGGGCACGGGTCACCATCGTCCTCTGACATCAAGAAAGTGTCCCGCGCGCTGACCGGTACCGACTGGTTTAAGAACTTCATGCCAGACGCCACAACGCGTACAATAAAAGGAGAAAAACGGCGGAAAAAACTGTATGGGTAAGTGGGCGTCCCATCACGGGCTAAATTTTCTTTTGTTCATGTTTTTACCTTCCCCTTTCAGTTTCGCACCTCTGCTATTTCGTAAAGCAATCTTACAGGGACACAACAGTTTTTGTCCAGTGGATGTGCAACATTAACATATTGTTCCCCCAAAAATGTCACAAAAGAACACGCAACAGTCACATGCAACTACTGACATCAATGCGGCGGCAGAAACCGCACAACTCCAACACGATTCATTACTGCGGACCACACCGCTGCAACGCCGCGATATTAGTGCCTGGAAGACGGACCTTGGCCGTTAACCGCCCTCACATCGTCTGCAAAACTCACCCGGCCGCAATACCATTATCGAACGAGACACAAGATTCACGCGGCCACAATAACGCCTCCTGGCAAGGGACAAACGAGCTTCCCCAGCCGTACAGACGTCTGCAGGAGAGTCCCAGTCGGACGGACTACGTCGTGTCCACATCCTACAAGGACGCCGTGTCCCTGGAGGACTAGCCGAGTTCGTTACAGTTCGAGAACGGCGGGCGGCCGTGCTCAGTGGGCAGACGGAGAGATCCGACGGCCGCCTTCACGCGTCCGCGTCGGCCGGAGACGCCACGAGCCACGTTCGTCCGCGTCCGTGACACCTCCGTCCGTCCGCCAGAGCTCGGGCGCCGAAACGGACGGCTGTCCGGAGACAGACAACACAACGTGTGGCCCTGCGGTGGACGTCTGAGCTCACCGGGATCGTTCCAGTGCGCCAGAGTACCGGCTGCTGGATGACACGCGGAATGATGAGGTCGCCAACGCGCCCACAAAAGTCCCGCCATGATTAAAAACTCGCGAAATTCCCGCAAAAATAAAGAAACGCGGTTCTCGGGCCTTCGAGAACACCGTGACTTCCTGAATCTCGGGCGTGAACGCTACCTTAAAAAGCTTCTGCAGGCGGGACCAAAACAGGGCGCACGCGATTACGTGAAAATATTCCACATGTCGGCACGGAACCCAACGTGGCCGCCGCTGTTTTGTAAGCCGACGCCAGCTCCGTAACAGAGGACCCCGCGACCCTGAATCCCCGTCTCGCCCTCGAACGGCCGTGATTCCCCTGTTTTTATGCCGCGTGGAAGACCAAGGTCGCGTTCACAGCGCGCCGGCCGTTTGTTTACGATGGCGGAAACGACCGTCGACCGCCCGCGCCGCGCGAACCGCGGACAGCGAGGCGTTAGTCGAAAAGCCACGCCCGCCGACGGCCGACCGTCCGCTGCCGCAACATAACACGGCCGGCTGTGCAGGACTAGGGGCATCGGAACGCCGCCGCCCTGGTTCACAGCGGCCCCGCAGCCAGGAGCGAACCCCGATCGGGTCCGGTCACAAGCGAAACCCGGTATGTAATCCAGCGTGCTGGGTAAAGCCTGCACATGCGTTCGCTCGACTGTATGCGTGTGACCATCAAAAAATGACTGGAGTTCAGCGGTACGCCAACGGTGCGCACACGTGCAGCGCAGACTGGTGCACGCTGACCCGGCCGACCAAAACGGTCCCTCGGCGGCTCCGACTGCTCCCGCCGAGGGACGTGCCGCTCCCGCGGCCGCTCCGCCTCATGGCCTCCGCGACATCTGTCCAGCGGAACCCGGCGGCGGCGGCGGCGGCATGCCGTCCAACGGTCTGGCATCGAGCGACGCTCCACGCGACACGCGGCGCGGCGCGGCGCGGCGCGGCCGGACCGCAGCCATCGATCGGCCGGACCCGCGGCGCGTCCGGCCGGCCGACGTTCCGACGCGGTCACCGGGCCGACCGCGGGCCGACACGCGCGCACGTGCCGAAGCGCGGCGATCCCGACTCGTGTCGAGTCAGACCGCCACGGCGACACGCCAGGCGAATAATGAGATGCATTAGCGGCTCAGTAAAGGCTGGCAAATGCCCGCGAAACAACTCGGAGCTTTCGGCAGGCTACAAACGACGCAAAGCCAGTTTTCAATAGGCTTCCGTTCCAAGCACCCTTACGTAATCCGGTGTTTCCTCGAATCGAAGTCCGATGATAATGTGTACAGCGCCACCGTGTACACGGTGTATTTCAAGCACCTTCAGCAGGAAAATCTGCACACCTGGCGCACACATGAAAGTTAAGAAAAAACGCCACATGTCTACACCGCATTTATGCACCCAATCCAGGCTTTACAACCCGCTCAATGGGTGACACACGCCGTGTTTTGAGGGCAGGGTCCACGAGGTTTCGTTTAGCTTTCTCAACAGCGATACGTCATAATCGGATGACACATCCGCCAAAGTATCAAACAGAGCCCGTCAAAACATGGGGCAGACTGAATGCACATCGAAAACCATTCGGAATGACTTTGCAGCTTAAGTTGAATGGTGTAACTACATCCTCACTACCAGCAGACTTAGTGAAAAACATGGACGTGGAAAACGACGCTTTGTGCGACCGCCGCTTTGCTATTTTGCTTTTGCATGCTCCAAAACCGCCAGCCATATGCGGCGTACGTAAGATCAGCTGCTCTTAGGGGTTCTCCACAAACGACGTAACAGCTAAGGAAGACGAGGGGCTCAGAACCCATCGTTACGTACCGTTACAAGACGTGGGGATGTTAACGCGATGTGTTACGTGACGGTCAAAGGCAAACGCGGGCAAAACTGTTTCAAGTATCCGTAAACTGCGCCGCGTCGTGCTATCAAAGGGGGTGCCAAATTAAGAACTCCTTCAAAATAACAGTTTTTTTCGCCTTGAGCAATAGTAACACTGGACACAAAACTAGCAACTCTATTCATCTCTTATCCTATATTTAGTTGGCATAAACGTATGGGGGGGGGGGCAAAACCTGCCCTCATTTATACTATTACCATTTGAACGTTGCACTGCAAAGCCATTCCAAAAATCTCCCTGCGTTCACAGACCTCTGAACTGATGACCTACAATGCAATGCTTTTGGCTACGTAGAACCCTGAAGCAGAGGTTCGTTACAAACAGCGTTGCTAACAATGAAGAGCTTTGGTACCGTTCTAAATAAATCTGCTCTCGAGTTATAAGTAGTTTGTCGACCCTCTGAAACCGCTAAACCAATTTTACGCTCTAGTACCACATACCTCCTAAAAACAAATGCGTTTTCTTTGATGCTACAAATACGCGCATCTCAGGCGGTCATATATATATATATATATATATATATATATATATATATATATATATATATATATATAGTATGTATATCGCAATAAAACAAACCCTGAAGCACGGAGAAAGGCGATTCATAACGTGTGTTCCGCAATCCCTGGCTATGGACACGTATGCCACTGCACTTGGTCATGCCGATTGAGCTTATATTACATGGCTTTACACCTGAACAGTAATAAGTCCAATGGCCCCTCACCGTTATCCACCCAACGCCCCCGGAGAAGCTAAAGCGGACGGTGATCTACTTGTTTTTATTCGGAAGCAATGGCCTATGCGCTTCCGTTTTCGGAAGCATCGGCCTGTTTTTCCGTTACACGCAGCAATGCCGCTCCTATGCGAGTGCAAAACATGTAAATAAACAAACCTTTGCTGCATATAAATGATCGTTTATCGTACGACGCTTCGTCCGCTGCCTAAGCCGCGAGTTTGCCAACATTACGTCGAATCTAATCTGACTGGCCTCGGCGTGAACTCCACAGCTACATAATCACTCGCAGTCACAATTCTTGGGCTCTATTAGCCCTCGCCGGAAGAGGGAAGTTTGCTTCGCTCCTGTGTCATTCTTCTCGGATTGTCCGCATCCCGAGCTAAAATCCACAGCCGACCCTATAACGTTTCCATGTTTTTTTCCAACAATAAAAAACCATCGCGAGTTAAAGTTATGACGCCATTCCCAAGGGCTTGCTTGCAATTTTTCTGGAACTGTGCTTCATTTTGGCTCTTTCCCTGGAATGTGACGAGATATGGAATCAGTTTCGATACGGGATAGGCCGGATACATGTTGGCGCCATAGCAGGTTTTGATGTCAATGGTCTTTCCGACGTAAGTGAGGTCACTGCCCTTATAGGACGTTATTTGATCACAGTGACCCGGCCACGGATCAATTTTTGAAGCCAGTTGCAGTTTTATAATCATAACTTTGTGATAAGAAACCATAGTTTTTGGCACTAACAGCGTAAAAAAGATGGCAATGTACATGTCGCCTTTCACTGACCTGAACTTCACCTCGTGGGCACGATAACCTCATTGACTGCAATGACTGAGCAATGTTGAAATCCGTGGGCAAAAAAAGAAACAAGGTTGGCTGACCGTTTGGCTATAAAACTACTACGATGTCGGCAGCCGATGGGGAAAAATTTCTCCGCGACAAAGGAGATCATCATGCAATCTGAAGGGACCAAACTTGGTACCACTCGAATCAGAAAAGTTTTTGTTTCGTCGCTTGATCTTGACTGGGTGTCAGATGGGCAGGAAATGGCAACAATCCTTTCCATTCCGACCGCAGCCGAAAATCATTACGGTCGGCGAGGGTTAACGAACAGTGGGGCATAAGCTCGCAGTGCGTTACGCGTCCGAGCGCAAAGAGCGAGGACATATGGCGGGAGGAGGCGGGGGACAAGCTAGTCTCCGACAGGTTGTTCCGTCTATAAATAATGCAAGTGTGAACACTAACTACAGCCTTTGTCTTGTAACTATGGTTTCCAGCCAACTACAATCAATGCGCGGCACAAGGACATGACAATTACACATCAGCTGACCTCCGTCTGGGGGGGGGGGAGAGGAGGGGAGAGGGCAATACTGGCGGATCTAGGATGAGCGCTATAGAACCATCACAAGATCTGGAAGGCGGTAAGAAACTGGCTAACAAAACGTACATAATTTATGGAGTACCTATTACTTAACAAGACAGGTGGGTTTCTGCGTCCTTTTCAGAGGTACAACTCATCGCCTTCTTCCCGAAACGCGGCAGGTTTGGCCCTCGTATCCAACCTGGTTCCGCCATTGATACCAGCCCTCTGCCTGACGGCTCGGGCTGGAGCGAGAAGGACCAAAACGATCGGGAAAGACGGGACATAGCCAGGGCTTTAGGATCTGGGTCCAGTCCCTCTTAACCCGCGCACGACCGTCGGTCCGTTTCGAACATGGGCGATTGGGGGGGGGGGCAGTTGACTGCCCCCCTCTAACTCACGAACGGTTGGACGCACGATAAAAATAAGCACACCGTTGGGAAGCTTGTGACGAGTAGAGTTCGAAACTGGTCTCATTTTTAGATTTAGATAATATGTAAGCCAATTTACGCCCTATATATTTTTTCTCATAGCTGACTGCATGATACCGAGAAATGGCCTGAATCTCAACGGCTGTGACTAATAACGCATAGGTAAAGGCACCAGCGCACAAGTAAAGGTCCGCGGATGCCGATACACGTCTAATTTCCTCAGATTTGTTCAATATATACGCCGACACGTTGAGTTAAAGACACCGTAATTCTCCCGCCAGATGTCAGTGTGCGCCGCTGCTGTATGCGGTACCAAATTGACGGGAACTAATTTTGGCTCCTTTATTTTCGCCAAAAAAGACGATCTATGTCGATTTTATTGGTCTTTGTGGTTCTTGTGATGGTTTCTCATGCTTAAATTTTGGAAAAATTGATTAGTTACCAATCTACAAAGGTGGCGGAGCTTTATTCGCGAGAGCCTGGTTATTTCCAAAATATGCTACTTTTCCACACTTTTTGAGGTTCCTGGTATTAATTACGACTGTGCAAGCTAGTTCTGCTATTTTCTACCCATTCTGAGTAATTTATTGTCGATTTTGACGGTGGTGCATTTTGGCCCACCACAATTATTCGTGGCCTGACCTCAGGTCAATGGCTGGAAGTCACTGATACTTTGCCCAATGACGGTAACTAGATGTCTGCTTCGCTCCACACTAAACATGTTACGAAATATTCGGTCCATTTCCGAAAAAAACGGCGATATATCTTAAAAATGGGCTTGACCTTAGGTCAATGACCCGGAAAATTCCGAAAAATCTGAGATAGCAGATTTGTTGCATCTATCACGATCACTAATCCCTGAAAGTATTATTGAGATATCTTGTTCTGCAAAAAGTTAGAGGGCGCTAAACTTGTCTTGACATAGGTCTGTTTGACCTGACCTAGGTCAGGCACCGGATGTGACCTGGGGTCAAAATTTTGACACGAGATGTAAAATCCATGGAGCAAAAGGTACACAAAGTTTCGTGACTCTGTGTTTGTTGGTTCTCTCGCAATTCCAGAAAAACCTCAGTGGGAGCAGTCAACTGTCCCCCAGTTGGGGACGGGTTAACTAGCACCAGGTTGTTCGGCGCGAAAGGCTAAGTGAAGGTACCGTTTCGCAGTCGCGTTGAGACACATGCCAAAAGCGGAGCAAGTTTTCCACAGGGACCGAGCTGTCGTGGTCATCGAATGCCACAGAGTCATGGCTTTCGTTTCCAGCCATTACGGAAACCGAACCGGGTCGTCAAACTGAATTGAAAGCCGCTGCCGCCGCGTCAAGTCGCTAACCACAGGGTGTCGGATGGGCTGTTAAATTCGGTGGGTAGCGTGACTCGGAAAATAATTCCGATCGGGGTCATGAGCTCCCTCTGGTTGTCTGATCCCGCATGAAACCCCGTGAACCATGCAAAAGAAAAAACGGCATCCTTCCTTCTGAGGCCGAATACAACGAAAGGACCATTACGGCCGTCCACCCCACGGGCGTTCTGTATCCCATTTCAGCAGTGGACTCGTGGGTGGGCAAGAGCTTTTACTTACAGATATCCATATAGATATATATGGATATAGATATCCTTGCTTTTAAAAGTAAGTATACCATATAGATGTACTTATTTTTAGTGCGTTTCGATATCCCTGTTCGTATATATATATATATATATATATATATATATATATATATATATATATATATATATGTGTGTGTGTGTGTGTAAATGAATATACCACTAATTCAAGGCAGATGACAGGCAAGCTATCCAAACGCTGATGATTCGGACTCAAGAGCAAAACAAATGGGCATATGAAACCACATACTGATAGATATTTTTACACGCAGAACGCAAAGGTCAGAGCAGAACAATGCCTCTGATTACCTGGAACTCAACGGAATTACCACCAGCGAAATTTTCTGATTGCAGATAAGGGAAAAACATGATGAATTAGACAAATGAAACGCTGGAATTCAAGCTCCATTGTCATGAGAGAGATCTGGAAGCTTCGCCACGGTGGTGCCTGGAATCGCGTGCGTGCTCAAGCCAGGAAATTTTACAATGCGAACTCTGAACTGGACCCCACATCCAATCGCACATCCCCGGTTAGCGGCTTAATATTCTGAAGAAAATCGGATGTGACGTCGATACCGGCACGGTCGTGTCGCAGTCACCACGACTTTCTCCCGACCAGCTGTCAGCTGACTTACGGGCCAAACATCGAGCACCAAAGCGGCTCAAACCCGCTTTACCAACACGGAGAGACCAGCCCTCTGTAAGTTAAGTTGCCGACCACGATTTGCATTCAGTCAGGACATTAAAACTACACAAAAAATCTTGTCTGTAGCTGCAAAGAACACACTCTCGGCAAAACATTGTACTCACCGCAATCTTCGGGGCAATCATTTTGCATGGCCCGCACCAGGTAGCGTAAAAATCTACTACTACCAATTTGTTGGCAGCGTCTTTCAGCTTGTTCTTGAACTCATCCTGAAACAACAGAAGTATACTTAACCCTTTAACCAGTCGCACCGGCATCTTTATTAGAGTTTAAAACAGCGGAATATTTAAAAATGTGTACGATTCAAACCAGCGATTCTTACACCACCGGCAAGATCCCGCCACAACATCGTCAACACGATCATGCTTAACACCCGCCCGCATTCATTATTTGGCCACCTTCGGAGGTACAGGGAATGCGACCATTTTCAAACCTGACGAGATAGTGCAACTAAACAAAAACGTGCGGGTAGCTTGGTCTTTTGGTTACACAGTGACACTCCGTCTGGCCCTTTTGAAATCCAGTGACCTTAAAGACATCAAATAAGGTCATGCCAGTGGATTCTGGTTTTCATTACATCTTTTGAGAAGTAACCTATAGGGCGACGGGAGCGACACAAAACGACCTCTGAGAATGAATAGGGTCTCAAACTACCGTTGCTAAGCTCATCAGCGTTTCCAATCCCATCATGGGCTAGATTCATGATTTTGACGTAAGATGACTTGGACCCACGTCAGCTCTAAGGTGCGGAGGTCAATGACACCATGGGTGGTACCAAGGCATAAGACCTATCAGAATGAGTGAGCATCGTAAACCAATGAAAACATCTGTTAACCGATGCCGGCCATCGCCGTATCGTGGTTTCTCAATCACATGCTCTTGAGAAAGAGGCCATAGGTTAGTGGCTTTCCACAGCAGTGACCTCGCATTTTCGGGGAATGCATAAAAAGGTTTGACTGTGATATACGATACATCTCAAGGCGATGGCAGCAGTCATTTTGCAGCGATCCATGGAAAACCTTAGAGTGAGTTACCCTTCCCTCTTCCTTACTGTACTGGTAAAATTATTAACTGGCGAGTTTGAGCGATGCCAAATTTAAATGTTACCACATAGTTCTTGAACAGTTGTGTGCACGTCTGCGTAAATCATAAGTCATGTTTCTTCGTGGTCTTGTCAAATGGAAGTGTAAAAAAATGCATAAGTGTCGCGTTTTGCGTGTTCTTGACGATCATGGTTCAAACCTGCTCCTTTTGCTCATGGATAAAAACGAAACTATTCGATTGTTGAGTTTCAGGCATCCTCCGATTTCAGGATTTCAAGGACGTTATGGAAAACTGTCGTTATACGTATAGCAAAGTACATATCTAGGGCACGATCGCCAGACAAAGTTAGGCAGAGAGACCGACAGAGGAGTTCTGGACCATCATCTAAGAATCCAGAATCCAGTGAAGCAGTTGATAAATCCCGGAAACGGGGGTTGGCAAATTTTCGGAAAGGAGATAGGCAATGGGAACGAAAACGCGACCCTGGCAGGGCACGGGACAATGGACTGGGGAGGAAGATGCGACAGGGGACGTGAGGAAGTACTCAGGGACCCAGTCCACGGGAAAAACATAAGGAACCTAGAGAGACACAAGGGACAGAGATCCGAGACAACTGAAAACTGATCGAGACAGGGAACAGAGGCAAGAAAACCGGAACAGAGGACAAGGGACGGGAAACAAGAGACTGCGACAAGGATCGCGAAAGGGGACCTGGATTGGAGATGGAAGAGACGCATGTACGGTGACAGAATCTGGCAGGGATATGGAAAAGGACAATCACAGTAATCATCATACCCATTAACTGCATTCTCCCAGAGAGGTCACCACAATCTTCAAGTAAACACGAACAAGACGAATCACGTCGATTTCGCGTGAAATCTCGACTCGCAGTGATTTACCTGATACGTCAAAATAGGAAAAGTTAACTAAATGATTACCATTTTACGGCACCACCAGAATTACAAAAACTGGTTTTCCGTCAATATTAACGATTTCCTGCTTAAACCTCACATGCAGTTGCAATTGCAGTATAAACACAAATAACTTGAAAACTGGAAATGCCCCTTTTCCAGCGCGTACCACGGCTACCCCGTCCGGCGGACACGATCCACCCTGTGAAAGGATTTTCGGTTGGCACTTATGGCATAAGCCCATGGAGTCCGCAAGTCGCTGCTGTTAACGGCTTAATTCATCCGTACTGTACATTAGAAACCTTGCGAAACGGTGTCCTCCGTGTCTCCACGGCCAGCACGCGGCACGCGCCGGTCACCACACGCCATTTTTTTTACATGACGCGATTCGCCAATTGATTCCCTGTCGAACACACCTAGTTTCGTCACGGTGTGGCAAATGGTTTGTCAGATCAGGCGCCCAGATGGCGACCGTGTCCGCGGCTGGCAAACGTCTCAAGCTCGTTTGAAAATTGGTTGAAATCACGACATGCACCTATTCTCGTCGTGTCTTGTAACTGAAACAGCTGCGACACGTGTAATTACTCATGCGCACCAACGTAATTTCCGCTTTGAGCGCAGGTCGTACCCACCCCGTCACGTGGACAGCTCTTGCTGTCAATACAATCATGTAAATCAACCTAGTGCAAAAGAATAATCACTTCTGTACCTCAGAAACAAATGAATGCAAACATGCAAAACCAACTATGCATTGCCTTAAAACATTTCATGAAGTTCTACAATGTCCCAAGTATGAGTGACCTTTAAAATTATATCAGGTCATATGAGGTCACATAATGTCATGCATTTGAAATCCTTCCTGAGTATAAACTAAAATGTACATCTTTCATGCCTCATCAGAAAAAATGGCAAATGCATTTCATACTCATTTGGTCATACATTTGATTCTGTAACCAAATGATCCAGCCTCAGGTCACTGAACACACTCAAATGGCATGTTGTATCATGCAAGGAGCATACCCTTTCTTATCCAAAAGTCTCATGTTAACAGTACATTCTGGCAGAAGACCACAAACAGCATCTCTGTACAGTTGACCTGAGGTCAGATGAAACAGTTTATAAAGAATTGAGGGGATACATTTTGCAAAGAATGAGTTTTAAAAAATGAGGGGATGATACCATTAGAAGAGCATTTTCCATATGTCCATATAGTGACCTGGGATGACCTGATCTTGAGGTTTTGCAAAAAGATGTAAAATGGCATACTAAAAACTAATGAAAACTTCATATTTCTGGTTCTGGTTATTTTGCATGGTGTTTAGAAAACCTGAGGGGGTTCTCAACACCCCCTGTAAGCAAAAGTAAAGTTCTGAAGTCATTTTGATACTCTTCTGCTTCATGTTCACAATTCCATGTTGTCTCCCCACTCCAGGGTTATTGTGTGATTAAGTGACTTATACCTCATCAAAATGAGATTACCAAGACTTTTACCTAAGAGCAAAAAAGACCTCTAGATAACTACTTCAGAAGCCAGACAGGGGCCTTTTTCAGCCATTCAAAAGAATATTTTGCACTATTTCTTCTTGCATCTTGAACCTCCTTGTTTCAGAGAACAGTAATAATATCATAGTCACATTACAGGATGCAACAATGACACATAGACTGGGTGATGGACAGCAATATTCCTTGACAAAAAAATAGTAATACTACTGTCAAGGATGGTGTTAATCATGACAGTCATGGTAATGTGACATGCACAATGGTAGGTCCATGGTTGTGTCCAGTGAACAATGAATGTCAGACATATGCTAAGGCAATTACATACCTTCAATACAGGAATATTTTTGGAAAGGACTTGGGATTATGCATATAATTGTGCAATGATGGGTTAATGTAAGAAAAAGAAAGCTAAAGCTGGGTGTACCAGTCAGGAGTCATTGTGAAGTTGGGGTGCGAAAATGGCTCTTATTCTGTGGCACATAACTACTTGATAACTACTTTGTACTGTGTACTTAACTCTGTGTGATATTTTGCATCTATGTTGTTCATTTCCCTTTGTATAATGATCAGTTTGCCTGTCAGTTACCACAGGCAGGGTAATCAGTCTGCTGTAAGAAGGTTAGAAGGTAAGAAGGTTCATACCTTCATACCTAGTTTGGTTGCTTAGCATTTGTTGTAAATGCTCTAGCTTTACTGTATTGCATTTTCTGTTATTTTATCATGCTGTATGTTTGTTTTAAATTTTGCCTAATTTATACACCACCTATTTTGCATTTGAGTCATTTTACCATTTGTGCTTGTAGGTACTTATTTATGGCATGATGTTACTATTTATTCTTCATTGCATTTTAATTTATCTCATATTTTTAAGGCTTCTTTTTCTTATAATTTTCATGTGCACTTTTAGACTGTTTTCTATTCCTGGTCTGACCAATTAGTGTTACATTCAAAGAAAGCAAGCATTTATATCACAAAAAATTCAGTGAAAAAACAGCCTTGGCAATAGCAGGTGGTGCAATAGTGGCAGCATACCTCATTTTTGGTGGACAATGTGATTCTTTCTGCTTCTTTTCATGAAAAATCATCATCAGTACACTCAAATGTGTTTTCAGCATCGCAAACATATTACATTTGAGTATCTTGTAGACACAAGCCTTACAGATGGCTGTGAAATAAGCAGATAACCAGTAACCATGAAAAAATCGCATCCCTACTAGGCTATTCCACCTTTCGCACTACACAGTCGATTTGTGTAGGGTTTAATGTAAAATGGGTACAACAGGGATACAGTATGAATCTCTACCACGTTCACGTTCACGATTACTCTCGACTTACCGTAGACTGTACTTGTGTCACAGACATTCTGTTAGACAAGAAAGATGGGGAATTCCAAAGGTATGGACGAAATATACAAAATACGAAAGCCGGACAACCAGCGCGAGGCAACCCAGAGCCGACCACTCGCGCAGCGAACTCCACTGTGCAATGGTCTCCCGGCGAATGCACGCGCTAGTCCCCGGAGGCGGCGCCACACTACAAAACCTTCGTCGCAAGGCTGCCATTATTGTATCAGTAATGCTACCAAACTTATCGACTAGGGTATATACTACAATTTCATTTGTGTCAAACTATTTTTAGATTCATATTTAAATTCGCAGTGCGGGCATTCCAAACCAGGAGACGGAAACTTCTCCACAGCTTGGGGGAGAATGGGATGGTGGTGGCAAGGAAGTATTCTGGGTCAGTTTTCTTCCAGTCAATGCCGATAGAGTCAGCATTAGATCTCAAATAAGTTAAAATGGGGCTCCACCAGCCGTCTTCCCGCCCCCGCGTCTTTGTTCCAAACCTCATAGCAGGCACGTAGCCAGGATTTTCCTCAGGGGGGCCAAATGTCAAATTTTGTGATATGTCACAGGCATATGACGAAGTTTACTAGAAAAGGCAGTAATTTTAGGCAATTTATCTCATGTTTATTACACGGGAAAACACAAAATGTTTGTTTTTGCAATATATATATATATATATATATATATATATATATATATATATATATATATATAATCATTATTACGTGTTCATGCGAAATCGTCATGTATCTAGTGTAGACCACTTGCCTCAGGGGGGGGCCATGTCCCCCATGGCCCCTCCCTTGGCTACATCCGTGTCTTATGGAATGCAAAACAGTTCGGTGGGAAGAAAATGAATCTCATAATCCTATTCTCTATAAGCTGCACAAATTTTAGGAGATATCATTTACACTGGAACCGCGAATGACAATGGACAAAATATCGTGCCCCGTCAATAACACGGAGATGGTCTTGACATTTGATTGTCTTGACAGAAAGAAGCATAATGACTATAGGGGCATGAGACTGTTGTTGACTGGTGTATCCTTGTCTGTGAAATTCGATGGGCAGCCTCCTGGGTTCAAGTGCCCGCGTGCTGAGTCCAGCCTGTGTCTATCGTCAGTTATGTAACGGAAGACAGCCCACATTCAGCCCAGATTCGGCCCAGCCCAGATTCGGTAGGGAATTCCCTTTACGAGCCGATAACTCCCACAGAACTTGAGAAACCTGGCTTTGCCACACATCAAATGAAAGCACTCGTTAACCCAAACACAACTGTGCAAAAAAAAAATCACCTGCCTTGTCTATGGGGAAAGTTACAGACGATCGAAAAAATCATGTCAATGGGGCGGCCCCTACGATTTTCTCCAAAATTGACACATTAAACCATCGACACAAGCCCATCAATCTGGCTGAAGAAACCCTATGGGCCATTGAAATCTAAGGGGTCAAAATTCCCTAGGAAAATGAAAAACGCGTTTTACAGCTTAAATAACGCCACGCATAGGCCGAATGACACTTCAAATAGAAGCACTCGTTAACCCAAATACCTATATAGTTTGCTGGTTTTGTGCTCTATTGGTTGCGCTCTCGATCTCCACCACTGTAAGCAAGGTATCTATTGTTTACATGTCACTGCCAGATCCCTACATCCATTTCTATGCACTCAATTAAATGATGCAGATTCTGGTGTCGCAGGAGACTAATCTTGTCGAGTTTCTTGCTGTTTAAGCTATAGCTCCACAGCTTTAACGTACCCGCTGTCTTTATCACAGCCCATCCACAATATCTCGCTTTGAGATGACTGACTAGTGTCTATCTTACTATGCTACTGTCTTGACTTCCAAAGTATAGTTGCCTAGCCTGGTTACGAGACGAATGTCACATTTGAACAAAACACATGCAGCCTGGTGCCAATTAATGCACGGAACGGTAGTAAGAAAGACGATACTGTGCTGTCTCGTATTCAATAACTGCGAACCGAATTACATACCTGAAATGAAACAAAGATCGACCATGTAATCTAGGGGCTGCACCAGTGAGATTCTAGAATATATTCAATACCTGCGCACACAAGACGACTGGCTACTTAATTTGTGTAAGCGTAATCAAAGACATGCACATGCACACTGCACAGCCGGTGGCACCACCAGCGATACCCGTGGCAACAGTCACTAATCACACCAGTATCGCTGTTCATCAACATCAATCTAGCGCTTGAGGAGGGAAAACTTTTATCACTCTTCGGTCGCGATTTCGATCGATACGCCGCCTCTCTGCAGGGCATCCTCGATTCACACTGACAGCTTGGTGGCAGCCGGGTCCAGGCCAGCCAGCGGCAGAAGGCGCGGGTACAGGTACGGCACTGAACGGCATACCGGCAGCGAGGACACCAGATACATGTGGTACATTTGGCCTGGTCATCCGCAATCACTTTGATCGGCGAGGGCATCTGGCCGACGTCCAGTTTGCGCTGCGCGGTTTGCCATACGTCCGCCCAGCGCCGTACGCGGTCCCGGGGACGTCTGGCTGAACGCGCTCAGCGGTGGGGGATAAGCATTTCCCAGCCCAGCGGCGCCACCATCCCCGACATCGACGATGGAGGTGTAACGGGTTGCATTTTGGCTCTTTATTGCAGGCATACGAGAATTCGAAATTTTTTTACATTCCGGCTTCTGAGACGACGCTGGCTTAGCATCGCTGCAGCTGTAGCTCGTTTCTAGGGGGCATCGACCAGAGGTCCCACAGGCCGTTTGTGTGACTGAAAAACAGCCGGTTAAGATTCCAAATTTAGACCGGCCGAACGCCAAACTCAGATACGCCGGCGTCAGTGGGTCACAAAGCCATGAGGGGGCCGCAAGGACGGCGCCGGGGCCCGAATGCCTGACCCAGAAACGCAGCCCTTTTTTCCGGGGGCCGGCTGGATACGTCACAAGCTGACGTAAACCAACTGACTAATCACACTGTGCCATGTCGAAGCCACGTGAAGTCTCAGAAGCGGGAGGAGAACAAAGTGAAAAAGGGTTTGAGATAGTTCAGTATGGGAAGAGTTCGTGGAAGGTCTCCATACAACAGAGTTCGGGAGGAGTTCGTGAGAACTTTGACTGAGAATGGTTGCCAGTCATGGGTGCAAGTTCGAGAGGAAAATCAAGCCAGCCCAGAACATCATCCGTGAGTCGAGTGTTATACGGCGCTCAAAATGTCCTGCTTGCACCACGTTTTTTTGGTTATACGGTCACGCAAAATCCCAGTCGTAATGACAACCGTCCATTCCACGGAGAGAGCACAGGAACAAGGGGACACCAGGGGCAGTGAGGGCTTGGGATGCATCCCGGGATGGGAAACTTTTTTCCCGTTTCGATGTAATGTTTCGATGTAAATTGTATGTTTGGCGTGTTGAAGTATGAATGTGTGTGACCTAGTGCAAGTTTAATTTTTTGGGATGTCCGAGGAAATAAACTTTGAAATCGTATGACCAACTGGATCGTATGATCGATAACGACGAAAAAAGAAAACTGGAAAGCGATTAGTCGCGAGCCATTTCCGTTCCTTGTGCGAGGCCAGCTGGCCTCATGTACATGAAACGGTAGCGTGCTTCTGCTTCTGTCACTGGAGTAACCTCCAGTCCAGCCAAGGACTGATTTCTGAATTCTGTGTTAGCCGTCGGATGGGGGTGAGAGACATTGTGTCCTCACGATGACAGCCATTGTCCAATGCATTTTAAAAATACGGAGAACAAATGACAATTGCCACTCACCACTGGATGTGAGTCCGCCGGCACTCTCACTCTCCTCACACCATCCAGACCTCGGCGCTATCGCGGCATCGCTGCATCCCCTGTTGTTGGTTCCCTGTCCCGACCAGGTATGGACTTGACTTATCTCATGAATTTTCTATTTTCTCATGAAATTTATACTTTTTTACCGAGAGCTCTGTTAACAGGTTGAGCAACGGACCAGCAAATACGCCGACTGCGCGCGACGTTGCAGTGGGGACGCATCGAAATGGCAGCAATTTTGTTCCCTGGTCCCCTGTCGCGGTTCTCTGTCCAAGGCCGTTATCCCAGCTCCCCTGTTTCCGCATGTGATACCAACACCGGTCTCAATTTCTTAGGTCTTATAGCCCATGTCGTTGGTTCCCTGTCCCGATCAGCTATGGCTCGGCCGGGCCCGTCTGCAGGCCACGCACCACCTCGGCCAGGCCGGGATGTGTCATTCGGCCTATCCGTAGCGTTGTTTAAGCTGTAAAATGCGTTTTTAGTATTCCTATGGGGTTTTGACCCCTTAGATTTCAATGGTCCATGGGGTTTCTTCAGCCAGATTGATGGGCTTGTGTCGGTGGTTTAATGTGCCAGTTTTGGAGGAAATCGCAGGGGCCGCCCCATAGCCATGATTTTTTCGATCGTCTATAACTTCCCCATAGACAAGGTAGGTGTGTTTTCTTTGCACAGTTGTGTTTGGGTTAACGATTGCTTTCATTTGATGTGTCACTCGGCCTATGCGTGGCGTTATTTAAGCTGTAAAACCCGTTTTTAATTTTCCTATGGGGTTTTGACCCTTAGATTTCAATGGCCCACAGGGTTTCTTCAGCCAGATTGATGGGCTTGTGTCGGTGGTTTAATGTGCCAATTTTGGAGAAAATCGTAGGGGCCGCCCCATAGCCACGGTTTTTTTGATCGTCTATAACTTTTCCCATAGACAAGGTAGGTGATTTTTCTTTGCACAGTTGTGTTTGGGTTAACGAGTGCTTTCATTTGATGTGCCATTTGGCCTATGCGTGGCGTCATTTGAGCTCTAAAACGCGTTTTTAATTTTCCTAGGGGGTTTTGACCCCTTAGATTTCAATGGCCCATAGGGTTTCTTCAGCCAGATTGATGGGCTTGTGTCGATGGTTTAAGGTGTCAATTTTGGAGAAAATCGTAGGGGCCGCCCCATTGACATGATTTTTTCGATCGTCCATAACTTTCCCCATAGACAAGGTAGGTGATTTTTCTTTGCACAGTTGTGTTTGGGTTAACGAGTGCTTTCATTTGATGTGTCATGCGGCCTATGCGTGGCGCTGTTTAAGCTGTAAAACTCGTGTTTAATTTTCCCAGGGGGTTTTGACCCCTTAGATTTCAATGGCCCATAGGGTTTCTTCAGCCAGATTGATGGGCTTGTGTCGGTGGTTTAAGGTGCCAATTTTGGAGAAAATCGTAGGGGCCGCCCCATTGACATGATTTTTTCGATCGTCTATAACTTTCCCCATAGACAAGGTAGGTGATTTTTCTTTGCACAGTTGTGTTTGGGTTAACGAGTGCTTTCATTTGATGTGTGGCAAAACCAGGTTTCTTAAGTTCTGTGGGAGTTATCTGCCCGTAAAGGGAATTCCCTACCGAATCTGGGCTGGGCCGAATCTGGGCTGAATGTGGGCTGTCTTCCGTTACATGTCTTCCGTTACATTCGTCAGTTGCCAGTAATCGCGTTTAGTCGGTTCAGTCGGTTTAGTATTTTTCCGTATTTGTCTACTACGTGATGGAGGCACGAAATGGGGAGCTACCATATCCTAAGAACTGGTACCAAAAATGCATATTTTCTTCATCGTTCCTTTAAGTTTTCGTTAGTAATGCGCGCTGCTGGCAATACGGAGTTCGTTAAAATTGCTTATTTTCTCAAATCCAGCCCGTTTTTTTTTGTTTGTGCATTCAGCAAATTTCTTTGAGCTATGTCTCTAATCCAACGTTGATTTGTCTGCGCTTTATTTCTTACTTTTGCTTCCTCTCCATGAAATCTAATCAAACATGGCCGTCTTAAACGTTCTTCGTGATGTTCATTTATAGGGAATGGGAGTCAGGGAGTGTGGTTGTGGGGGGTTTAGAGATCTTGTGGGTCGTGAGGGTGCTGGTTGCGAGGTGGTTCGTTGACTGATGAAGTTGTCGTTTCAGCTGGTGTCCCTGAGGAATGGCCTGGCTATTTAAGAACTGACAGTAGACGAAAGAGGTATGCGAATGCTTAAACACATTCTTGTCGTTCTCTAGATCTTGGGTAGGCTTTCTGGTAGGGTGGTAGGTGTGGTAGCTAGTGGTCGTATTTCACCGTATGCATTATTGAGAGATTGCCATGAATTTAATGCTTCATGAGGACATGACTAATTTCGGGGATTTGGATACTGATTCTGGCATGGCAGGAAATGTGGGAGGTTAGGAGAACATAGACCTCCATCTTACCAAGATTGTAACATCAAGTCATTGGTGATGACAAGAAAGTCACATGAAATGTATTCAGACTTAGGTGTTTTGGGGAGATCTCCAGTCACAGATTCTGGTGTTTGCCACTGATCACACACTTCAGCATTTTGAAAACAGAAAGTAAAGTGACCTGATGCTCATGATGTAAGAAATGGCCAAGAAAAGGTGTAGGAAAAGATGCATGCAGAAATGGTCAGACATTAGTATGTATGTAGGCAGGCCCATGGCCATAATATTTGTATGGTTTTCTTGACCATTTTTTTTAATGAGTATTAAGTTATTTTATTTCCATTTTTGGCTGCAAGAATGCTGCTGATTCAGTTAGCGCTGTCTAATTTTGAGTTTAAAAAATATTCTGAGAAACATAAACTAAGGACTTAGGCTCTTTGTCTCACTGCCAGGATGGTTTTCATTCCTGGTTGTGCTGCCAGGTTGACTGTATAAAACACTAGCATTACAGAAAGCATGGGTTGGTGTGGCTGAACCCAGATTTAAACATGGTAGTCCCTTTTCATAATTAGGGGAACCTGCCCATGAGGATTACCTGTTGGGGATACAAATATAGGAGATAGGAAGCATTTTACTGCAGTTTTATTGTCAAGATTGAAGGTGACATCAGATCACCATGATGAAGTTAACAATTAGCCATGTGCTCAGTCATTTGGGACCACCTTGGAGACAGTTGCTACCACTGTTATGAATAAGGAGCAGGACAAAAGCCTGGTGTGTGGCAGTGTGTAAGTCCCAGAATGTGCTCCTGTACGTGGCGCAAGATTGATAGGGTAAGCCAGATATGGACAGCAGTGTTGTGGAATTTCACAGACAGTAAAGGTCTTTCAGTGCAATCTGGTTTGGTGCCTGGGGCAAAACTACTCATTGTTTGAGAACACTTAGGTGGTGGGGTCAGGGCCCAGCAACAAGCTCACCTTGGCATGGAATCCAGTCCTAGTGCCACCCACTTCAATGTGTTCAGGACCCCAGCTACCATGTGCAGCCATCTTAACCCATCACCACATGAAGTCTTCTCTGCCATGTGTGACAGCCCAGGTGATTACAATCACCCTCCCTTTGACCCTGGGAACAAGAGTCTGATCTTCACAATTCCAGCCTTGACTGATATGGCATGTCTTTCTCATCTGAGGACATGAAACTCAACATCCTGTGTTGAACAGTGATGTCACAGGTCAAAAAATGTCAGATTTATGGTTAAAAGATGCATGATGCTGTTAATAAGTTCCAGCAAGTGAGTCAGTTTAGTGACAATGTCAAAAATGATATCAAACAGAAAATTGCAATTTGGGGTATGTGATGTGGTGCCAATAGTACTATAAGATTTATCCTGGCAAGGCCTAAGAGAGTTTGAAATTTCTGGTTGTAAAGTTATGAAGACCAAGTTTTTGGCAGTGATGGTTAGACATGGAATGCTACTGCACTCCTGTCCACTCTTTCCTACTTGGATGTGGTTGTTGGCTTCTGTGTGCTGCTCCAATTTATGGTCACACATGTGATGTGTCACAAACAGTAGCAGCATTTGCCCAGCATGTCCACCAGCATTTGGTGGCATTAGATCCATTTGATGATGCCTAGTGGGTTAGTCTGTCTAATGTAAATTGTATCTTGCACAGTACAGCTTTTTTGTTGCATTGGCATAGTTTTGGTATAATGAGATGCAGACGTGTGTTTGATTGATGCGATTAATTGAATTTCAGGATTAATATTGGAAGTGAATCACAATCATTGGTCTAGTTGGATCCTGCATGTGAGATAACTTTCAAAACTCACAACATGCTTAGACTGGCAATGTATTAGTCTCGTATTGCTAAATCTGACCATAGAAATGACCAAGTACTGATACCATTTGATTGTTTGCTCAATTTTCTACAAGATCATGTACATTTTGTATGCTTTTCTTGGAAGCTTGGCTACATTACTTGGCGCAGTATACTGTCCATTGCACTGGGATGCAAATTGCGAGAGATCGTGGTGCTATTTAGCTCTGAATTGAATAGAATGCAATCTGTATGAAGCATTTTTATGCAACAAGGAGTCAGATTTATCATCATTTAGACTCCAAAAGTCTCATGTCTTGGCATTTTTAGCATCATTATATTTTTTTTTAATTGCAAGTTAGAAAAAATTGGTATGTTGTATGGTACCTGAGCACATCTGGAGAACTTCTGTAGGTTGTAAGGTATGTCATCTGCATAATAGTTGGCCATCTTTTCAGCACCATGATGATGAATCCAACTCTAGCCATGCAGTCTCCTACCTCTACAGATGCCTGTCTTAGTATTGTGCACAGTCTGATGTGCCACAGACAAGGTGGTGAATCTGAAGGGTTTGCCAAGAGAGCCATAGAGAGTTTGATAAAAAAGCTGAAGGTAAGTGAAGCCATAACCTTGATGATCTTACTTTATGCGATGCTGATCACTTTCCATTTTGCTTGTTAATTAAAGTTTCATGTATCCCAGAAAGGTCCAAAAGATAAAGTCTGTATCCCTATTTTGTTAAAGTAACAACTCATATTGGTAAATGCCTTTCAAAGATATAGTTGTTTTTGTTCCATTGATGTGTTCCATAAATATACAAGTACAACTTTGCATTTGGTATCCCCCAGTTACTAAGTTTGCATGTATCTGAGCTGTGTTGCTTTCCATTTGCATAAGCCCAGTGTTGCCACTATCATGATCTAATGAATTGCTGTTGTACAGGAGAAGAGAGATGAGCTGGACTCGCTCATAACCGCCATAACAACGAACGGAGCTCATCCCAGCAAGTGTGTCACCATACCACGCACCCTTGATGGCCGACTGCAGGTGGGAAAATCCTGCCCTCCGTTGCCGAGACTGGGTTGCATACCAACTTTCAGGTTTGCTAGGATGTTGGAAGCAGGGGTTGGATCTCATTGAGTGTTGCCTCTGTCATATGGGTTTTGGAGTTAGTTTTTATCCAGTGATATTGCAAAGATAGGACGTAAAGCTGCTATTTTCTCCTCCTTCTGTAACACATGCTTCCTGGCTGTCAAGGCATGTCTGAGTCATATTGTCACTGCAGATAATATTCCATAGTTATAATGCACTTTGTCACACATATGAGGAACCACGTCCCATGCGTGCTATGTTTCAACATTATCGTGCACTTCTTGTTTCCATTTTTGGAATTGTGTCGATTGAGTGATGATGCAGTTTTCATTGCTTTGTCAGGTCGCCGGTCGTAAAGGGTTTCCGCATGTTGTTTATGCTCGCATCTGGAGATGGCCTGACCTGCACAAGAACGAACTCAAGCACACTAAATTTTGCCAGTATGCATTCGATCTCAAATGTGACGCGGTGTGCGTTAATCCGTACCACTATGAACGAGTGGTCTCGCCGGGAATCGGTGAGTTTCGTCTTTGGTTGTCATGATGGTCGTAGTTAGTTGGTTATTGGGGCTTAGGGGCGCACCGACTGCGGGGTCATTCGGCGCCCAGAATGATGGTCGTAGATGTCCTCATTATTAACATGTTTTGTTCGGTGAGCTTAAGTTTGTCTTGTATTGATGCATGGAGTGGCGTGGTTTCATGTTAATGCTGGTCTCCCCGTTTGCACAGACCACTTTGTGTTGGCGTGTGTGGGCCACCGGGGCTGCGTCGTCGGTTGATTCCATGGCGTGCACCGTTTCCGACTGCCCGTCAGCGGAATTTCCCGGCCCGTTGCAGATTTGTCCGGCCTGACAATTCACCAGGCGAGCCCAACCGGCGTGAAGAACGAGTACACGGTGGGCATGGAGCACCCGGACGCGGGCGGCGTGGGCGACTCGCTCATGTCGCCGGTGGCGCCGCGCCACCCACCGCCGCCGCCGTCGCACCTCGGCATGCCGTTCGCCATGCCGCCGCAGGGTCAGTCTCCGGCCGGCCGGCCGCCGTTCTGTCGTGTTTCGCTGTTGTGAGCTGACCGGCCGTCCGGGCGCGGTTGGCCCGGCCGGCCGCCCGCCAGTGTTGTCCCTCCCTAGCGGCGGCGCCGTGCCCCGCTGGGGACCCTCCCGCCCCGCTCCGCCCCGCCGCCTCACTCACGGGCTCGTCACGGCGCGTGACCGGCCGCCCGGCGTCCGTGTGCTCCCCGCGCGCTTCTGTTAACCGGTGCTTGCGCGCGCGCGGCCGCTCTGCTGGCTTAGCTGACTGCGATCGGTGGGACGCCGGCGGCGTGTTGCAGGGGCCGCCTCGCCGCCGGGCGTGGCGTCGCCGCCGCTGGCCGGCGCGCTAGACTCCCCGGCGGCCGCCTCCTCGCTCGCTGAGCCGCTCACACGTAAGGCACGGCCTGGCCTCTGCCCTAGAGGCTCCCGCCCGCGCCGGCGCGCAGGGCTGCATGGTCTGCACGCGCCTCTGGCCGGGTCGCTGGTGGTGGTGGGGCGTAGTGGGTCGCCTGGACGGCGGAGTCTCGGGTCCGGTGCGGGATCCGCGGCGGGGGAGGAGCAGGTGGCCTCACCCGCCTCCGCCCGCTGTCCGGAGACGGCTGCACGCCTTTGGTAGTCGTGAGAGTGCGGCACGTGTCGGCCGAGCGGGCCGATTAGTGGGACATAGCCGGCAGCGTGGGCCGTCTGATCTCGGGGCCGGCGTGCGGGGCACGATCTGACTGCAGCTCTGATTTCAGCCGTGTGATGTGGGCACTGGTGGACAGCGGCCGTCGGCGCCGCTTCAGGCATGCCTGCACGCGTTCGCAAGTGTCCGACTGGTTACACGCCTTTTCTGCCTTCGTTTCAGTTAGACCTGTCGTGAATGCGGGGCCTTTCATAGGTTAGTTGAGCCCCTGTAGGAGGCCATGCCTTTGTCTTTCGTTTCCTCTTCTTTTGGTGAAGTATTTTGAGTTGGGTCGTGTGGCCTTCATTTGCTTGGCACTTGCCGTAACGCTTAAGGATGACGGCTTTGGAATAGACCATTGTTTGGGAATTAATTGCGCCTGCGTTGACTGGAAAGTTAGAAGTCTTGCACCCCTTTTTGCTTCTCGCGACTGGACATTTGGATTACTGCTGATATGGTCTAGCGTCTTCGAAAATGATATGAATAAGCTACCGGAATATTTCATATTATCTGGTGTAGATTTGAGGACATCTCTATTTGTTCCGTTTTTAATTTGTTTTGTCTCAGCTTTCGGGCAATTTATATCGTTATAACTCATCTGAATCTGATCCTTTCGCATCCTTGACAACTTTTTTTTACATGGCCATTTGGAACCAGTCGTGCAATTGAAATGCAGACCTTGCAAAAACTTTGCAGCTGCAGATGCTGAAACTGCCTCTAGTGTTGACCTGGATGATAATTCACATGAATGACCGAAAACTTGTTATTTATCTCTCATTTTTGAAATAAGATTATCACCATATCTCTCTCCTGAGGACATTGTGTTTCTCCCACTTTGACCTCTATGGTCGGCGATGCCTCCCTGGCCGCCCTGACCACCCCCCAGTGACCGCATCCTCCTGCGGTCCTCGCTGGAGGATGTTACTTTTAGTCGTCCCGCTGGCGGTCCGTGGGCCGGGTTCTGACTCTGCCGGTGCCGCAGCCGGACCGTCTTCCCTGTCGGCCATGTCGCCGCACCTGCAGCCGAACGGGTTCAGCCTGAGCCCGCCGCCGGCTCCGGCGCAGCCGCCGCCGCCGCCGCAGCCGCCGGCGCCAGCCCGGTTCGCGGCCTCGTGGACGGTGGGCGCCGACCGCAGCTCGGGCTCAACGCTCACCTACACCCAGAACATGGCGCCCGACAGGCCGGCCGGATACTGTGAGCCGCGCAGGAGCGCGCCGCCGGCCGGCGGACGGCAGGAGGGGCGCAGCGTCGCGGCCCGATGTAGAACACGGAGTCTTGCGTTTTGTTTTCAGAACAGCCAGTAACGTTATTGTCATTGTAGGGCATCAAATTTTGGGGGGTCGGAGCACAAGCAATCATGAACCTGATTATTGTTTCGTATCCCAAATGTGGTGTTACCGTTAAATTGACACTGATGGTCTCGAAGTTTTAACGGCTCTTCAATGACACCCCTCACCTTTCTTTCGCGCCACGACCTTGGAGGCCAGCGGCCGCGCTGGGACCAGCATGTTTGCACGCACGCTGTGGTCTTCACCAGAGTGCCCGCCGCCCCCGGGCGCCTGACGCGCGGCCGCGGCCAGTTTCAGGGCCGAACGCTCACGTGCAGCAGCAGGACACCCAGGTCCTCCTGTCCAGTGTGCCGCCGCCCGAATTCTGGTGCAGCATCACCTACTTCGAGCTGGACACCCAGGTGGGCGGGGCGGGGGACGGGTTTGCTCGGTCGCCGCCCGCTCATGACTTGGAAGACGGGCTGGTCGGTACGGCGCGGCTGGGCGTCGTCCACACCTTTTGCGTGGTCCCAAGGACGACGGGTATCCCGTCTGTCCGTCGTCTGTACACATGTCAGGTGGGACGTGGGTCCGTCTGCACTGTCACGAGTCTCGGACGTGGTTCGAATTTTGAGCAAGATACGACATCGCCACCGTCGTTGCGGTGCCCCGTGTCGGTTCACTGTTTTGGCTGCCACCGCTGGAAATGTGTACGATGCCATTTTTTTGTCATTAGTGATGGGCATCAGTCTGAACGCGGACTGATGAGTTTTGTTTCGTTTGTTGCCATTGTTTCGTTAAGGAAATTCCGTAGCAGATAACAGGCTTACTTCCCCTTTTTGCAGTATGGAGCTCAGATGAATTATTACCTGCCAAGGTTTAACAGACTGTGCTTGTAAGGCTAAGTTGTAGAATTCTATTTGGAGCTCACATTTTATCTAGGGAATAAATATGTTAATATTGCGCAGCGCCAAAAAATTGGCCAGATGTCCGTCCAGGCTTGGTGCGGGCCATGTGGGCGCTACCACCGCGGCCGCTCGCCGCCCGCCTTCCCTGACGCCGGCTGGGCCGGGCCGCGCAGGTGGGCGAGGCATTCAAGGTGCCGTCCAGCATGCCGTCGGTGACGGTGGACGGCTACGTGGACCCGTCCGGTGACAGCCGCTTCTGCTTGGGCGCGCTCAGCAACGTGCACCGCACCGAACAGAGCGAGCGGGCCAGGTAACGGAGACGAACGGGCGGTCGCCGCCTGGTCCAGGCGGGCACCGGTCTCGTCCAGCGTGCTGGCCAGCAGCGAGTGTGGCACGCGGCCGTCTGGAGTTATGTGATTGGTGTTTCACTGTTATCACTTGTCTGTGTGTCATTCATTCCCGTTTCTTATGGTTCGGCGTGCGATGGAAATTTTCATATTTCTGCATGAATAATTGACATGTCGAGTCGACATGTTGTATTGCGCATTCGCGCCCATGTTTTTCCTCCAGATCTTGAATTCCAGACGAGCACTGGGATACTGAAGACGATACGTCATAACACTGCGCCCGGACCTAGGGCACTGACGGGCAGCGTCACTGGACTTGCGCTCAGCACGACGTCCAGACGATCAGAGTGTGCCTTCGACAAAAACACAAACCAGTCATTGGTCAGCGATTGTCACGGACTCTGCCTTGCCTCCGGGCCCGACCTCTGCCCCCTCATGCGGCGCCGTCCGGCCCGGCCTCTGCCCCGCTGACGCGGCGCTGTCCGGCAGGCTCCACATCGGCAAGGGCGTGCAGCTGGACGTGCAGGGCGAGGGCGATGTGTGGCTGCGCTGCCTCAGCGACCACGCCGTGTTCGTGCAGAGCTACTACCTGGACCGGGAGGCGGGCCGGGCGCCCGGCGACGCCGTCCACAAGATCTACCCGGCCGCCTACATCAAGGTGTTCGACCTGCACCAGTGCCACCGTCAGATGCAGCACCAGGTCAGGCATGGGCCGGCGCCGCTGGCATGTGCGACAGGCGACCGCCGCGCCGGAGGAGACTGGGCGAGTGGGGTTTGTGGGGAGCGACGCGGGTTTGCCGCCAGCTGTTGCCCCCCCCCCCCACTCCGGAGATCAGGTTTTGCTGCAGCACGGCGTGCATTGCTCCAACATAGATGGGGTAAATCTTCCACCGGGCCTTACGCGACAAATGCGAAATGCCACATTTTCATAAGACTTGATATGCGACCCGTGGGATGTCCCGTCCTTTCGTGACTTAATGGTGCCCAGTTCCTCATGGGGACGTGTTCACGCCACGGTCGACCAGCGTCCTGAGGGTGCCGCGCCGGGCCGGCAGGCGTCGCAGGCGACGGCGGCGGCGGCGGCGCAGGCGGCGGCCGTGGCGGGCCACATCCCGGGCGCGGCCAGCGTGGGCGGCATCGCGCCGGCGGTCACCATGTCGTCGGTGGCCGGCATCGGCGTGGACGACCTGCGCCGGCTCTGCATCCTGCGGCTGAGCTTCGTCAAGGGCTGGGGGCCCGACTACCGCCGCCAGAGCATCAAGGAGACGCCCTGCTGGGTCGAGGTGAACCTGCACCGGGCGCTCCAGCTGCTCGACGGCGTGCTGCAGACGACGCGCGTCGGCGCCGGCAGCGCCACCTGAGCCGGCCGCCGACGTCGACGGGAGAGGGGGCGAGAGGGAGGGAGGGGGCAGCTACCGGCAGCCGTGTGCGGGTCTCTGTATGCGGGTGACGGAGCGTTCAGCTTGGCTGGTGACGATGGTACCTGATTGAGTCGGTGTAGGGCCGGCGGGCAGGGGCGCGGCCAGGGAGGTGCAGTAGTGTTAGATGTTGTGCGCCGTCGGACACGATGCCCGTTACCGTGCGCGAGGCGTCGCCGCCGCCTCGTCGGTCGCGGCGCCGGCCCTAGGCCGGTCGGAGCGCGCGCCAGTTTGTTGTGTTCAGTTTGCATTACCCGCTGTTGGCGTCGTGGCGATGCGGCCGGCGGCCGGCCGGCTGCCGCCGTGGCCCGAGCGGATCGCTGCCGCGCGGGCCGGCCGGCCTCCAGACGCACCAGTTTAGCTCGCGTGACTGGCAGTCTGGCGCGCCGCCGCCGCGCGGCGTCGCCGCGTCGTTGTGAGGCGGGTCGCGCCCGGCCGGCCGCCGCCGCCGCCGGCCGGGCGCGCCGCGCTGCTCGTCTTAGACCGGGCCCTAGGCCACGGGATGGTGCTCATGTGGTCAATCGAGCTCACGTCGGTGAGATGCAAACCATCAGATATTTTTGCCATCTCAGTTATATCGAAATCTGTCATTTGGGGGTTGGAGCGCAACCCCACCCACCATTCGGTCGATACGTTGTCGCTTTTTTATTATCTTAATAAAATACGGAGCGAATTGTGGGCATAAAGCGGCGACAACATCGTTCCCGGTGGAGGCCCAGCCTTGTGGTATACAAACATACGGCGCCAAACACTGACAGGCACCAATGCGCCGGCCAGACTAGCCCCGCCTGCCAACTGTCACGTCTGCTGCAAACGCCGGACGAAAACACGTCCGATGTTGCCGGAACCGGATGGCGCCTCGCAGTGATTGGCTTTTTGCGCTGTCATGGCGCGCACAAGCTCGCGTCAGCAACGTCCTGTCCCAGAGATGAGCCGTACGTTCTCGGCACGAACCCTGTCTGAAGCGGCCCACGAACCAACAACGCTGCGCGAGGCTCGCATCGCTTTGCCGAGACGCCAGCGACCCGAGGCTTCTACGCGGACTCCGCGTCCCTGTCAGCGCGTGATGACACGAGGGAGCGGCGCTGTCCGACTGAGGACGGCCGGAACGCATCCGTCACCGGGCCGACCCGGGCCGCGTCCAGCCCTCGGCCACGAGCTACCCAGCCGACGACCACGAGCCGACGGCCAGAGCCGGGACGGCGCCCTCCCAAAACGGAAGCCCGGGCCTCGCGGGCGCGATCGGCCGGGCCCCGCGAGGCTGCGCCGCGTCCTCGGCGCAGCGCCGCCTCACCGCGCGAGGCCAGCGCCGGCGGCCGGTCAGCCGGCCGAGTGCAGCACCCAGCGTCCGCCGCAGAGGCAGGCGCGCGCCCAGCGTTGGTCCCAGGCGCGCGTCACCGGCGCCGTCTTCACCTGCAGCAGCTGCTGCTGCGACCGGGACGAGGTCACCGCCAGACACCTGCCGACACCAGGTGCGGCCGTGGGTGATGCCGGCGCCAGCTGCGGCCGCGCGGTACAGGCGTCATGGTATCGGACGCGTCGGCCACCGCGCCTCCTCGCAGCGAGAACGTTCGCAAACCGTGCACACACTTGGTACGTCTATGACACATCAGCCCGGGCCTCAGCCTGATTCAAAACGAGAAAAAATAAATAAACTGCAGGACTGCGTGGGTGCAGTACAGCAATGATGTCAGCACACTCATCAGCCCAAATTATTAACGTTTGCCCAAGCAAAACTACTGCGCCCCAAAAAACTTCAAATCTCGAAATCTCCATCAGGGGATTCCGGCACGTACCTTCACCTCAACGGAAACGGAGTTCGTCATGGACGTTAAAATAGATCATCTGCACATAGCCATATTCCAACCAGCGAACGCACTTCTAAAGGCTGCCTCGCACAACATCTCAGACCGTCCTGCTCCGTCTGGCACGCCGTTCGGGTCCGTCCCAGACGACCCCGCCTCCGACCTGGTGCCGGCGCGGCGCTCACCACTCCGTTCTGACCTGGTGCACTGTTTGAGGCTGCTCGGCCTGGCTCCGAGCCGCATGTACCGCAGGGCGTCCATGGTGAACGAGTCCTGGTGGCGCCGGTGCGCCACGTGACTCTCGGCTCCGTCAGCGTCGTAGAACTCGTACTGCTGGTGGCGGGGGGGGGAGCGTCAGTGTGCCGCTGAATACAGTGGTACCATCGTCAGGTCATCGCTGGGGTGGACATGGCGGTTACCAGGCGTCTTCTACGTGCAAACCCAGATTAATTCTCATTTATCCACAGCAACAGAGTCGTTCCTTGTGGAGACAGCGTGACAGGGAATCACGCACCTTACTGCCTGTTTTACTGAATGGATATCCTAAAAAACGACGAACACGAGGTTTGTGTAAATGTCACTAGCCAGCGCTGCGTGTTGTACTCACGTGCCGCGGCACCGGGCCGGGAGTGGTGTAGGCGGCCAGCACCCCGCGGGACGGCAGGTCCAGAGTCGGGTGGTCCGCCAGACCAGGAGACGGCAGCACAGAGCACTCGTCTGCAATCACACCGCCGAGTCCGCCCGTCAGAACGCCAGCCTCGCCCGCTCAAAAGAAAACGGCGACGATTCTCCCAACGAGGTGCGTGTCGACAACATGGGATCGCAAGCATAGTTCTCGCCTCGACAGTCATGTCCCATTGCCCATTCCTTTGCCCCATCCTTCAAGCATCTAAAGTTTGGGGAGCTGGAGTCAGCTGGTCGCAAGAACATTAACTTACATGTATTAAAGCGCAAAGCTGCAACAACATCGACATTTCCATGGGACTCCAAGTCGTCTGTGACATTGGTCTGCCATAGGTCTCATAATGGCCACAGCTATTTCAATCCTGGTCGGCCACATCGTACTAGGAAATCTCCAGGGATGCTTTTTCAAAACTCGGTCGCACACTGGTAATTGTCCAAGCCCCGGCAAATCAAAGACACGCGATTCGTTCAATGGTAACTGAGACCCTGTTGAAACCTCAATGTTAAGGAACGCCACACCATTTGCTGGGCAAAAATAAAGCGCTAAATGTAGCGATATCCGGAGGATGAGACTGGCCCGCTGACAAAAGGGAGCGACAAGTTAACAGCACGTGATCGCGGCTAACGAGCGACGCACCGAGGCGCGAGGTCATCCCAGCAGATCCCATCTGCATTACGTAACGGCAGCTCACTGGAGACCGGGCCTGACGCGCAGTGTATCTTACGTAAGGGCGGATCAGCGTAGACGAGACTTCACGCTTTGTTGGGCCTCCGCCAGGCGGCCGTTCGGGCGGGGGGAGTGGTGGGGGCCACACTGTGTTATCAGCATGGCTATTTTCATGCAATCCCTCAGGCATACCGCTCCGCTCCATTTCAGTCGAAGTAGGGGGGGGGGGGACACGTCCAACCGTCCCCATCTGTCGGTGTCCAAGCCCCATATACTTTACACGAGACCATGCGGACAACAGCGGGCTGAGGAGTGCGTGGCATCCCACGCAACCGTGTCTGCGCCAATGCCGGGACCGAACACTAGGTCACATGATACGTTCTTCCGCACGCTCAGAACAAGAACGCCCAAACCGACGCTGGCCAACATTCCATGATAGATCGATCCTGTCATCCGTATGTCTCCACCACCAGACGAGCTTCTGGCCGACACCAGATGGGGTTGGATAAGAATGACGCCCGGCGACAATTTCGCCACCAGTCCGGCTGCTCGCCGACTCCGCCTAGTAGATGACAGCGGCAAACTTTATTAGACATCACTGCACTCCTGGTACCACAGCAACACAAGGTATGAGTACGCCGTTTTCACAATCGTAACCGACGCCATCTAAGCAGTATCAGTAAGTTTCTTTCTACAGTGGTTACGTTGTAGCTATCATTTAAAAATAGCACTGAAAAAGTCCATACGTCGAAAAAAGGATGCAACAAAAAGTATAATTCAGCAATGTCTACATTATCCATCCACATAAAACATTTAGCATACGTGCGGAAGTCATATTCTTAACAATTCATTGTACGCAAAAAGAATAAACGAGTGTGATCGTTTAAAGGATAACCGTGATAACCAAATAAAAAATAATTTTCAGACGCCGCCGCCGCCGCCCGTCCGACCGAAGTTACATCGCGATCTTGCAGACGTAGCGCTTCTTGTCGCTCCCCTTCTTTTGCACCCACTCGCCGCCGTTGTCCTGCTTCATCTGGACGAAGAACTTGTCTTCCTCGTTGTCCTTCACCAAACAGCGGAACGTCGACGTCTCGCCGTCGCCCCAGTACCAGTCGCCGTCGTTGTCGTCGCGCCGCAGGTTAATCACCAGGTCCTTGTCGCCGCTGATGCTGAAGATGAACTCCATTTCGGCGCGGTCGGCGACGGACGTCAGGCGCGCCCGGGGGTCGCGGGCACGACACTCGGCGTCCGCCTCGTCGGCGCGCACGTCCTCGTCGACGAACAGGTAACAGCCGATCCGCCAGGCGACCCAGGGCCCCGCGCAGAACAGCGGCCGGCGCAGCCTCAGGCCGACGACGGTCGTGCCACCGCCGCCACCGCCGCCGCAGGCGTTGCCGTCATCGTCTTCGCCGCCGCTGCCGCCGCCGCCGACGGGGGCCGTCGCCTCGCCGTACAGCTGACAGCCGCCGCTCCCCGGCGGACGCACGACGCCCGAACAGTTGGCCTGCCTCAGGCAGAGCATGCTGCACTGGACGTAGCTCAGGCCCGGCCGACAGTCCCCCAGCGGCTTCACATGCACCAGCCGCTGCTGTAACAGGCGGCCCGACTCCACCTCGGCCCGGCAGCCGGACGCCCAGAGCAGGAGCAGCAACAGCGGCCGCGTCCAGGCACGCACGGCACGCGGGCCGGCACCAGCCATCGCTGACAGCCGCTGGTGAGGTCGGCAGAGAACGGGCGACCGACTGGCGAGAGGCGACCCTGGCGCGCGCCGCACCGGTCAGCACACACCGGTACAGGCGAGGCACTCCCGCTGACGCGTCCTGGCGACGTCGCGAGTCCGCCGGCACCCCTGCCCCGGCCGCCTTCACGCCGCTGGTATCTGCTCTCCAGAGGAGGGCGGCGTCGACGCTCCTGCAGCGGGCGTCTCCTAAGGAGCTGGCGGCCGACTGCCGGCGCAATCGACTCCGGCGGCGATCAGGCGTCCGCGCCTCCTCCACAGACAGCCGATACCATCAGCCGATTGTCCGCCAGCACGGCGCCAGGATAATGACCAGTTTCGCAGGCAGCTAATGTTATTAGGCCGTCTTTGCTTACTATTTCGGCCCGCTCGCCCCCGTCTTCGCACTCAGCTGATAAGATTCAGCAGTTATCGACCACGCAGTGCAATACTGACCCTAATTATTTGATTGGACGCAATTACACCGTGTTAGGCGAACAACCCAGCATAAACTTAGGGTCGCAATGCTCGACAAACAGCCAAGCTTTTCGCCGTGCTCTAAAATTGGCAGCCGAAAAATATCCGTCACCTGGCTCTGCAATGTGACAACACATGCTTATGACGCGAAACGTGTTCACTGAATCTGGGCGATCGCTGATTTCCTGATCGCTCATGATAATGATGATGGGCAGAATCCGCTGGTTTCGTTCCATTTCAAGAGAACCTATCTAAACAAAATGGGAATTTTGGGTACTTTTCAAAGTTCTGGGGCCCTGACACATTTTGTTCTAAAAAATTTTGGACGACGTAAAATCAGTGTTTGGTCCTTAAAAACGTAAAACGAGCCCTGCCCTGCACACTTCCCAGTCATAAGGATGTTTAGTAGTGATTTTCACGCTTCATCACACATCAATCTACTGATTATTCTGAAATAACAGTATGATGTTTCTGAAGCCTAAGCGCCAGTTGTAACTTCATAAATAAGCCTGAATGTGCACCCTGTAAACAACGTTTCCGACACTGGCCTACAAAAGTGACACACAGTTCAAAGGCATACTTTACTTCGGTGTTCTCATGTTTTCTTCTCATCACCCTAAGGTCGCGAAAGTAAAATTCTAACCTTGAATCTAAACGATTTCACATCTGAAAACGACCCGCTTCAAACACAGGATCACGCCAATGCAATGATAACAAATGACATCATGGCCGGCGAGTTAAATCAACGAATCGCAAAGGAAACTGCTGCCCTTATAAAAACTCTTGTGCCAATAGGACATTGTTTCTCTTTTACCAACTCTCAGGCCCGCAAAAAAAAAACTGTTTCTCTCTATCAACTCTTAGATTCACAGGCCAAGGGAAACTTTCCCTATAATCAACTCTTCGGCGCGCAGGGAACTGCTTCCCTTACACTCGTATCAACTCTCAGGCCCAATATTTGCTATCGTCCACTGATGCATCACCAGTGAACCGCAATGCACATGAATTTTTCGATGTTCATACTAATCGGCGTTTCCAATTTTCGGCACTATCATTTCATGACTGTTTTTGTTGCCCTTTGCAACATTTTCCTTCACGTAGAAAACCCTCGGGAAAAACCCATCCATCAGACAAATTATAAAGTGATCATCTAAAAATGTGGTAAGGGTAGGTTGACACACCTGTATCACACGAACATGGTAAAACAATGTGTACTTTTGTACTAAATCTGAGCACATGGTACACCCGCACGACGACTTTTAGCGGCACTATCATGTGAATGATCGCAGTGTAGAACGGCTGTGCTTCCTTGCAACCAGAGCACTTGTAAGAATAACCAGGCAGTACATTTGTACAGGTAACCCCATTGAATCGATCGGTGAACAAAGTTTTCTTTGGGCTTCGAGGCCGATAAGGAGGAAAGGGATATTCAACATTTGCAATTCGATGGAATTACCATTCCATCGGCTTGATACTGAGTTTAAACTGGATTGTTCTGAGCGACCAGACTGCTTGGGCTCCGTTTCCTTCCCTCCAAAACTCATTACTCGAACCAAGCCAGAGAGCATGTGGTAAGTCCACATGTAACTGGAAGCTGGTTGACTGCATTGTCAATGGCATACGCTTCTTGAAACCTGACCTGAGTCCCGTACACACCGAACGCCTAGCGAATAGGTTGCTGCCCATCTTCATACAAGAATGGTGGCGCATCATCCGTATTAACTGCCGTCCTATGACAAGAAATGCCGTCCACAACGACCACGGATCACAGACAGCCCTGCGATGGGTGAGACGATAGCTGACAGACAACGTGCACACCTCGCCTGGAGAGCCTGGCCTCCCCAACAGCTGTAGGTCGGCGCAGAAACTCGGACAAACGTCATCCGACGCCGGCGCCGCAGAATTTCGCAGTCGCTAACTCGTGACGTCCACCCTAGGAGGAATTTCACGTCGTCTTCGTCGGTAAAGTTTACATGACGCCACCGACCAAGATAATCCAGGCCGGAGACTCGGCGTAACTGAGCAGCGGCACCGCCTTGAACCAGGTTCGACTCGGTTTTCGCTACTGCAGGCTCCAGGATCGCAACGGGCCTGCGGTGCATATGCACTGCACCCCAGACATTTCGCTTTTACAACATCCGGAACACGACGGAAGCAGCAGACTGACTCGGTCCTGCGCCCCGGGCGGGGTCTCCGCAGGGCGACCCGTGTGAGATCTGACCGGGCCGTAACCGGCCAACGTTCGCCAACTGCTTTTACGTGGACATCGCGACGGTCCTCCTGGCCTCGTGGGCCCGAACCTCAGCGTCCCTACCGACTTGACTCTGTCAACAATGACTAGATTTTATCGGCATGACCGATCTCTACTGCCTTCACCTCTACTGCCTTCACGACTGGCACCTCTGATCAGGATATACTTACGTCCTATGATCTAGTGTGCAATCAATTAACACGTGAATCCTGGATAGTCGTCCGTGGAAGAATCTTAGCTGTGCAACCAGTGAAAACGCAAAACCTGGATCGTCATCCGTGAGGAGATTTTAGTTAAATACAAACACACAAACCCGCACAGCCCCACGCAGGATGTGAGATGTTCAGTCGACCAAAAATCGCCATGCAAACCAAATAGCACCGCCAGGTTGTACAGGTCTAGGCCTTAGAACAAAACAGACCATCAACACCCGACAAACAGCCCGAAACCTAGCACTTTCCGCATCGATCCGAACATCAGCGGGTCGGACGCCAGCTGCGCGGCGGCCGGCCGACTTACTGAGCAACGTGTCGTCCGGGTCTGCCGAGTGCAGCGCCAGCAGCTTGGTCAGCAGCTTGAAGATGACGGCGATGACGTCCGTCTGCTCGCCGTGCCGCTGGAAGACGGGCAAGCAGGCGGTGCGCACCATGCCCCAGCGGCGGATCATGACCAGCAGCTCGCGGAGCAGGAGCACGCTCTGCCGGTCCCGCAGCGCCCCCACCTGACCGAGAGAGGCACCGGCCGCCTCAGGTCAGCGCGTTCCACTCAACGGCCTGTCTATAAAATCATCTACACAACCACTAACAGGTGGTTAGCTGACGTACTCGTACTGCTTTCCCATGCTCCCAAGACACGTTATGACAGTCCAACGGTCGTTTGGATACCTTGGCACCAGCTTCCAAGCAGGCAGAGAACAGAGCCATAACCACTTAAAACTCGTCCAATCTCTCGCTGCCCCCATCACTAGCCGAACCCGCCACAAACCGCACGGCCCCCAACCCGCTGACCTGCTTCTGTCGCGCGTCAGTGAGGGAGTTCAGCAGCAGCACGCAGGTGTCGGCCACCCACTGTACCAGGTGCTGCAGCTGCGCCAGCGAGCCCACGTCCACCGAGGACGGGTTGCGCTCGTTGAGGTGCGCCAGCACCTTGTCGATCTCCAGCACGCTCTCCACCGGCTTGCTGGCCATCAGGGCGTTGAGCGTGTCGCTGGGCTCGGCGTCGGCGGCCGGCAGCGGCTCGGCCGGCCGCAGCAGCGCGCGGAACGCCGAGGCCACGCAGCGCAGCATCAGCAGCGCGTTGTTGTCGCCCAGGCGGCGGCAGCCGGCCGGAAACAGTCTGCCCGGCCGGCCGGCGAGGGCACGGTCAGCGCGGCGCAGTCAGCCGGGCGGCGGGGGCGGAGACGCCGAGACCAGGGCCCACACAGCACAGGTGTGATGCCTCTCGCACGGAGAGCGGACAGGCCCCGTAAAGGGGGCGTACAAACTACACTGGCAGCGGACGACGTCCGTGTCGCTCGCATCGACGGAGGGCCGGTCACTGACGGAAAGAGACACGCCGTCCGTGGATAACCGGCTGTGGTTCCGGCAGGTCAGCAGAGAGCGGGGCCCGGAAACAGCACGAAGGGAAAAGACCGCTGGACTATATGAAGCCGTGATGCCAGGGACCTAACACTGGACGTCGTACAAAGCACGCCTGGAAATCGCACGATGTGAAGCGCGCTTCGTAAAGCGCAATAAGCTCCACCTGCGTCTAATGACACGAACAGCTTTACCACAATTCACTTCAGTCACGGGGAAGAACGTCTACGAAGGGGTCCAAACTGCTCCAAGGTTAGCCGACTGGGAGGGGCGACTGCAACCGCCTCCGACCGACCTGTATAGAGACGTCTTGATGGCCATGTGTCGGACGTAGTAGAACTGCTGCACGGGTCCCGGCTGGTGGTGGAACGTGTCGGCCAGCGTTTCGCAGACGACGTCTAGCGAAGCGAGGTGCGCGCGCAGGCCGACGAGCAGATCCCACACGTCCAGACCGGTCACCATGTAGTACTCGAGCTGCAGCGCCAGCGACGACGGCATCGACAGCCCGCCTGCGGCAGCGGGAGACGCAGCTCACCGTCTGTCCGTGCACGCCTCAGGCTCAGCACTGGTCGTGACCGACAACGGTCACCGTTCGATCGCGCAGGCCTCAGGCTAAACAGTGGCCACTGCCGAGATCACAGACGGTACCTCACATCACATCACACACACAACATCGGCCAATGCCCAACCGCGCACACCTCACCGTGACCGCTGCTGACACCGCACACGGTGCCTCAGAACACACCTCACACGCAACAGCGACCTCCGCCAACAAAACACACGGTACCTCAGGCCCAAAACCGACCGCTGCGAACACCACAGATAGCACCTCAAATCATTTCAAAGTTTGCCGATGGGAGATGACATTAGAAATAAACCACCAAGCCATACGATTGGCTTGGTGGTTTATCGTGAGCTATTCTGCGTCTGAGACGAAGTCGGGCCGCCTGACTCCTGTCCAATTTAAACAGTGCCCCAGCCCGGTCCGGCCCGGCCGACCGGGCGGCCCCTGACCTGGATCCCCCGCGCCGGCCACGCGGTACAGGTAGATGCGGGCGTGGTCGTCGATGGCGGCGGCCAGGTGGCCGGCCGAGCTGAGCGCCACGTCCGTGAGCCGGACGGCCGGCTCGGGCGCCACCGAGCGGGCCAGCTTGGGCGGCGGCTCGCCAGCCCAGCGCGAAGCCGCCTCGACCGTAGCGGAGCCCATCTGCCGGACGGAGCGGCCGGCCGGCACGGTCAGCGCCGGCGCACCGAGACAGCGGCGGGGGGCTGCGAGCGGCTCGCTGACTCACGCGACGTGTGTGACTGTGACGGCACAGCTGCGGCGTTCGCGGACTGGGACTAGGTGCGAACGTCACGCTAATGCCCGGCCACCAGGTGTCACAAAAAGGCTTTGGAAATACTTGCGACATGCGCGATCGCGAAAAGGGTGGCCTTTGTCCGAAGTTGTGTTTTCGGACAACAGGAATCTCCTGATGGTTCCTGACCAAGGCCCCAGACATTCACATGACCATGTTTCCCCTCTGTGGTGCTCCCCTCCAATAGCATCTTGAGTACCCCCAACCCTCAGCATTGTACCATCATCGTGTTTCCCAACACTTAATCATCTCAGTCCCCCGAGTCATGACATATTCAGCAGCATATCACCTTAGTCCTGGCACCTTCCGGCAGTGTCTCATACAATATCCTGGACCACGTCATCGCGGTGTTATCCGAGTCAACAAGTCACGACATCCCCACTGTGTCTCGGCTCATTCTCATGGGATCACATCTCCTGTGACGTCACGTCATCCCGTGTCTCACTCGACTCTCCTGAGCCACATGCCGTCCCGTGTCCCACCTGAGTCATGGTGTCCCTGTGGAGGCTGATGATGCCGCCGTCGACCGTGACGACGACGACGGGCGGCGCCGGCAGGCCGCCGTCCTGCAGGCAGACGCGCGCCGTGCTGACGCCCGCCAGGGGGCGCAGGCTCTGGTAGGAGCCGGCCTTGATCCACGTCTACCGGCGGCCGGGTACAGCGCGTCAGACCAGTCGGCGACCGAGGCGGAGTCACGTCCTGTTTGCGTGCTCCCACGCAATGTCCGCGTGCTTTTGATGCCCTTTTAAGCAGCTGCTTGCGTATCATTCCGTCATTCCCAACCACTATTCTTAGTCAAAACTATTTCAAAGATAAAATGAAATGTAAAACCATTCCACAGAAGGCCATGAAATACCGATGACGTGTGCATGAACACCACATTCTGACGCACCCTGACGTTCCAACATTATCAAATGTATTCCTTCGTGTCTCTGCATCAGCACTACACAACCTATCCTATATTTGGATTCCGGGTGGTAACACGGCCCAGCCTCCACCGGTGCCTGTTCCCCGGCTCCAGAGTCTCCGCTGCCTGACCTGGACTCGAGGCTCAGCGCCGACCGCCCGCTTGAAGATCTTGCCAAAATTAACGGGTATCTCCCCGAGCTGCCAGAGCTCCAGCAGGCCGCCCATGTCGCCCGAGGCGCCCACTAACAGCTGACTGCCGTCCTCCTTCTGTAGATGCCGCAGACAGGTGACGGCCAGCACTGGAAAACGGCGCCGGCAGCGCGGTCAGCTCTCTCTCTCTCTCTCTCTCTTTCTCCCTACCCGCAGACGGGCCATCGCTGCCGCTGTACTAGGACAGTCACGGGTACACCGGCCACTGTTACAGCACGTCCGCATCAACCTGCAATGACGCATGCTCTAAGTAAGAAGAATATATCGCTGTCTACACTGATATGCAAAGAAGGTCCCGAGGGCTAAGACATTTTTACCAGATAATCAAGCTGATTTCAGCCACACCTAAAAAATTCAGCTGTTATCGACAGCTCACTATCGACGACTTCCATGGGAATCCAGCATTTCTGTAAGGGGCATTTCCTTGAGCGCCAGACAAAGGCGTCTGCCCGTCTCCGTATGGTGCACTTACTGCCCATCTCCGGCTGGGCGCCACAGTCCATGTAGACGCTCGGCAGCTGCTGGACGTCCACCACCGGCTCGGGGAACGTGTGCTGCAGCGACACCTGGTGGCAGGTGATGGGCGCGTCCGGCAGGCCCGACGAACAGGCCACCATCACCGCGCCGTCTGGGGGCGGCGCAAACCGTGCCGGGTCAGAGCACGCCGCACGGGACACGCAGCGGCTATCACCGAGGCACAACAGGTCACACAGGGACCACAGGTCATGAACAGGTCATCATCCAGGCAGCTGGTACAAAGCACGGAGAGACTGACATCTAGGCAGCCGGCACAACAGCCGACTGTGCATACTGAGTGGACCATTGAACAGCTGTCTGAGTGGATCGTACCACAGAGGGCCACGCAGATCACACACAGGGCCGCAGACATCTCAGACACGAGGGCGCAGACAGGACAAGGCAGCTGATCAGCCAGAGTAGCACCCATTAGCCACGTCAAAGAGAAAATTACACATCAGCTTTAGTTCTCCATCAGCAGGCAGCCACAATGTCATGCAAAATTAACAGCCAGATCACCATTAATATAAACCAAGTGTGATGAAAGCACGGATTCCAGTCCCAAATTATGCTATATTATAAACAAAATCAAATCGAATTTATAAAAAGATCTCAATGACCAAATATGTCAGCTCCTTCACCGTTACCCACGTCTGCATGGTGGCAAAAACGCCAGTGATTAAAGCCGCTGGCAATGAGAACACGGCTTCCGGATACATGCAAGGACTAGGGTGAAATCTTACTTTTCGAGTACCCCATACTGGCGAAGCGGATGTAGTTGCGGCGTGACGAAAGCTCGTACTTCCTAAACAAAGCTTCAATACCGTTTCCGTTCAGGACGCAGACAGCCAACAGCCCTGGAATATAATAACACCAGAATTAGACTTCTAAAGAGTCACAAGATATCTCAATAAAAACATTCTGCCATTAACGTTCCCATATCTTTCAGAGGCAGGATGAGTGACACATCTCCAGCAGCCGTAGTCATCAAACAGACAACCAGCGAGCACTACTCCGCCTGCGTCCAGAGGAACAAGGCGGACTTTCAGCCCCACCTGTGGACGTCAGGCCGATGAAGCCGTCGCTGGGCCGGCCTCCGAAATGGCGCAACGTGGGACTAAAGAGCGTATTCTGGAACTTGTCGTTGTACAGAAAGCTGTCCTTCTTCTCGGACGATATCGATATCTGAAAGCAGACCAACACAAAACCGAACTTAGCTGGGTTGCGCACATTGAACGAGCTGCGGCATTCTGGCAGTTTTAGCCGTAAGAAAACTCGTCAGTGCAAGAGCAGATCATCAAGCATTGAAAGCCACCTCAAAATGTCTATGGTTGTTTTACAATGAAGTCGGAAAGATAATTTCTCAACAAAGCACCTATGTGGAGAAAAACAGCTAACACAGTCCGAAACCCTATAGCCACCTTTTTGCCATTATGAAAGAAAATGGCCTGAATGATCTCTTCATTCTCCAGCCGGACTGAATGCAGGCAGCGCCAGCTATTGATCACGTGACCGCGGCTCTCGAGCAGTTGCAGAAGGCCGTCGGCGTGACCAATGAGCAGGCGCAGGCCGGGAGCGTCCCACTCCAGACAGGTGACGGGCGAGCCGCCGCTCCATACCCTGTCCGTGCACGTCACCAAATAACGTCACGACGCCGAATTCAGCTCCAAAGAGATATAGTGACAGTGACTGGCGATGCAGGCCCATATACTCAATACGTTTTCAACACATTCATTATCATGGTCAGACTCAGAAGCATTTTAATATTCCCAATGCGTTTCACTACAGTGCAAGTACAATGAAACCACTCAATTTCACTCACAGGTGGACATCCCATGGTGTGTTGAGATCTGCCACAAACACGTGGTACCCTCGTGATGTCACATCCCATCCATCTTCTGGTCCTCCACTACCAGTGAATGCAATTACATTGCAAGATGAGATCTGGCACAGATTTTCAGTGCCCAAAGCCCTGAAAAAGTTGCACATTAGAACTGTTTGCAGTACTATTAAGAATTCTCTCTCTCTCTCTCTCTCTCTCTCTCTCTCTCTCTCTCTCTCTCTCTCTCTCTCTCTCTCTCTCTCTCTCTCTCTCTCTCTCTCTCTCTCTCTCTCTCTCCCTCTCTCCCTCCCTCCCTCCCTCGCTCCTTCCCTACGGGTCCTAGTGGGAAATGGATTACTAGGATTTCTAATGGACCAACATTCATATGCCTTACTGGGAATTCACTGCTACTAACTACCATATACATCAATCCACATGAGAGCCTTCCAATCACACCCAAGGAAACCTCTGCCCATGATGCAGTTTCAACCTTTGTAGTTACCAGATTATTCATTGCATTGCAGCGATTGCCTTAAAACAAGGTGCGGTCCTTTACAAAGAAAGCCGGAGAACGGCATTACCAAGCCAGGACTTTTAGCATACCTTAAACATTCCACTTCTGGGTTTCTCCTGACATTTCTGAACCTTAACCTCAGGCTCCAATGTGTGATTAAGTGGTAAAAGGAAATTTCAAACCAGTAAACATTTTGTAGTGTGATGTGTTGCTCTGGTCATCCAAACAGTGTAGCAATCTGTAAAATTGGTCATACAACATTTACACTGTTTTTATGATGATCATTGTGAAGAAACATGTTAACAACAAAAAGATGCTGAATATAATCCCTAGTTCACAAAAAGATATGCACCTATGATTTTCATCATTTTTTTATGCAATATATCACATTTGCACCCCTTGACGGACAACTTCAGCCACCTATGCTGTGCAGAAACAGACAAATGATACTAATCAAAAACTGTTTACATTTTTGTCCGAAGAATTTCTAGATTTATGAACAGAAAAATCTGGGAAAATACAGAAAAAAGGAAAAAGGAAGGAGAAAAAGGAAAGAACTTCTAAAAGAGTGAAGTCATACTCAACCATCCACCAATGTGACTGGATCTCACCACACCATCTTGTTTACAATGAGCTTGCTCTGAAGATGCCTTGATAAATTGAATAAAAAGTAGCAATGCCAATGAGGTTAATAAAAATCTAAATAAAGTTGATATTAATTGTATATACTGTTACATTATGATATTATTATGAATATTACTATTAAATATTATTCAACCATTATCAAATCAAAACAGTTGGCATTAAGTAGAATATCTATTGGCATCATAAACAGTAAAATGCTGCAAACTTAGAAATGCTTTTGATATGTTAGTTACAGGTGCATCTAAGCAGAAGCCAAAGAGACCAGTGGATACACAATCAGCAGCAGTTGGAGTGACAATGCTATTTGGCAATTTTTTCCATTCTACATTATCCATTAATGTGTTGTAAATATTTGCCTTAACATTCTTTATAATACTTTTAAATTTTTTTGATGGGAGATAACCTCTTTATGCAAATGTGACACACAACCCATGTGAGTAGTACATGCTGTACAGACATGGTATCACAGTACCATAATACACTCAGCCCATGGCCCCTATTTAGATACAACTTGGCACTGCACTTTGCATGCCCTAACCTCTTTGTTGGACCACACCAAGTCCAATCTCACCCTTTTATCAGTCTGTGATCTCTAGTATCCTATGCTGCACCTCCTGCAGCGGTTGTGCCTTTCACAGGACATTTATGCTTTGATATTTATCCCATACAGTCTTTTGTTAGATGATCCTCTGCTTACAATCTATTACTGAATGATTTTTCACCCAGTCACCCAACAATGACATTACTAAATGGGTTAAAAATAATTCCAGCACACTCACAGGTCTTTTAATTCAACCTCCGTGACATCACAAACATCTGCGCTTGTGCCACAGTCTTTTGAGAAACATTGGATTCTGACTATGGTGGTACATTTAGTAAACATTACCCCATTTTTAGGCATTTCCAGGCAAGTTTTAAGCCACACGTCACATTTTCACCGAGCCTTATTTTCTGGTGAAATACAGCATAAATGAAATAAAAATCGTACAACAGACAGTTTTAAGGCAAATATTTCTGATCTGGTCACTGCATAATATCATTCCAAGATGAACAAAGTGAAAAAATTACCAAATAATATCACCACTCCATTCACTGCTACTATTGTCTGTTTGGCTTTTGCTGTATTTCTCTGGTAATAAATTCAAAATGGGCAATTCCCAAGGTAAAGGTATTTTGGACCTAGTGATCCCATCAGTATAACCTAATTTAATTAATAATAACAAAGATGCACAACCTACCCTCTGTTGGACAGAGCCAACTCTGATGACATCTTTTATTGGCCTGCAGCCTATAGTACCCTATACTGCACCTCTGGTGCAGGGTTGCATCTTCAGTGTGACATTACAGCCTGTAAACATCCATTTACTGGCCTGTGGCCTCTAGTATCATTTATTCATGTCATGTCATCAAATGTTATGCAGTACATATGGCATCCCTGGAGCAAAGATAGTGTAAACAAGATGGCACTCCCAATTATGGTCCTGTTCAGTGTTGGAAAAACTGTCACTTTCTGGTGTGGAGCACCAACAAATTTATAATCCAAGAAAAACTTTGCACTCCAAAATGGACATTTGCCCCCCCCCAGGCATGGGTATTCCTACTCGAGCAGAGTTTAGAGGTGGCCGGCATCCCCCCAGTTGATGACTAACCATCTATACTCGCCCACTGAGGTACACTCTGAACCCACAGCCAGGCGCCTTCCCCCAGTCAACGACCCTGCTGAGCAACCATGTAGACCCAGGAGACTGGTTTGGCCCCCAAAATGGAGTCACTGGATCCAACCCTGCTGGCCACATGTTTGCAAAGCACCTAGTTAGTCCATGTTTTTCACATAAATGCATGACATTTTATACTCCAAAAGAGAATTTGTACTCCAACACCAGGAAGAAAAACCAGGTTTCCAACACAGGTCCCATTTGCTGATTATGGAGAAATGTAACTTCATTTCCTTCAAAAACCCTACCAGTAGTGTCATCATTTCTTGCTTTCAAAGGAAAGTTTGTGTGCTCTTGTGTATCATACTTATAACGAAAATGGTCTGTGAAAAGGTGAAAAGTGATATATCACCACGTTTCACTTTTCTACCCATTAACACAAAACAAAGATTCTTTAAATGTGAAAAAATAGCACACAGCTGTACTGAAACCCAGGAAAACCCTATGACCGCCTTCTGGAACAGTTACCGAAAATGAAGCGTAAAAAACCAACCTTTCTACCTTTGACGAATTCCTGCTCCTTCTTGAACTGACAGGTGTTGTTCCCACAGAGTAAATTAAATCCATGCCAGTGAGGTAAGACAATCACAAAATCTGAAGCTAACAACCAAGCCGATTTACCCACAATGCTACATCGAGTTTTGCAGACACCGGTGACGCGAGAGCTCGCATTACTTTGGCCATGGAAATACGTTATCCATGACCATGGCAGTGTACAGCAGTATCCACTAGTACCACAGCACACCATGAAATCCTGCGCTTATGTTACAAGTACTGCGCACATCGAAGCATCATGGTAGCGTATTATATGACGTAAATTAAAACTAATGGTATCAAAGGTCAACAGTTTCGTATTTTTTGCATCAAAATTACCTTTGTAGATGTATTAATCAATTTTTGTAAGATAAATTGTATTGATGTTTAATTTTTTTCAAAATATATCTTATAGGAAGCTATTACGTAACAACTTTGTGCAATACTCAGACAACTTGATCTTAACCCCAATCGTTGCGCGTGAACGTCGCAGTTCTGCAGGGGACGCGAAATACTAGCAGACGCAAGCTCCCGTAACGTGTAGTGCGCAGTTGTTCGTTGTCCTAAGAGGGTCAAGGAAACATTTTCCCAGTATGTCCGAGTATCAGCTGGTGGGGAAAGGAGGATTGAAACTCAAGGGCGTGTCAGATCCGTCGTTGAAAAAGTAAGTAAATGTCATTTTGTTACGGACAGGTTCTGTGCATTCTTTCGTGCCTCTGTCGAGCCAAGGTGAGGCTTTATCGTTTTTCCATCTATAGTCATGAAAGTGCCGACCAATGTCAAACCATATTGACCGCCAGTTCTATTCAGAAGATATGAATTGGTTCTGACATTCCAATGTTTCGGGAATTTTGGGGCATTTCCGGATAATCTTTTCCAAGTGTACCACCACGGCCAGAATCCGGGGTTTCTACGAAGACTGGCGCAAACGTAAATGCTCATCGTCGTAGAAGTCAGTGCACAGATTCCTTGGGCCCACTGAAATCATTATCTCACAAGATAGTGATGCCATTGTTGGGCAACTGTGTGAGAGATTGTGTGATGTAAGATTGCAAACAAAAGATTGGGTTACTGGTCCATTTCGCACCGGCTGCGTGAAGATTACGATATTGAGGAAAAACTATATTTACAACGCAGAATATGTAGTCTTGTTACGTGAAAAAGTCATTCCCGACATGTAAAGCTTGTAATTTCCATGGAAACAGCATTTCAATAATGCACCGCTCTCTCCTTCCTGTTGTCTGAGACGCCATTTATGTTGTTGTCCCATCAAAAGTAGAGATGGGTTGTAATGCTCAGTCCTGTTCACTGGGTGGTATCGATATATAAGACCATTAACTTACATGTTTCTTAATGTAACTGAATAGATAATTAACAAGATAGGGGAACAGAATGCAATAGATACATTATGTTAGTGGGAATTTAATAAACGAAAAGGCTGAAATGGCAATCCAATGTAGCAGTGAAATGATCCAAAAGTATAGATATAGAATGAACCGGAAATATAAGTAAAATATTAAGTCATGCAATTTTAATAAAAAATGATATGGAAAAGTGAAAAGATGTTTAATTAATAAAAATAAAAAATAAAAACGTGCTTAATTACTAAACAGAAAAGGAAATAAAAAATATCTCAAAGATATCAAATACAGGAAGCTATATTTTCCCGCACTCTACCCCAACCTAACCTCACTTAACCTAACCTAACCTTACAGACCTAACCTAACTTAACCTAACCTAACCTAACCTAACCTAACCTAACCTAACCTAACCTAACCTAGCCTACCCTACCCTATCCTAACCTAACCTAACCTAACCTAACCTAACCTTACCAAACTAACCTAACAAAACCCAACCTAACCTAACCTAACCTAACCTTACCAACCTAAACTAACCTAACCTAACCTAACCTAACCTAACCTAACCTAACCTTACCAACCTAATCATACCAACCTAACTTAACAAAACCTAACCTAACCTAACCTAACCTAACCTAACCTAACCTAACCTTACCAACCTAACCTAACAAAACCTAACCTAACCTAATCTAATCTTACCAACCTAACCTAACCTGGCCTAACCTAGCCTAACCTAACCCAACCCAACCTAACCTAACCTAACCTAACCTAACCTAACCTAACCTAACCTAACCTAACCTAACCTAACCTAACCTAACCTAACCTAACCTAACCTTACCAACCTAACCTAATCTACCTTAAGTGTTGGAAAGAGCCAAGACCAATCGCACCCTTCATCGGCCTGTGGCCTCTAGTATCTTATACCGCGCTTCAGCCGCGGTATAAGATAGCCTTACGCCCCATAAACAGTGTTAATCCCAGTTAATGGAAGGTGGCGGAATATCCTAGTTCACCCATCCCGCTGGTTTAATGTGGAAAACCAGTCTACAATTCCTATAGTTTTACGGCCACCGCCAGGCCACCGATAGCACCGGTAGCAATTACCGGCCCGGTATAGAAAAGCCCCCTGAAGCTTCCTGTTCCGATGTAGAAAATAAGCCCCACCCAAACCCCATGTTCCCAGAGTTTATCTCCTGTTGTGCATACCATTATCGCAGAATACTGCATTCACATATAGCATGGCCGCCGCCCGGCCACCGATAACATCGGTAGTAATCACCGGTCCGGAAAAGCTCCTGTTCCGATATAGAAAATTAACCCCACCCAAATCCCCTGTTCCCAGCGTTTATCCCGTATTGGACATACCAATATCGCCGACCACAGCATTCACATATTGCACGGCCACCGCCCGGCTACTGATAACACCGGTACCAATCGCCGGTCCGGAAAAGCCCCTGTCCCAATATACAAAATTAACCCCACCCAAACCCCCCGTTCCCAGCGTTTATCCCGTATTGGACATACCAATATCGTCGAACACAACATTCACACATAGCACGGCCACCGCCTAGCCACCGATAACACCGTTAGCAGTCACTGGTCGGGTACGAAAAAACTCCCTAAAGCCCCCTGTTGCGATATAGAAAATTAACCCCACCCAAAACCCCCTGTTTTTAACGTTTGTCCCGTATTGGACATACCATTATCGCGGAAAACAGTATTTTCATAACAAACAACATTCACTTTCCATCTATAATACACCACCGCTATATCTAGTTACCGACAATGACACAACAGATCAGCTGATGAATGCCTGCTGACGTCACAGTCAATCGTCCAATAACAACCGGCGGTACGCGGAGTCTTCGTCTTATATGAGCAACATTTGTCGCGAAAGCGGTGCTGATATGTAATATAACCAAAGATTGTATGGCAAAAGATTGTGTTATCTAAATATTGAAGGACAAATGTTGCACTAAATGTGCAGTGCCTGCCATTCAGAGACACGGTGTAGGATACGGGAGGTCACAGGGAGATAAAAGGTTGTGATTGGACTTGACTCTGTGTAACAAAGAGGTTAGGTCACTGTAAGCATAGTATTAGGTGATATCTTAATAGGAACTGTGTGCTGAGCATGCTGCAGTACCACATTTCCATGCCCATATGACCCATACCATGCACATGTCTTGAAACATGGTGGTTTGTTAAGGATATTGAGTGGATGCTTACACCTTCTGGCATTGGTGCATGGAGGCACCACATTTTTGTTGGATTACCTTGCTGGAACAGTGATTTGGCAATGTAAAAAACATGGTAAAGTAATAATGCATAGCAATATATAGTATATAATAATATATTGTATGTTTTTGCCATATGGCCAGCCCAGCACATGCCCCCTATTTAGATATAACTGGTTACCAGTATTTACATTTCCTGTGGGCTAAACTCATCATTTACTCTGGTTTTCTTGCATTTCAGGAAGAAAAAGAAGATGGATAAGCAGAAGATTCTGGAGACCATTGCAAAAGCATCTGTAGACACTACAGCAGAAAACAGCAATGCAAAGAAGTCACAGAGAGTCAAAACCAAGGCAGAGCTAGCATTTGAAAAGCAGAGAGAGAAAAATGTAACTTTTATTTAGTGTAAAAATACCTGTTGTTTTATTTTTTGTTTCACCACAGAAATACCCATGCCTCATTGCAGGTAGAGGTAACTCTGTGTGGGAATCCTCAGTCAAGCAACCCTTTGTGGGTAGACTTAAGTGTGATTTAGCATTGGGTGAATTGATTCAGAATCTGACTCAGGGCTGGTGGGACCAGTAGTGATTCTGACTGTAGATGGTTTCCCAAAACTGAGTTGATTCAGGATCTGGCTCAAGATAAAATGAGTTAAAGTTGGAATGGATTCTGCTAAGGTGATTTCTAGAAATGTTACATGTTTTAGTCAAAATGGCATTTTAATTTCTCAACGGGCAAAATATCAAGCCTGATGCAAATTTCAGTATTTCTTAGGTAGAAAGCATGCACAAAATGTGAATGCATTGTCACAGCACTTTACATGGGTTGTTATTAAATTGGTTGCCATGTAAAGCAACTTGAAGTACCACCCTGTCTCACCTGAGAAATGTCTTACCTATCTTACCTGGGAAATACCTGGCCAAGGCTACATGCCCTGTTCTTCCTGGGGGTGAATCTAGAAGTGGTGACTGCCCAGTCTGACCTATGGCTGCAGTTTGCAGACTGAAGTGCAGACTGAAGCTTCAGTACAGTTTGCAGACTGAAGTAGGCCATATAACTTAAAGGAGCAGTATATTACCACCTAAACTAGTTAATAGATATGGAAATGTTGATATACTAGATGTGTGGAGGAAACCTTCAGGATTTTTTTTTTCCTGTATGAAATGAAACTTTGGAACTGTGCTGGAACTGTGCTGCTGGTTTGACTGTATTTTCTGCGCAGGAAGGCATGCATAGTTCTGAATTGACTGTTACTGTTTTTCAGGATCTGAAAAGGATTATGGAGAAGGCTTCCAAGACACATAAGCAGAGGGTAGAAGACTTTAACCGACACCTGGACAGCCTCACAGAGCATTTTGACATTCCAAAAGTCAGCTGGACAAAATAGATTCTGTCTATTTCCAGTCTGTGTTTGCTGCAGTGGTCATGTGCATATATATCAGTATATATGCCTAATCCAATTTTACACCCCTCGACATGGCGGATGTTCGGTTTGTGTACAGATGTGTCCGCGATTGGCAGTGTTTTTGATGTACTCAGAACTGTATTAAAACGATATGAGCGGTGCGCTCGGTATCACAGTGTCATCTTTCGTTGCTTCACGTTTTCTCACGGTGTGTAGCTGTGTTGCACAGATCGTAGTCACCAGATCATTACTCGATCTTTGTAACCATTTTTGGTCCTTGCAGTAGAATAAAATAGTATGACACTGTCTGATGGTGTATTTAAACAGAAACATGCAATATCAACCGCATTTCATTCACTCCAAGCCACTGCGTCTAATAACGAGACTGGCAACTCACAAGCTGCTAAAACATCGCTCAAAATCTGGTCAAGCATACGCACACGTAGTATTTCGCGCAAACGCATCCGCTGCATTCTTCTATACCATCAGGTCTGCTGGCAAATTCATAGCTGCGCGACTTTAAAACAGGCCGCGGCAGTTCATTGGTGAGTTTGAGTTTCATGTACTGATGCAGAGCATGGTCGAAAAGCAGGTACCAGCTTGCTTCGTTCTTACTTCTTTTTGCCTCTACCTCTGCCTTTCTGTTTGACGCTGTCCTGCATTTTCGCAATGCAGCGCGAGCAAAACCAGTCCTCGTTCTGGTCCGGAGGCACCTGAATCCCGACACACACCCTGAAACAAATCGGGCGAGTGAATGCAACTGGCTAGTACAGCACAACTGGCGCCACCTGCAAACAGAATTGGAGTCAGCTACGCGGCATAAGACGGCCCAAGACAGCTGGAGAGACGAAACAAAAACGCGAATAAATCAAACCTCCGCGGTAAACGGAATGCGACTGAATGAATTTAGAACAACCGCAAATTACCTTGAAAAATACTTGCCGGCAATGCAGCATGGACAGGAGCACCGGAACGAGACAACACGCGCGGGCGACCCATGCCGTACATGGTACACGTCAGGGCGAGAGGCGTAAAGCACTGACCAGTGGTACCAGTCGTCACACTTGTCGCAGCCGATCATCGGCGAGCCGTCGTCCTGTCGGCCGCACTCGGGGCAGATCCAGATCTGGTTACCCTCGTTGTCCTGCGGAGCGCGCGATCATCACGGCGGGGCACGTGACGTTCGAAATCGTGGACCACGGCTCGCCCCGTCCGGGGTGTACGATTGCCACCCTCCCACAGTCCTGCGTGAGTCCCTCGACTGCTACCCCAGGTACTAAACGGGATGTACAATACAAGAACCAACGGTTTTCGTGGATGAAAAGCACGCAAAAAAGCGCATGCAACGTGCGTCAAACAGGAGACCACGCCGAATAAACCTGAACCGCGTCCGTACACTGGCTTCACCACTATCCCGGCTATCTAAAGGCTTCAAAACAACGTTCGGAACAACGCCGCTTATAAGAACACACACAATGTAAGAACGACCTTGTCAGTCCGATAAGTCTGTTCCCGAGCGGGACCAACATTGATAAAAATTGGCTCGGGCTACTTAATGGCCCAACCACCCAGGCCTTCCTTTCCATGACATAGGCAAGCGACAAAAAAAGTTTATCCGATGATTTGGACTCACGATGACATATCCCGACGCTTACAGAATTTAATGACCATAGACGATCAACTTATTCCAGTACATTACACAGTGAGACAGCTAGGGCGCGCGAAGGGTACGGGTGGTATGAGCTGGCTGTACGATTTCTGAAGACCCGTATTATTCTGGACGCGCTCAGTCATCTGAAAGTGGGCTCCACACAACGCCACGGCAATGTCGTGCGAAAGTTCACCGGACACATCTGTTATCGGCAATGCACGGCCCATGAACTATCCCCTCCTGTAGCAAAGGCGCCCCCCACCAGACGCCTGACCCGAGCCCGTGTCTCACCACAAATGAGCCGACCGTCTCGGCTATGACGGCCGCCGGCTGCGCTTTGGCCGGCGACGCCGTCTTTTTCGGCTTGATGTTCGGCGACTTCTTCTTCTCCTTCTTGGGTGGCTTCAACTGGGCACTGGGAGTCTCTTCCACCTTCTTCTTCTCCGCCTTCTCCTTTTTGCTCGGTCTGCCCACCTGGCTGGAGGTCGACGGCTCGGCCTGATCCCGCACAGGCTTAATCACGCTGCAAAGAGGCCGAAGACATTCGGGTCATCGGCGCGTGGTGCCCGATATCCGGCGAGACACCGCTTTTATCAAAACTGACGAGGTGCCAGTGTAACAACGTTTCGTTACAACTTGCTACTCCGTATGGTATTATATTTCAACCACGTTTCCGTCCTGCATGATTACATGGTCGCTGCATGGCCCTGCATGCATGGTTTCCATTTTCATCTACGTGTACCTGTCTTGTATGAACAATTACAAAACACAAACAAGGCAATACGAGATGTCGTCAGTACGCGGAAACGGACCAAAACAACAACGCAAGAGGGAGCATGAGAAAACATATTTCTCCCATTGCCCCAACCAACGCGAAAACGGGCTGCGAAAACTGCGCGACAGCAGCTGCCAGCTACAATATCTACATTCCGTGGCGGTGCCCCCCGCCCACCGAAAGCCGTACGCTCCTGTCTCTACACAGCGGCTGTGTCCACTCACAGTTTGGGCGGGGCCGAGTCGGGCGAGGGCGAGCGGCCGTCGGACGAGTCGTGGCTGCCGAAGCGCAGGGTCAGCTTCGGCACCGCCTCGTCGCGCGCCTGCACGGTACAGGGCAGACAACGGTCAATCCACTGCCGTCACATCGGGGCACATACTGCACACCGGTCTGCCAGGCGTCATTCAAAGACGTCTGTCGCGTCACGCGGACTCGGGCCACACACACATGACACGGGGAATGTCGAGTCACACAGACCCACAGGTCCGCCCAGATCGACGCGGAGAGTGTCAAATCGCGAGAACGGGTCAAACGGATGGCATGCATGGTGCCTGACGAACCAAACAGGTTTGCACGTCAGATAAACATCGTAATAACAAACGTAAATAATGACTGCCACATGCGGAACGTTTATACATCGGAGCGGTCAGAAGCGTATCAACAATCCGTCTACACAGTGCTGACATAAACGGCAGCTGATCAAGCATGACCGGTTATGTATGCTGCACTGGTATGCTGTATGCTGTGTGATGTCAGTCAATATGTTAAAAGAGTAGCGACACAATGGCATATGGTACGTCTCACGTATCTAATACTTTGCCTGCAGAAAAAAGCAAAAGACAAGGGAGAAAAGTATCCACACCTCTTGATTCTTTGAAAGTGCCTTTTCCTTTTCTTCTTTCTTTTTCTTTTCCTTCTTTTCCATTTTAAGATCCTTCTTTTCCTTATCCTTCTTGTCCTTCTTCTTCTTATCTTTCTTATCCTTCTTGCTCTTCTTGTGTTCTTTTTCCTTTTTCTGCGCAATAAACAAATAAATACGATTGCTTTATTTTGTATGCCGACGTAATACACGGTGGCAAAAACGCAGGAAACGTTCACTGATGTCTTTAACAATCACAACATTCAGTTTACTTGTTTTATCAGCGCCTTTCATTCATTCATGTAAATCGTGAGTAGTCAAGAACACAACACACGCGAAACACAGTAACCATCCCCCAGTCATCCCACTCATTCTGATGACCCCAAGTTACGCGGCAGCGGCAGAGCGAGGACTTTACCTTCTCAGCGCGCTCCGCCATCTCGAGCCGTTTGAGCGGCGTCAGGGTGCTGAAGTCGGGCGACGGCGAGGGCGAGCGCGAGCCGTCCGTGGCGTCTGATGGGCTGCGGCGCGGGTCCAGCAGCCGGGACGCCATCGGGCGCGACTTCTCCCGCCGTTCCTCCGGCGATTTGGCGCGCCGCGCGGCGGCCGCGGCGCCTGGCGGCGGGTTCATGAACAGCGACGGCGGCGGCCGCAGGCCGGGCAGACCGGGGAACGGCGGCGCCGGCACGCCCGGCTCGCCGGCCGCCGGGCTGAACGGGAACGGGAAGCGCGGGATCAGCGGGTTGTTGAGCAGCGCGGCCGGGTCGGGCGGCGGCGGCGGCGGCTCGCGGCGGCCGGGCGGCAGCTCGGGCGTTCGCGGCCGGTCCGGCGTGCCCGAGTCGTCCGAGCGCGGCGACAGCTCGCTGAGGCTCACCTCGGACGGCTTGCGGCGCGGCGCGTGCGGCTCGGGCGCGCGCGGCGTGCCCGGTGTGCCCGGCGGCGTGATGCTGCTCGTGCTCACGACCGGCGGCGACGGCGAGCGCGGCCGGGCCGCCGCCCGCTCCGGCAGCTTGGCCGTCCGCTCGGCCGGCTTCGACGCCGCCCGGTCGGAGCCCTTCGGCGACGCGCGGTCCGCGTGCCTGGACCCGGCGCGGTCCCCGGACTTGGACGGCGCTTTCTCTGCGGATTTCGGCGGAGGCTCTGCAGATTTCGAAGGGGACCGCTCCGTTGTCTTCGATGCCGATCTGTCGGCAAGTTTCGAGGGTTTAAGAACACCCGACATCTGCGAATGCCGGTTCGTCGGAGGCACCTTCTTTTTCAACCTCTTCTTAACCAGATCTGCGCTGGATATCGCTGACCGGTCGGACGACTTGCTCTGTTTCGACTTGGCGATCTTCTTGAAAATGGACAGCTTACTGCTCGTTCCGTCCCCTGCCTTCAGTTTCTTCTTTTTCACCTTCGCCCTGTCGTCCGAGGCCTTGCCTCTCGGCGAGGCCATCGTCAGGACGGGCTCGGGAGTGGACGACTTCGCCGTCGCTACCTCCGTCCTGTGGTGCTTCTTGAACGGCTTCAGCTTGGCTGTCTCCTTCACCGTGGGCAGCTTCTCAGGGCTGCTGCCGGTGCTCATCTCCTCCTCCTCCACCTTGACGTCGATTATGTCGAAGAGGTCGTCCTCGGGCAGCCAGCGGTCGCGGTTGCGGTTGCGCCGTTCGTTCTCGCGCTCCGACAGGCGCCGGTACGTGTCGGCCCGCTGTTTGCGCGTTTTGATGTTGCGGTAGTCGTCGCCGTAGTCCTCGAGGCCCTCGGGCAGGCGCGACTCGGGCAGTTTGCCCTCGCGCGCCGGCGAGATGAAGCCGGAGGTAGTCATCATCACGCTGAGGATCTCTCGCATCGGTCGGCCCTCCTCCTCCGGCGCGTACCTGCCGACACGCAAGCAGGCGCTCAGTTACACACTGAGTGCTGACTCGGTAACACACTGGACTGGGCCGCCTGGACTGGGCAATTCGTCAACAGATGAGCAGGCTTCCCCAACAACTGAAGACATGGATGACGAAAGCAAAAGCGAGGTTTATCCGCTATGCAGTGTACACCAAACAAGCAAAGTGCAACGCAAACCTTTGCAGCCGTAAATTGCAGACAAATAAGAAAAATGCACACTGCCTGTCAACACATGGGCACACTAATGGCCACACTCCAAAGTGCCGGAAGGTCGCGTGGGTCGGTTCAGTGCGAAGCAGCTGGGGCCAGTTCGGTGTCCGGCGGCGGCCGTCCGTCCGCCGCCGGTGGCCGCTCGTCAGCCGCGCAGGTCCGCTCACCGTCCGCGCTTGGTGTCGCCGGCCAGCGGGTCGCCGGGCCTCTTCAGGCCGGAGCTGGCCGCCGCGCCACCTCCGGCCCGGCCGCCGGGCGAGTCCATTGTCAGCGAGTCGGCGAGCTCATCGTCTGCGGCCGCGGGCGGCCGGGCACGGCACAGGTCAGCCTCGGGAGGTCGGGTCACGGCAGAGGTCAAACTCCGGAAGTCGGGTCAAGGCAGAGGTCAGACTCGAGAGGCCAGGTCATGGCAAAGGTCAGACTCAGTTGACCAAGTCACAAAAAAGGCCAGACCCAGGAGGTCGGGTCACGGCAGAGGACAGACTCGGGTGGCCGGGTCGTGACACGGGCCAGACTCAGGTAGCCGGGCCACAAAGCTGCTAAGACTCAGGCGTTCAGGTCATGGAACAGCAGGGTTGGCAAAATGCTGACAAAAACTAGTTTTTGCCAAGTCAGTGGTATTAATCTGTTCTGACCAGCAACATCCGGCAGTTACTGACAAAAATTCAATGCCAGATAAACAATCTCTGCATATAATTGTTGTGCTACTGTGAACTAAAGTAGATTATTTCACTGTTACACCTTCTGATGAGGTCAGAAGTCGGTAGTGAGTTGCTGGTTTGTGGTGTTATCTGTTACCTATTTTTTGTTCACAATAACCTCAGTAGTCTGTTAGTGGCACTAACATCTACATACATAGGTACTACTATGACCTCCACACATGTTGTTCATGGCCACAAATGAGTTTCTGCTGGTATTTCTGTCGGATGTAATGAGACAATTAAACTCCCGACCATGAATATCATTCCATTCCACAGAACTATTCAGAGGACTTGATTTCTGCTACTGAAGATACTAGGCCCGGAACTGGTAGATCTGGGTTTAAGACCTGATGATGCATTCCGCTTAAGTCCCTTTACCATTCTCATAGCCTTTAACGATTACTTCAGCACTGTTATGGTAAATACACTATGGTACTTAGCAGACTCATAAGATATGTCTAATGGGCTCTGGATGTTTTACTGACCAAAGAACTATAATAATAACACAAATACAATGGTGTATCTCACAGCACATGAAAACAGAATTTACACATCTGGTCTAAAATCATGAAACAGAAAATCTCATAAAGCACCCTTGTTTACCAGGTGAAGTCACCATCCATCTGGGCTTTGGACCAGGCTAACAGTACAATGGTGCATTTCAAAACAGCATGAACCACTGAAGTTAAATCTGGGCCACCACATGACAAACTGGGGTCACACAACACGTCAGCTCTTCAATGAAGTCACAATACCTTTGGGCTCAGCACAAAACTAGCAATACAGTTACGCATTTCGTGGAACTCGTAGCTATTAAAACGGCAAGAGTTTCTAGAAATGAGTTTTCGTTGGATCGTGGTGAAAACTGGCAAAATGCGTTTCTGCCAGTCTGGTTAATACCACTGGTTTTATTGGTAAAAACGTTTGCTGGCAAAAACTGCCAACGCTGCGGCAGAGACCGAAGTACGGTGGTTATAGTACAACAGAGATCAGGCACGGACGGCCAAGTCACGGCAGAGGTCAGACTCAGGCAGTTATGTCACGACAGAGGTCAGATTCGGTCGATCACGCAACGACAGAGGCCAGACTCGAGCGATCACGTCACGACACAAGTAAGATTTGGGTGGCCAGGCCACGGCATAGATTGGACTCGGCCGGCCAGGTCACAACAGCGAGGTGCGGGGCGACATCACGTTAGCCAGGACACGGGGACGAGGCGAAACTGCCACGTTATGAAAGAGTCGGTCGTTTCAAAAGGCAGCCATATACAGAAATCCCATGTGCAGATCGGGGCACATACGCTTCGGAATGCGATATGACAATTTCATCGAGACGCAAATCCATAAGGCAGCCTTGTCTGAATCATTACCAACAGCAAAGTATAGGACCGAATGTCAAGCTTCGTACTTAACCCTCGCCTGTACACCACGAGTAAGGGGGTTGATGCACCCCCTCCCTCTTAGGCTTTCCAAGAATAGCTTCCGGAAGTTTTGGTTGATCCACCTGAAACCTGGTGTACCCTCTGGGGCATTCCTTCCGCATCTTATGAGGCAACACTTTCTCCTATGCGTTGTCATGGTACAGAGCTACGACGTCACAACGGGGACCATGTCAGCAGTTTTCACGCGCCAACCCGTTCGCCTGACAACGGTCTCATTTTTGTCTCCCTGTAAAACGACTGGAGTGCATAAATACAATGAAATACATATCACTCGACACAAAGTCGTATATTCTGTAGGACTACACATACATTTGGCAGGATTTTGCTCGATGTCGGGAATATCAGGGACGTAAACTGAGGTCATGAGCTACGGCGGGAAACACGTTATGTTTTATGTCTGGAAATGCGACAAAAAATGGGTATCGCAAAACAAAATGGATATCGCAAAACAGTCTACATATCCGGACCCCTCGACCTGTAAGAAATCAAATGATATAAATCTGGTGTAATGTATCTTTTATTCCACGAAAAAGGGCGGAATCCAGCGCATGCCTGCATTGTGCGCCCACAGGACCGGCGCCGGTCGCGAGGTGGTGAGTGCAATACCACGGCATGCCGCCTACAGTTCTATGTTGTGGTAGATATTGACTAAAAAAAAAATGCGTTTTGACACATCTAAGTCAGGATTTTTGGACAGTCCAAGATAGCTATAAGTCAATGGCTTAAGATAACCTTAGATGACCTAAGATGATCTTGGATGACATAAGAGGAACTTAAGATGTCATTCGATAATCGCGTTGGTTAATTCACAAGCTACATTTGACTTCAGCATTTACTGTTGTCTGCAAAAAATACTTCTGCGGCTCCGAGGATGCATTTAAGCCGACGACCCCGCTGGGCAAGTACTGACCTAGCATGACCTCGATCGGACACCATGGATAAAATACAATCATAAGGGGTGCAGGTGGATTCATAATTGATCGACGAATACTATGATGTTCGTTTCTCTTCACGATCATTTATTCTGCTGCGTTCGTTTGTGCTTAAGCTCGGAGAAAGTCATTTTTTGCCAATTTAGGCGCTCTGATCCAACCTGGAAGGATCCGTTGATCAGAGGTACCGTTCGCGAGATCTCGTCCGCACAACACACCGCTTATTTCCGCGACGCCCTAGGACGCACAGTGTAGTAATGGCAGATGGGATCGCACCCCCTTCCCAACTGTAAGACTGCGTTGTTAATTACAAGCGAAGGCTAATTTTTATTCCAATGCTGTTCTATCTTAAAGAGCTTTTCTTAAAGGGCCACTTGTGCCATGTGATTTGAACTGAAACGTCCAACCTGTTGCTTGAAGAAATCAATGCCTAACATACTTTATGTCTGAAAACTCTCGTTACGGAGTTTGACAGCGATTTTCCGCGCATTTCTCGTGTGTTCCATTTAGCTATGTTATAATGTCAACTGCTGCGTGGTGCCACGGGCGGATGCACGAGGATGCCAGCTGTGGTCTTTGTTGGTGAGCGGGGCCGTCCTGCAACATGTGCCGACCCTGAACTCAGGCAGAGCTGTTCCCGCCATCACAGTAATATTTTAACGCCGGGGCTGAGGAGCCGACCCCGGGCGCAGATCGGATTTCAGGGCGACATGTGCGGCGGCGTCGGGGGCAGTCGGGAATAAAGCGTGGAGACGTTGGGACGCGTGTGTGAGCCTGGCGGGCGAAGGATCGTCGAGACGCAACCAGACTAGGCGGATGTCCTATCTTCCCACACCAATGAAGGCTCGCAATAGACCAGCATTGCGTCATCACTGCCTGGTGCGAGCACGTATATGTTTTGGTTAATTACATTTTTTGCATTTCTCTTAAAGATAATAAAAATGCTAGGAATGCAGTTAGCAATATTCCTTGGACCGTCATACCCACCATTCCTTTTTTTACACCAAAGCGAAACATTCCCTTTAAGAAAATGTCAAAATATGGCAAAGCTCTTATCGGAATCTGCCCACAGTTTTCTGCTTGAGCCTGACACAATATGTCCCAGTCACAAGCTTCCATCATCGCCCCACAGCGTCTGCCAGGAGGCGATCCCATCGCTCCTGCTCCGGCTCGACGCCACGACACGACAGCTCCCGACCCCCTCCATTGCCAGCTCCCCCGCACGCACCCCCACCGCCCCCCCCCCTGCGCGCGCACCTACCGGCGGTCTCCGGATGCATGGGCGGCAGGTGCTCGTAAACGTGGATGGGCCGGGTGACGATCTCCTGGCTGCCGGGCTTCAGGAAGCTGAGGTTGGTGGGCCGCGCCACCGGCAGCCGCGGCAGCTTGTGCGGGAAAGGCGCTGGCTCCACGTTCGCCACGTACTCCTCCAGCTCGGCGACGGGCACGCCCAGGTCGCGCAGCGCCAGGCCCAGGTCGTCAAGGTTGGCCAGGTTCCGGTTGACTGTCGGCGGCGCACGCGGACGGCACGTCACGCGGGGCTCTGCCGCGGCGCACAAAGCAGCACGACCGACGGACTACCGCAGTGATAAATAAGCGGCTCGGCTAATGACACAGAGCGGAACTGCAACATGAACATGGGCAGTCAGCAGAAGATTCTGATCAGCAAACCGAACAACGTCACAGGTCACGGACCCAGAAACGCCAAACGAAGGTTTCGCTTTCGGTTGAACCGAAAGCGAAAAAAGCTTTGCAATTGTTTTCGTTTTTCTAACGTCCCTATAGAAACTACGCAGGCATCAAGACTACAGCTGCCATTTGTTTCACTTCAAGCTTAATATACAGCTGAGAGCCATAACTCAAGCGAACACATCAAACATCATGGAAATTTTTCACGATGGGAGAAAGCCGTCGTCATCATATAACATCATACCTACATAACGCCATTATAACCTACGTCCATTCACGTCCAAACCTGTGTTCCGTTTGGACACAACACGCACTCAGGTCGAATCACAAGCATAAATTGCCAGTACGGTTGCTGTATTCTACCATTTAACTGGCGCCGTGGTCGCGCGTCAGCCGCCATCTCTCGAGCCCGAGTGTCGTAGGGAAGCAAAATCGCATCTTCAAACATACTTGGTTCTACATTTTGTATTACTTTTTTCTACGTTTTCCGTTAACATTTGCAATGTTAAAAAGACGATGGGGCACGTATCTCTTGGACTAGCTACAGATTGTACTTAAAACAGACATACGCATCGAAATAGTTACTAACGTCGCACGGGCGGAAAACTGGCCGACAGCGAACCCCAGGCACCGAACGACATACCATATTCAACTTAAAACACGCAGGGGGCCATCGCCTCGCGCGGCTCCGGCAGGCCGTCGCACCAACTCACACTGGTCGGCGTAGCGTCCGGTCAGCTTGGCCAGCTCCAGTATGTAGTTCCGCATGACGTCCACCAGGACGTCGAGTGCGGCCGACGAGGCGCTCTGCCAGCCGAGCGTCTGGCAGAGCCGCGCCGCCGTCACCCGCAGCGCCGCCCTGTTGTACTTCTCCAGCGTCGTCAGCGACGGCATGGCGGCCGGCTGCCGGCGCAGGGCGGGCGGTCAGAGGGCGGCCGGCTGCCGGCGGCGAGCGCAGACGGTCAGAGGTCCGTCCACACGTCGGCCGCCGGACGGCAGCGAACGGAGAAACAGCGTCGGGATCGTGATACGCAAAATGGCCTCACGACAGGACCGGCGCAGTGGTTACAGTAGACGGCAAATCAGAATTTGGGACCCCTTTTCTCATAGCAGCCTTGTCCTGATGAATTTAGCATTCCTCCCTCAACGAACCTCCGCCAAAAAGAATTAAATGATCCGGTTCAAAGCAGACATTAATGAAAGGTAGGGGTCTGCGCGATCTTAACTTATCTGACTGGCCCCATGCCAGCGCCTTGACGTAGATAAAAAATAAACATAGAACAGCAAGAAAAGAAAAAGACTTCATCCCACTCGCAATGAACAAAGCAAGAAGATTCCCAATATCTCGTCATACCCATGTATTACTCTAGCAAACCTTAGGTTAAGAGTTCCCGACATCCCTTAATGAACGTGATCAAGATAAAATGTTCCTTTACAATGCTATTTCGAGAAAGCTTGGTAGACAACTGGAGTAGCAACAGTACAGTGGGATGTTCCAACACGATTCAAAATGTTTGTTAGCATTTGAAGGATCTTCTGATCCACTGCTTTTTGATACAGTTTCTCTGCATCAAAACAATGGCCATGACCAAAGAAAACACATTTCTATCACTTGGCAGCGGATTCAGACGAACAAACGAAGGCTTCAGTCCTTACCAAATTGTGCAAGATGAGTCGCCTTGACGCCTTCCACTCGCTTCTTCTGCTCCACCTCACCCTCAGTCCGCACTAGCAGTTCGACCTCGATTCCCTACCACAGAGTTCACTACGGCCCACAGGCGCACTCCTGCCGCGCGGCCGCCTACACGAAGTCCACATCGTCCGGATCGTCGCTGCGGAGGCGCTGCTCGCCGGGCGGCGGCGGCCGGTCCACCCAGAAGGCCGAGTTGAAGCGGCGCCGCGCGCGCACCTCGGCCGGCACCGCCTCGTGCCCGTACACGCAGTGGCGGCAGGCGTTGCCGCAGCAGCTGCCGCGCAGGAAGTGGCGCAGCCGCGTCAGCACGCGCAGGCCCGTCTCCGGGTCGTCGTAGGTGAAGTGTCCGCGCTCGACGGCGCGGCTGTGCGCGGCGTCGATGGCCCGCTCGGCCGGTGTCAGCTGCTCGGTCCGCACGTGCCGGCGCAGCTCGCGCTCCCGCTCGGCGAACTGGAGGCGCAGCAGGCGGCCGCGGCTCGGCTGCGAGCAGAGGAGCAGGTGAGGGATCCACCACGGCCGCGCGGGGGGCACGACCTCAGTCACGGCCAGCAGACTGGCCAGCATCATAGGCCTGCAACAGCCAGAGGGGGATCCCAGTCAGTCAGCACAGTTTGAGACAGAAGGAAAGACAGAGACAGAGAAGTAGGGCATGCTGTGGTGCTAGGTCTTTTAGATATACTTACTATGAAACAAAGTCTGCACTAGATGAAACAGACTCAACAAAATGTCATAAATATAACACAGAAACATGTCAATCATTCGCACACTGGTAAAAATGGTCTACTACCTCCATCAAAAAAGTCCATTCTCATTTCATATTTTGATGATGATAAGGATTCTGGTGACTCAGAAAACTTGGAAACCTGATGACTTTTTACACACAAGTTTGTACAGTTGTCTTCATTTACGAAATCATTGCCTGTAAGCTACAACAACATTAATGACAGCAATGTGGAATGTATGTTATCTGCACATGCAAATATTTAGTTGGAGTAAAGCATATCACTAAGCAACATAGTAACATACCTTAATGGTGAGATGGAAAGAGTTTCATTCACCAAAGCATTGTGTGCTGTAATCAATCCTATAGATGACTGTCAAGCATGAAGACTAACAGAGAGTTGAGAGGACTTCATGATTTCATAATGGCATCTTACTCAGTTGTTTTCCTCTTCAGAGCATGCATGAGGGCATATGCCATTTTAAATAATAAGAAAGTCACATATTTTGGCATAAACCAATATGCCATAAAATATAGTATACCACCAAAAGGTCTTGAATTATATTACACCTGATTTTATCCAGGTTAGGTAAAATAACTTAAAATGGTACCTGCTTTGGATTTTTCTTTCCACCTCTCCAATGCTCTCTACTATGCAGTGAACAAGACATCATGCTGTAGGAACACATGCTATACATCTGACATAATCTGAATTTTGCTTGTCACTCTGATCCATATCTGTCATGGATAACACACAGATGCATATGTACAGCAAAATAGAAACATAGTTAGGTCATCACAGGCAGGAAATAAGTGGGTATCCAGTAATTTATGATCATTGCACCTATGGACTGTAAAACAAGGACTCATTCATTCATAACATAGCTAATTGGTAAGTTCAAAATGGGTGCCTATTAGAACTTATTTCTAGCCAAACTGAGATCAAGTTACAAAAGTTTGGTACAAAGTCGAAAGTTCTAACTGTATCATAAAATTTTCAATAATCCATCACCAAGAAATAGAATGATTATGAATAAAATGATACCAAATGACTTAAAACTACATGCAAATGTCATAATTCTTATTTAGATGCAGGCTAAGGGCCTTAAATTTGTGGTAGAATTCCTTCCACACATTTATACACTGTCATCTCCTACATGCACCCAAGGTGAAAAGGCCATTTTTTTTACAGAAATTTTGTCAGCTCACATGACATTTTTGGTACATAATTCTACTGCTCAACAAAATGATGTATCTGGATATAGTGGCATAGCAAAAGTGAATGCTGGACAACATACTGCAATGGGGCAACTTTAGTTTTCTAGCACAACTGGCATTAAAGAATGGAATGATGATATGTTTGGTGGTTCATTTTTTTACAATGGATTAGGCATCTGATTCTTCTATGGATAACACACACATTCTACAGTTTCCTTTCTTTGTTCTCTAAGTGCATAAACATCCTCATGTTCACATTTCTCAAGGTCAGATTGCAGGTGCATTCTATCAGTACTCAACCACACTTTGCAGCATGACTCTTCAGTATGTTTGAAATAATGGGTCATGCAACACATCCTCACTATGCACTTATTTTCTAGCAAAAATGGCATAAATGGCACAGAAATCATATAACACATGGCTTTAAGGCACATTCTTGCAATTCAGCTCAGCATAATATAATTTCAAGATGAAGAATGCAAAAACCCCCAAAATAATATCATCATTCCATTTGTTGTTGATTGCCTCACCACTTATTTGTCTGGTTTCTACTGGGATTCCCCAGTAGCAAATTAACAAAGGCAATTTCTAAGGTTAGGGTATTTTGGGCCTTGTGGCATCATAAATGTACTTAAACTTAATAAATAATAAACAAGATTAACAATACACCTTACCTAAATCCACCCAACCTAACCTAATTGAACCTAACCTATTATTATTTAAACACGCAACCTAACCTCTGTTGGACATAGCCAAGTCCGATCTTGGCAATCCTTTAGAAGCACACGCCATAAACCAAGCACACTGGATGACACATATATGGCGCGCGTGGCAAAAGGAGATGTCAGCTGTTGCAAGAAACAACAACATTATGCACTGGAGCTCCAGGTCGTAGATCACCTACTATTCGCTCGTTTTACACAGTAGGTTAGGTTAGGTTAGGTTAGGTTAGGTTGGGTTAGGTTAGGTAAGGTTAGGTTAGGTTAGGTTAGCGAATAGTAGGTGATCCACGACCCTGGAGCTCCAGTGCATAATGTTGTTGTTTCTTGCAACAGCTGACATCTCCTTGTTTATGGCATGCGCTTCTAAAGGATTACCTCCAATCTCACCCTTTATCAGCCTGTGGCCTCTAGTATCCTAAGCCACACCTCTGGCACAGGATTGCCCCTTTAGCACAGCACTATGTACCATGAACATCCCTTCATGGGCCTGTGGCCTCTAGTACCATTTACTGATGTCATCAAACATTGTGCAGTACAGAGGATCCTTGGATCCTACATACAGTACATCATTGGAGCAAGGGCAGTGCAAACAAGATGGTGCTGCCAGCTCAAGCCACATTTGCTTATGGTGAAATATGACTCCATTTTCTTTTGAACCTATATTGGTAGTGTCACCATTTTCTCTTTTACAGAAAAGTCTATTCTTCTGCATCTTATACACCAGAAGTGGCCTGTGAAATGGTAAATCTGTAGTATATTGCCCCAAAGGATAACTCTATTCACATTCCATTTATATGTTCAGTAGCTCTAAAAACGTCTTGACCAAAAGCCCTCTAAGACGTGCTCTATAGCTCTACATGGATGAAATCACCACAAAATCTAGTAGTGCTCCCTTTGGACACTCACACATTCATTATATTCTTGGCTCTGTGGCAGGCATCTATACACAAATATATTGAACAACAGTTAACCAACAAACAAACATCCCCTCACGATTTGCGGCGTACCCTGGGTCGTACACACCACCTCTTCGACACCGCCGTACTATTTATTACCTCGCATCCAATACTGCGTTCTTTGCCTAGTTCATTTCGACGCTCCGCCGCCGACTCGCTGCGGCATTCGCTGTTGAACGCCGCACAAGCATCTCGAAAGTGTTTCTCATCAGGCATCATGATATGACGTCAATAACAGTTCTTCTGGCTTTTATCTTCGGGTTAAGGCAAATTACCAAAAACCTTTAGACAAGCCGGCTTAGATTAATTATGTAATATGCAAAGGTGAAAACAAATGTTAGGAACAATTTTCTTTGGGTTTTCGGGCTATCAATGGAAACTAGTGCCCAAATTTCCCATGAATGACATTTCATTTTAATATATATACCGTCGGCCCTGCCGCCAGATAAAACAGGAAAGGAAACCTGGGGTGTGAGCCCGGTGAGACCACAAGACGTCACCCAAACAAGAGAAAAAACACACAGGAGAAACCACTTCTCTTCGCAGTCCTGCCTCTGGTTAACCCGCGCACGACCGTTGATCGGCAACGATCACGACTGACGGGGGAAGGCGGTTGACCGCCCCCCTAACTCACGAACGGTTGGTCGCACGATAAAAAATAAGGACACCGTGGGAAAGCTTGTGATGAGTGGAGTTCGAAACTGGTTTCATTTTTAGTTTTAGATAATATGTAAGCAATTTACGTCCCATATATTTTTTCTCGAAGTCGACTGCATGACAGCGAGAAACGGCCAGAATCTCAAGGGCTGTGACTAACAACGCATAGGTAAAGGCACCAGCGAACAAGTAAAGGCCCGCAGATGCCGATACACGTCTAATTTCTCAGTTTTGTTCAGTACATACGCAGAAACGTTGAATTAAAGGCACAGCAATTTTCACGCCGGTTGTCGGCGGGCGCAGCAGCCGTGCGCCGTAAGAAATTAACGGAACTAATTTTAGCGTTTCTTTATTTTCGCGACATAAGCTTATCCATGTAAATTTTATTGATCTTAGTGGTTCTTGTGATGGTTTCTCATGCTTAAATTTTGGAAAAATTAATTAGTTACCAATCTACACAAATGGGGGAGCTTTATTCGCGAGAGCCTGTTTATTTCCAAAATATGCCATTTTTTCAAACTTTTTGATGTTTTTGGTATTACTTGCGTCTGTGCACACAAGTTCTGCCATTTTCTACCCATTTTGAGTAATTCATCGCCGATTTTGACGGTGGTACATTTTGGCACACCACAGTTATTCGTGACCTGACCTCAGGTCAATGGCTGGAAGTCATAAATACTTTGCCCAATGATGGTAACTAGATGTCTGCTTCATTCCACACTAAAAATGTTACGGAATATTCCGTCAGTTTCCGAAAAACGGCAATATGTCTTAAAAATGGGCTTGACCTTAGATCAATGACCCGGAAAATTCCGAAAAATCTGAGATAGCAGATTTGTTGCACCTATCAAGATCACTAATCCATCAAAGTATTATTGTGGTATCTTGTTTTGCAAAAAAGTTACAGGGCGCTAAGCTCTTTTCGACATAGGTCCGTTTGACCTGACCTAGGTCCGACACCTGACTTGACCTGAAGTGAAAACTTTGACACAAGGTGTAAAAATGATCAAGGAAAAGGTGCACGAAGTTTCATGGCGCTGTATTTGTTCGTTCTCTCGCAGTCCTAGAAAAACCTCAGGGAGGCGGTCAACCGCCCCCTCAGTTGGTGACGGGTTAACGCGTGAAGACCCTGGCTGGTTTTGACAGTGCGAACCAGGTTATGAGATGCTTGTTTTTTTACTACGGGTTACCGTGAACGAAACCTTTAAGAAACGAAACGAAAAAAGCAGCCAAGATTTCCCTGGGGGCGGGGGAAAATGTCAAATTTTATCATATATCGCTGGCATATGACGAAGTTTATACGAAAGAGCAGCAATTTTACGTAATTAACCTCATATTTGACCCACAGGAGTACATATAATGCTTGTTTTTGCAACATATATATAATCACTATTCCGTATTCGTGCGAAATCGCTATATATCTAGTGTAGACCGCTTGGCTCAGGGGGGGGGGGGCATGGCTCCCCTGGCCCCCTTGGCTACGTCCCTGTATATACATATGTATATATGTATATGAAAAGCTTGAAAATATATAAGGCGTGGGCGACTGGGTCAGTCAAGAAAGAAGAGACAAAAGAGAAGAGACAAGCCAAAGAGTCAAATGCATGGAGCTGCGTAGTGAGCGGACGACGATATTTGTTACTAGCGAGAGTTACGACGCAGCGGACGAATCCTTGCGTTGTTTAGAATACCAGTTTTGACTTGCATTCAGATGCGGTGTATGGATAAAGAGATTCCTGCAATAATGATGCAGTGACTTGAACAAAACATCAGTTTTGAAGGATCAGGCACGTAGCCAGGATTTTCCTCAAAGGTGACCAAATGCCGAATTTTGTCATATGCCACTGGCATATGACGAAATTTATAGGAAAAAGCAACAATCAAGGTTGGAAAAGTGTTGTTTTTTGGTGTTGATGAACACCATAGAATATGTGCTCCAAAAACATTTTATACTCCAAAAGCTTGGTTTCGTGCCTCCATCAAAAAGCTACATTATAATGATGGGTGCGTCCGTCCTAGGGATAATCTTAGTTGAATCCGGAATCGTGGAAAATTCTACGGAATCCTGTTCATCACCGCCAACACGGATATTTATCCGGGAACATTTTCCGTCTTGAGGGAGAAAATATGGGACAATTTTCAGAGCATGCTCGGGACGGAGAATCTTTTGCATATGTGCATAACCATGCTGGTTTGCTACGGCGTGGCTGTCCAAGGCGCGCATGATACAAAACCGGGAGATAGTTTGCGACGCCGATGAACGCAAATTATAAATTTTTGTGGATAGTTATTCGACGGAAGATTACTGGTTAGATGATTTTCCCTGGGCCGAGCACAAACAGAGCTGACAAATTTCTAACTCCGGAAGCAAATGACGGTCTCCATCCAGTAAGAAGCAGGCATGATGTGTTTGACTTACCTTACACCATGAACGCCAGCTTAAACTAGAGTATTACCCTCTGCAAAGTTTTGCATTCCACAGCAAAAAGTATACTCCGACACCAAGAACAAAAACCAAATTCCAATCCTGGCAGCAACTGTATGCAATTTGCCTCATATTTAAACCACAGGAAACATATGTTTGTTTTTGTAACATGTATATGATCACTATCCCGTATTCGTGCGAAATCGCCATGTCTCGTGTAGACCGCTTGGCTAAGGGGGAGGGGCATGGTCCCCATGGCCCCCGTTGGCTACGTTTCTGTGTAGAATTACTTTATTTTAAAGTATGTTATTTATGTATTGTTGTTTATTGGTTATTGTAGTCTGGCCGGAGACCTCCGGTGCCGGAAAATAATTCCAATGAACATTAATTTTTCTAGCCACATAAATGTGACCATCAGAGTACCCCGTAGTGTCACTGTACAGTTCGTGGCGACTGACAGAGCAGTACGTGGAAGTGAAACGATTGAACTTTGTTTGACAGCCGCAGACATGTCGTGGGTAGCGTGCCCTCCCATAAAAGGAGTACGCACAATGTCCAGCCTCATTTATCAGTCAAGAAGACGTCATGAAACTGACTACAGTCCTACTGTTAGTGACTGTCGTGATCGCGTCGTTCTGCGCTTCAGTGCAGGGTAAGTGAGAGGATACCATGCTCAGGGACTCTTTGCCACATCATTAACCAGTGGAAATGTTAAGTCAGTGTGCAAGGAATGGCTTTAAAACGGTGACACAGGATGCTTCAACTGTCGTACTGGAGGTTGAAGACCGTGTCCCGCCGCTCTACTCAGTTTTATTTCCGAATCACTTCTGACAGAGCTGAAAACAGCAACCCATTCGGCTTCGAAGAATATAAGGTTTACCGCATAATCTTGCATAGAAAAAATAACTTAGGCTAGCTGTTTCAGCTCCAGAATTTTTGTCACTTTCCTGCAGTGTGAGTAGAGGAAAAGAACGACATCTCTTCACGTGTTGAAACATCTTTGCATGTATCGAGTTCTTGAGACGCGGCTCTTCTAGAATCCCCTTGTCAATAGGCGTAGGTCCCTCTTATTTTCTATGGACTTAAGTAGTTGATGCTCCAGCTTCTTTGCCAACCTCCCGGATTAATTGATTCTGTATTGTTTCAGCGAACCATGAGTGCGATGAGCATGCACCATGCTACCATTGCCACGTTGAAAATGGCGTAAAGACATGTGACTGCGACTGCAACCACATGCCTTGCGACGCGAATCATCCGTGCCACCATTGCCACGTTGAAAACGGCGTAAAAACATGTGACTGCGACTGCAGCCACCTTCCTTGCAACGCGAATCATCCGTGCCACCATTGCCACGTTGAAAACGGTGTAAAGACATGTGACTGCGACTGCAGCCACCAACACTGATCGTAACGCAAAACACCCCTGCCATCACAGTGGCGACGTGAAAGACGGCCCTTGTGATTGTACCCATTCCGCTCAATGATGAACTTCATCTGTTTTCGTATAGCATAAGGTTTGACATCACGTCTAAAAATATATGTTGTGTGCTTAATGCTGTGCAATATGATTACAGTTGCTTGTCTACAAGAATCTTGTAACCATCTGCAAGAAAAACATTGTTCACGAAAAAAACGTCAGGACAATTTAAAATCTCCCGGCTTCTGAAACACTGTACAATTACGGAGTGTTGCTATGTTGCTTAAAGAAACGACATAAAAGACTTACAAAGCCGATAAAGAAGCAAAAATAGAACATCATGAAGCCAGCGTTTCGGTTGCTTTTTTGTTTACGTTACACGAACTTTATCTTTACTGAAGTTTTTGTCTTTCCGAAACCTCTTCTTCGACAAAATACATTTTTTCCTGTCGGTGATTGTGTTTGACGTGGTGAATAACGACTATGGCGTACTAAGGATGTTTATGAACTCTGCTTCACCGTCTTAATTCTGAGCTTGAGGCCGGGAGGACGCATGGCTGCTGAGTTCCGGTGTTAGGTCTCCAGTAAACTTTCTCTCCTCCCTCTCTGCCTCCGCGTTTGGTTTACAAGCAGAAATGAAGAAAGTTCGAATGCGATGGTGCTACAATCAGTTTGGATGGTAAGTTCTCATGTGATTGACCTAACTGACTGTATCAAACTTGAAACACTGCAGCGCATTGCAGGTGTTGCATTGGACCTCCCTCCTAGCATTTCGTCTGCCCGTAAAAGTACTCGACTCTCGGATGGGCCATGCCTCAGTGCTCTGGCAAATGTATAGCCTCTATCCGGAAAATGACAATACCGTGAAGCCTGTTCTGCTCGATATGTCCCGACCTCGAGTTACAAGGCCAGAAGCCGGAACCGCAGCTGGTCTCAGCTGAGTAGCCAAACCGGATGGATTTCTTCTCTTGTATGGTTTGCGTTGGACGTGCTTGTCAGCAACACGACATTTAGACCGGGGCTACTATGGCTTCGTATTCCGCAGAGATGTACCCCAGGAGACGCACGAGAAGTTTCCATGAATTTCATGGATGATTCCTCTAGTGTGCGTGAAATATCGGGATACGAGTTCAGCTTCAATGCCCAACGAACTTGTACTACGGCTGATAATTGGACATTTGTCATTTCAGTACCCGAATGGTGGAAATGAAGATGTGATGCGCACATCTGCGTAATGCGGCGGTGACTACATGAAATTATGCTTGTTATTATGCCAAAATACTGTTGCCCGGAGCAATTTAACTTTACGCAACCTGTTTCATTTGCGCTGTAATTGCACACGACTTACGTAGGGCACTCTCCGGTAGTCCAGAACGGTTTAATGTCTGACATGGCTTCATTACGTTTGACCTACGCTGTAGTGCATGTGTTTTACATTTCATAATACGACGGCCACGACACATCACGCAACAAGGCACCGACCGTAAACTGCGTCGCGGGGCCGACTTTGTACACGTTACGGGATAGTCAAGGCACTCGCTCAACGTGGAAACATTTGCCAATTTCGGATCGTTTCCGTTTGCACGGTGATATCGAAGGTGAAGAATCCGATTCCTGGTTCGACGTTGGTACCGACGGCCAGCCCAGTCTTATGTTATCCGATGGTCCCCACCAATGCCTTGTATAGGAAGTTAAGTCATCACGCACTTTGTTTACGTCCGTTCAAAGCCTCCGATGGCGTCATCGGTTCCATTCTGTTCGGATTGATCCGACCCGACTTAGCGCTGTCATGGATTCTCAAAAGCCGCGATAACTGACGAGTCCACTAGAAGTTGGAAATTGTGTACGTCATAGATTTCACGGTACTTGCCGGTTGAAATGCAACACTTACTGATAAAACAAGGCCACGTTCACCTTTTTAAGACTGATCATACCTACAGGTTTTACTGAAAAGGGTTCAGACATAATGCAACACTGATCCTCCCCAGATTGGCGGTCAATCCCGTCCACGACGACGTAGACGACGTAGACGTACGGCGACCGGACACAAGCGGTTGTTATGCGGCTCCACGTGCCCTGTTTCCACGCGGCAGCTCGACGCCCCCCCCCCCCACCCCCTCCGCATCAGCAGTCACAGCGGCGGTCAATTGGCCCAGCGTTAAGGATTGGGCCAAATGATAAACCCAGGTTAACGATTGGGATATGATTTATATACCAATCAAACCATCAATTGGAAAGCTCCACACTCCCAAGTCTCGCCATCGTTTTTTTATGGAAACTTCAAACTGCGTGCGTCGAAACAATGTATTACAGTTATCTCCCCACTTTCCGCTTGCGCAGTTCAAGGATGATACGCGTACACGTAAACGTAAACAGTTCCCGCCGGTAGATAATCGAGACCATTCTGAGGGCCAATGTAGACCGCGAAATATACCAACCTTGCTTAACAAGCACCCTGCAACATACGTAATCTGTAACACAACTCCTTCACAGACCACCGGTATTACCTGGCAAAGAGCCAAATTTTTATCGAAATGTGTATATGAAAAACGCCCGTCGCCGCCGGCACATCAGAAGTAGATGCATTGCTTTCCACTGGTACAGTCGTATTCCGACGCATCACGGTCAGGGCCTCCACACATCACACGAGAGCGTTTTCGCCTCCTCTTCCCTCGTCTTCTTCCAGTCTCCAGGTTCGCAGCAACGCCTTTTGGCGAGCCAGTCTCCTCTCCAGCATGCGCACTCGACAGTCCGTATCATGTTGGCACCCTCAGCATGCGGTTCTGGAAAAAATAGACTTCTGTGATATGATTGTCAAGTTTTGTTATGGGTGTTATTTACAAGCATGTTTCGACGCTGCAAGGAAAACATGGGCACACACACTGAGCTTAGTACCCAAAGGCTGGGAAAACTGGGCTTGGAATCCAAAAATGGCAAGTTCATAAATGTACGCCAAAGGAAAATCATGCCTTCCTTTTGAAGAATGGGAATAAAAAGCAGGGAATCTTGTTTAGCACCCTGTCCATTTACACCAACATCCTTTTGCCAGCTGCACAATGTATATTGAACACAACCATATTTTTCCGAGTTGATTTATACATCAGGAGACAAAAATACCAAATTCCTGTATAATGTATGGAAGTTGTGCGTTGTCTGCCATAATAAATCTTAACTGCATGACCATGACTGACCATGTTCGTCTATTGAAATAGCATTGTCAACATATTCAATAATTATGTCTTCTTATGTATCTAGCTGAATGTTGCTGCATTCAGGATACAACAAATATCCTCCCTGTTCAAAAGAAGTATTATATGATAGTGGGGTGGAGTATGTTTCTACATTCAGAAAATCTAGCAGTGACACTTGACAAATGCTGGCAATGAGTATTCAGCAATTTACGCAAAATACTGAACGACTAGCTGAATACAGCTAGTAAATAGATGGACCTAAAACTACCGAACAGACTGGGCAACTTTACCAAATCAAAGCATGCCTTGTGATTTCAGGAAAAGTTTCAGATTTAGAACACAGCTCCATGAGATTCATTTGCAGTATTCTACGTTAGCCATCAACTCTTGCAATGCGTCAAAACCTCTCGGTTTGCACACCTGCCTTCAGTATGTAGGCACTCACATAGATGACAAATATGGTGCTCACGAATATAACAGTCTCACCAGTTCTCTGTGCAGCATTTCCTTCTTTCTTCAAAATCAGTGTTAAATATTCCACGCCAAACAAAGCAACCCAAACATCCCAAATGTGACAGACACCTCTCGCCCCACAGCGACTTAGCGGCGGACGCAGCGACAAAATATCTTCCTGTCCGCGTGAGGTGGCGTTTCCGTGACGATCGAGGCCAGTCGACCCCTGACGTCACGCTGGTAGCGGCCCGCTACGGCAATGGAACCCTACTGGTCTCCACCACGAATTATACACGACGCGGTTGTTCCGGCAACGAAGCACCACGAGAATCGGCGCGGTCATGACTTTGATTATTTTTCAAACGGAGCTCGAGAAGTTTGACAGTCGCCGACACAGTCCGTTTCCGGTCGCCTAATCTGACAAACCGGGGGTCGCACCGAGACAAAACCAGGTGCGTTTGACAAAGAAGTCCACTGGAGAATCGCACTGTGTAAAATAATGGCGCGTGGGGACCAGCACGTGCCGCGTGCTGGCCAGAAGAAAATGCCGTTTTGCGAGGTTTGCGGAATAGGGTACGGATAAATTAAACCGTTAATAGTAACAACTCGAGTACTCTATGTCCTCGCGCCATAAGGCACTGACTACAAATCATTCCGCAGGGTGGGCCTGATCCGCCGAACGAGGTAGCCTGGCACTCGCTCATAAAGGGGACATTTTCAGTTTTCGAGCTATTTGTGTTTACATTGCAATGGCGCCCGTATGCGAGGTTTGGACAACGGGATTGCTAATACTGACGGAAAGAAATGTTGGTTGTCATTCTGATACGCCAAACAAAATAATCACAGTTCACCCTTTCCTGTTATGACGCGTGAGGTAAACCAGTGGTTGTCGTAAGTTGCGCGAGGTACACACAGCTTGTCATATTTGTGTTTAGTTGAAGACTGAGACGTCATTGCAAGCACGCGGTTAAAAATATTATCACAGAGTTTCTTCACCAATTCTGTACATGTCTGTATGTATAAGGTCATGGTCTACTAAATTATTGGTCGTGTTTATTTGTGATTGACTCGAATGAAAGCTTACAAAAAGGCCTACATGTTGTGTTTTGAGTTTTTTTTGCCAATAGCCATCCACCAGGGGCTACGCAATAGCTGATGTGAATACTAGGTATACTAGATAATAACATATGAGATACTGCTCCGCAGACCTATGACGAAATCAGGGCATGTTTTGGCCACTGCCGCATGTTAAATGAATAGTGTAAGGGTCAGTTCCACACAGCCTGTCAGGTCACTTGAAATTTTTAAAAGTGAATGCACAGGGCTTCACAACATGGAAACAAGGTTTTCTTCTTCATTCCGTCGTTAAGTCGTACATCTATTGGTCAGTTTTTCGATAATTCTCCATTTTGTCCCGCAAGATTTTATCCACTTTAACGACATCTAGACAGACAAATTAAAATGATGGACTGGTTTCTCGTGAAATTTGGGGTACAGTCCGAAATGAGGACTTACGTTGCTGTTCGAATATGAAATAAACAGAAAATCCTTCACATAACAAATATTAGTTTCAATGTCGATGTCACGACTTAGACGCAGCAGGAAAGGTTCGCAGCTGGCTCTTCTGTAACCATGACGAAACAGTTTTCCTCGGAAGCTAAACGTGAACGTAGTATATAGTAATCTTGATGTAAACAACCAAGGCCGGTCATTTCTTCATGGGAATGAAGTATGAGTTTTAGCAGTTGTGGTATACAAATCTGAAAGAATTTGTAGTATGCGTAGTCCAATATATGTCCGAAACGTCAAAGCAAAATGTAATTAGCAGAACTTCCCTCATGATAGGAAAGATTACAGGACTAAATAAGAACATGTTTCTGAAAATTTTGAAAGGCTTTCCTTGGCGCCGATCGTTCGCGAACATCGATCTCTTTACTCTTCCATTGCTGCTTAAGTCCCTGGTTAGGCCTGGCCAATGGTCCCTTGGCAAGATGGACCAGAAACGCCTGGAGACAGTGCAGAGGCGGGCTAGGAGGATGGTGGAGGAGTTGAGGCATGTGCCGTACCTGGAGAGGTTCCACACGCTTGCGCTGCCCTCCCTCTACTAAGGACGTCGGAGGGGTAACATGGTAGCTCTCTTCCAAGTCCTTCATGGTGGTGTGTCGCTTAATGTGGAGGATTTCTTGTCTCCTGCTGTTTCGGACGTCACCAGAGGTCATCAGTGGAAGATGCAAAAACCACAGGCACAATCCCTCACTCGTCGGAAGACATTTAGCATTAGAGTTGTCGATGCCTGGAATTCCCTGTCAGCCAACGTAGTGACGGCTGACACGGTCGCGACATTCCAATCCAGGCTTGACAGGCACAGCACATGTACGACACCTCACATTAAGAGAGATGCCGGCGCCATGTGACGAGCTCGACGTGAGCGGGATCAGCTTCAAAATTCCCGACAGCCGTATGCAAGGTTAGGTAGGGTAAGGTATCAAAGCTAGCAAAACTGCGGCGTTTTAACAACAGTTTGGTATATATAGTAGCATTCAGCACAGAAATTCCGAACATTTTCTTTTAAACGTCGTACGTCGCTAGGTTCCGTGTGCGTTCAACCTTTTGTCTCTAGTAAACGCGATCTACAACGGTCCAAACCATAGATATAGAAGGTACATACCACCTTGGTACATACCCTGGTCCATACCAGCTCCTTTTGTCAATAGCTAAAAATAGTATTACTGGATCGTGCTGGATTTGAGGCGCCCTCCGATTCCGGGATTTTAAAAACGCTGTAACGTCTTCTTTTACTTCGACTTTAAGCTTTACTATAGCTGGTAAAACTGCGGCGAGACATATAATTAAACACATGTTTAGGCAGATATCGCAAGAGACAGCTAGGCAGAGACCGAAGGACAGATTTTGGACCAAAATAGAACCAGAACCAGAACAGAGGCCTGAAGAATCGTGCTTTGGGAGCGGGACAGCGAACCGGAACTAGACAACTGTCACAGAAAACGTAACAGAAAACTGGAACTAGAAATATGAGGGGTCTGGAAAAATATGGGAAACAAGAGGCAGAGAACCGGAGCGATGGACCACGACCGAGGACCAGGACGCGGCACCGGAACACACCAGAGACAGGAAACTGGGACAAAGAAGAGGAACAGGTCCGGCACAAGGGACAGGGAGTCAGGGATGGGGCAAGGGACAGAGGGTCACGACAAGAGACCGCGACAGGGAAGCAGGTCTAGAAATGGGAAGGGAAAGGAGACGGGAAAAACTGGAACGAAGAACGATCACGTGCGACGTACGACGATAAACCCCGCCATGTACTATTCCGTGCCGGGGGGCAGGTTCTGTACCCCTCGCCCGGTCTCGAGAATTATTCTCACAATTTCCTGGCAGAAAACGACGTCCGATAGCGTGTGACGAGATCTACATTTAAGAAGAAAATTGAAAATTCTGAAAAGGGAAAAGAGTGGTCAAAATGAGGATGGAAATGCGGTTTTACTTATGCCAAGTTCCTGACCACATTTTGTGACTGATTTTCTTCCACTTCATCTCATTTCACTCACAGTGGATAGGTCTATCACTTATGTTAAGTAGTTGTCGATTTTCAAGATTCATAGGCGTATTCAGGGCACATAAAAGTGGCATACTTTTCGGGAAAACCTTGATTTATTGTACAATGTATTTTGCGTCTGGAAAACTTGTTTGTGTCCGGAAAACAGTTCCATATGTGTCTCATGTCATGTTATGTACACATGACAAATGCTCATAGGCGGATCCAGTGACTAGGAAAAGAGGGGTAGCTTTTTCATGGTTAACTATCGGTAACTGGCTATCATATTTGGACATATTGTGAATGCTATTGGTATTGTACTGGAAATTCGCATTTTGATGTCATAAGCTCGTAATATGTTAAAAAATAAAATCGTATGCGTAGCCAGGGCACATAATTGTCTTATCATCTGACCCTGGTGAGATTATGTCAGTCAAGAAAGCCTTACATTCTGTACATTTACATGCCATATTATGTACACATTGCGAATGTTCATGGGCATATCAAGGTATCTGAGAGGTGCCAGTAAGCCAATGGCGATAGTTGTGTTTTTTTCGGCAAATCGAGCTAATTTTTCGCGGGGATAAAACATCCCTTTTACTTTATCATGGCCTCGCCTCTCACTTTCGTTTCCACTGAAATACACGTCATTTGATTTCAGTCATCTGTGGAACTAACAAAACCAATCACACAGAGCCAGATGTCCGTTATGACCACTGAACATGTTCTTTCACGAAATATGCACCCGAAAACCGATGCCTGGAGATACCTTTGGCAGTATATTTGGGTGAATTATGTCCGTAAAGTAGGATAAAGATGCCTATATCACACTTAAGTTTTGTTTTCTTCATACAATGAATCATAAGTTCCTAGGAATGAGAAACTACAAATACCCTCTCTTACATGCCTCTTGCTCCGCCTTTGGCCAATACTTTTCCTAAAAAGACTTGAAAATGTGCACATTACAAATATTTCGATAATCTGAGGAGTCCGTGACATTATAAAGGACATCAGAATATTGCATGACTATGTCGAAGTGCGCGATCTCCAGAAACCGCGTTTTTCCTCAAACATGCCTCCCAAAGACGTGACCTGGGACCACTTCTAGGGAAGACAGAATTTTGAAATTTTGCCATAACATGTGAAAAACATGTTTAGGACAATCACCAAGTTTTGTTAAGCAGCTCTCAATGCCCCGTAATGGTGAGTGAAGAACTGGAAGGGAGGGGCAGAATCTGATCCCCCTAACCACGGAATAGAGTTAAAGGGAATGACTTTTTGAAAAAAACGAACCACAGTGTGCATTGTTAAAAATAACAAGGCTGTGCGTGCGTCCGTGCGATAATGACCGTTACTTCTTGACGGGCTGGTCCGACGAGACGGTTTTTTTTACACGTAGGCGAAATTTGGCCACGTGACCAAATTTCGTGACCGTGCAAACTAGGATTTAGTTAAAATCTTGTGCACGTGCGACCCCGGATCGGCACGTGGCACGCTTAAGCATGTCCCATATGGTTGGCGCCTGATTTCGGAAACCACTCAAGAATTTCTCGCGCGACCGACTCGGTCCGTTTTCCGGCGCAGAAACTCGGTCACGCCTGATCGTACCGAAACAAAACACCTGGCGCGATCGATAGGGAATTGGTCGGGGAACTACATCAAACGAGAGACGACGCGTGAAGATAGCCACGTGGCGCGTGCCTCGCGCGCCCAACAAAGCAGCCGTTTTGCGAAGCGTACAAAATAGAGTGCAGATCTCGAAAACTATCGACGACAAAAAAGCGGCCACCAGACAGCCTCACGCAGCCTCACGCAGCGTCACACAAGCTTCAGATCGTACCGTGATACCGACTCCGTTCTTCTGACGGGATCTCCACGGCACGCACAGTATCCTGGCACCGCCTGGCGTGTTTTCATACCCGCGACCGCTTGGGGGGCCAAAAATCGCACCCCTCCCCCTGTTATCTTAGGATCTAACCGTTGGCTCTGAACTTGTCTACCAACAATCGATAGCCCTGAGTCTTGCGATTCAGAGAGAATATGTTAGCCCTGTTCATGTGACTGATGGCGTCACAGGTCACGTAAAACAAATAGCACAACGTGGGAAGAGCTGACGCCGTTTCGTACGTCATACTATCGGGAATACTGGTCTTAGAGCGTTCAACTGGGTATCAAAACGAAAGGCCACGATCTTCTGCAACAGACGCATGCCATTATTGCAAAGAAATGACGGGTCTAGGTCATCCTGGGTCAGGTGAAATATTGGTCTTACTTTACCTGCCAAAGATCGATGCTTACTCGCAGTCGCTTTGATCCACGTCACAAAAATGACTGAAGCGAAGCCTTCTGATGATCATTTTTGCTTTACCTACTTTTCATCCAGCCGAGGTCATTCTAGGTCAGGTGAGATGAGGTTGCGTTGCTCTTCCTGACAAACAACAATAATTATTCTCTAGAACTATTAACATCGTCATGTATAGAGCTGAAATCACAACCTGTGGTAATCAAATCTGCTCTGTCTACCTTTTGTCGGGTTAAGATGAAACCAGATCAGGACAGATGGTCATTTTCTTTTTCTGACTAGGAACAAAAATTGCTCTTGCTGCTACTAAGCGATCTTCCACAGGCAATGTTCTGTTTCGTTCCGTTTTGGCATCTACCTATGACGTGACCTGACATGAACTCACGTTACATTTCATGAACATTGCTAGGAGCCGCATATAAATTTGCTTGTCTGGCTTGAACGATGGAGGTTGGTGGCAGCCACTTCTGTCACCCACAATGCAAATCATGTTTAATTTTCATCATGCATGTGGCGTAGCAGGACCATGTGACGCAGTTTTATATGCTCTTGGGGGCCGTGTCTTACGTAAATTCAAATAATCAATGCATTATCTTCGAGAATATTATCCCAAAAACGGAGCACGTTTACGCCACCTGCCGAAGAGACAAAAACAAATATGAAAGGATTCGCTTATAATGTCATATCGCCATGACCTGACCTAGTATGGAAATGTTTTTTGATATGTCATGTCAGATGTCAGATGTCAGATAATATCATATTGAATGATGGACAGGTGCTGAAAGTTTGATTGAGTTGGCCCCACCGGTTCAGAAGCTATTTACGAAAAAACCGAGGGCATGTCCTATCTGACACCCCCAGCGGCGTCGGGTTAAATGGGAACGTTTGCAAATTTCCAATTTTTTTCAGTTCGCACTGCGACTTCGAAGGCAGAGTGCATTTGTTAGACGAAATCGGTATCGACGGAAGGCCAGTTCTTTTGCCATTGCGATGTTACCAAACACAGATAAAACGTGTGGCAGCAATTCCTTCTACCAGTCGCCATGAGAACCGGTACAGATAGTGATTTGGATTATAATTTAAGCTAACTCGAGATGCCTGGCGACCGCCGACACGGTCCCTTCCGGACGCAGAATCTGATAAATCACGGGACGAACCGAAACGAAACTGGATGCGTTCGACGGAGAATTAATGGGCAAATTGCACAGTGTGAACAATGGCGCGTAAGGCCAGCACAAGCTGCGTTCTGACCGGGGAAACATGGAAAACCAACGTTTCACGAGGCTTGTAGAATAGGGTGTGAATGAGTTAAATCGTTGATGGTAGCGACTTGGTGACTTCATGACCTCATGCCATACGACACTGACTGAAAATCATATCGCAGTGTGGATCGCGTCCGCCGAACGGGATAGCCATGGCACGCGCTCGGAAAAGGGCATTTCCGGTTTTCGAATTTTTTGTTTTTACACTGCAATTATCACCACACATGAGGTTTGGGGAGGAAAGTCGTTAATACTGAAGGAAAATCCTTTTTCTCGTTCTGATGCTGCAGTAAAATAACCATAATTCACCAAACTTTTCCTATTATTCCACACAAGGTAAACTAGTGGACGTCGTGATTTCACGCAAAATGGACGCGCTTCGTCTCGTTCATGTTCAACTGAAGATTGTGGTGACGTCATTGCGTCATTGTAAGCATTCGGCTAAAGCTATCACCAGAAGGCTCTTTCGTCAGTTTTGTACACCTCTGTATAAATGATTGCTCGTGATTCTCGGTGGTCAACTGAACTAGAAGCGAACAAAACAATTTCAATATTTCGCGTTTTCCGTTTTTCTTTTGTCGATCGCGATCGAAACCATCTTGTATTGCATATCCTTCAGAATGAAATTCTTCGGTCGAGTTAGGTTTGAGGCGCCTTCCGATTTCGGGATTTGAAGGACGTCACAAAAAAAGAACTGTAGTGAGACATAGTACTCAAGACATCTATACAAAGATTAATAGAGGTAGACAAAGTTAGACAGGGAGGGAGAGACAGTGTCTGGACCAGACACAACCAGAACAAGAACAGGGGACCAGCCCAGGGAAACTGAAGTGGACGGAGACAAAGGGACCTAGCTAAGGAACCGGGATTGGGGGGTGGGACAGGCAACCGGGATGAGGTAATCGGACGGGGAACGTTACAGGAAGGTGGGGCCGAGAGGAAGACCAAGGATCGGGAGACAACGGTTGGGAGAAGGGGGCACGGAGAAGGGAATTGGAGTAATGGACCGCGACAAAGAACCAGGACTAGCACTGGGACAGGAAAGAAGAGAGACAGAGACCAAAACGAAAGATGAAACCTGATCAGAAATGGGGAAGGACCAAGGACAGCAATGCGCATCGCGCACGCAGTTGATTTTGTAATACCTGTTCCGAAACTACCAGTGCAAAACATATATGCAAAGGAATAATTTTCCCATCCAAACTGTGCATCGCGCGGGCGAACCTTCTAGTTACTGACAGAAAAAACTGCCAAGCTATTTTCAGACTAAGTGTATTACCACTTTAGCCAATCATTGTGTACATTAAATTAAGAAACGAATTTATGTTTACATGAAACTTCTTTCGTCGATGACAAACTATGTCGGCAGTTCAGCTCGATCGTAGGTTTGTCCCGTCTGAGCAATGTTAGGGTAGCGTGGAGTAGCAGACCCACACTAAAATCATTTTGGTACGTCCTGCTCTCAAGAATCCCCCGTGCCCTGCTGGTAGGAGAACGTGCCACACTTACATCAGTGGTTTAAAATGCAAGTGTACGTGGAAAAACGCAGTGTATAAGGGTACATGCAATCACTGTCCTGATAATTTTCATGTCGGAGAAACAAAGCGTAGCACCGGGGATCGATACAACGAGCACCTAGGGGATGCCAGCCTTCGGAGGGCAAACACACGCAGGGTGAGCACATGATTGACAAACATCCTGGCATGGAACAGGTGACACGAACACCAACTTCGCAATCGAAATTCTGGCAACAGCGAGAGACAACGCCGACCTGAAAGTCCTGGAATCTCTACACATTAGAAAACTTTGGCCGCAGCTAAACACAAAGACAACATTTTTATTCATTATATGGAGAGCTTCAATTGTGTCGTTTGGAGCTAGGTTTTCGTTAATTTGGAGAACCACAAATATGTATATCTGGTTCGTCTTACACTGTTCGAATCTGATGGTTTGTTATAGTTTGCGTGTGCGCGTGTGTGTTCTTTTTTTGGGGGGAGTGGAGCTATCATAGGTTATTTTTAGCTACGTGAACCATAAATATATCTCTGGTTCTTCGTGTCTCTCATAGGTCTCATCATCTCGTTTTAGTGGGATCCCCCATTGTTTTGGGCTCAAATAAAGTTGGGCCCTTTTTATTGTTCGCAGTGATTTGCTGTGTGACCAAATTGGTTGTTTTTGAGCGTCTGCAGTGTCAATGTAATTTTCCTGTTTCTTACGCGCTTTTTCCACGTGCATTCGAATTTTGACCGTGCTCTTGATTACTCCTGACGCTGGCCCCTGGTGTAAACGTTGAGTCAAATATATTTTTGACCTGTAACTAATCTATATAACAATACAGTGTGTCCTGATATAATGAAGGTCGTTTGTTAATTGAACGTATACATTGTCTAAGAATCACGAGTATTAAATATCTATTCTTCAAGATCTTTAGAGTCAGTCTTTGTCATTTGGACGATTTCCAGTGCTGATTCCAAAGTTAACCGTGAGATTCAGCTCCGACTCTGATTTCGGCACTTTTGGGTGGATTCAATGCTCATTCTGACTCTGGCCAGAACTGAATCGATTTCGGAGCCAATCTTGGTTCTGTCGAAATCGAGCACAAAGCTGTCTCTGAGAGGAGGTGCTTTCAACAACGGATTCATTGCAGTGAAACGCTTTTGCGATTATATTTGTCGACAACACGTGTAATCAGGCGTCTTTCACGCTGAAACAACGAATCGATGAAATACAGAAACGAAATACAGACTTCAGGGAATTGGCCAAATAGGGCGACACGTTAATCCCGAGCTTGGTAAAGAGTTCCATGCGGAGAAAAAATCACTGACCGGAAAAGTGGATTCGTATAGCCCATGTCGTATTACCAGCCCTTTCAGCGAAAGTAAAACAGTGCGTAAAACTGCCTCATCGAAGCTAATGTGTGCAGTATAGCGAAGGCAGATGTTCGCTGGCACCACAGACGACAGGCAGACTTCATTACTGAGGAGAATGGGTACAGTCACAGTGACAGTCAAAGCATGAATGGCAGTGATAACAGGGATGGTGCTTATCACATTCTATGTGGCCGCAGTCGCAGTCGCATTCGTTCTTGCCCTTGCCATTCTTGTGACAGTGATAGCACGGATGAATGCCTTTTGCACACGTGATGCGGTCGCAGTCACAGTTGCAGTCCTTTTTGCCAGTTTTCGTAATGCAGTTCCAGCATTTTGCGAGTGCGTTGCACACAGGAACTTCGTGGGCTGAAATAACAGAAGGGAAATGAGTCAGTCACATTTGCGATAGCGTGATAACACAGAAGAAAGGTCTCAACAGAACTGCAAATCATGACGTAGGTCGTGATTCGTGTACAGTGAATCGTGCACAGATACAGTGCAACTAATTTTTACATCACAAATGAGACTAAAGCAATTAACTTAAAAACATCTGAAAAGCGGAAAGGATCTTTGGAAAGCAATGAGAAAAGCAACATCAGATACGCCGCTTGCGTAACAGTGCTGGTGCTTTAACCGTATTCCCAGAGGGCTAGACGGTATGGTCGATTCCCGGCAGGGGGGGGGGCGGATTCGGCCCCCCCTGAGATCTCGAGAACTACTAGTCCGATTTCATCGCAACAAACGGCAATCGATTGGCCATGGCGTGAACTACATGTTTATGAAAAGAGATCTTCAAAGTTTTGAAAGATGTGGATACAGGGGGCAGAAATGTCAAAATCAGGGGTATTTTTGGACTTCTTATAACTCCGTTGCTTATGGACCGATTTCGATGAAACTGGCATCAATCGAGAGATTGTCGATAGGACTTTTAGCATTAGTACACACATCTGAAATTTTGAGAAAATTCATGGGCGTTCACAGGGTTTCAAAAATAGGAGGATTAGTTTTTCAACAACTGAATGAACAAAAAAGCCAAAAACACTTTTTTGGCTTCTACTAGTCATTTTATGCTAAAGAAGTACAAATCGCATTACAACGTTAATATAATGTTAGCATAGGCGGTGCCAGGGACATGAAAAAGGGGGAACTGTCATGGTCACACGTTCTTCAGATCAAGTTGTGACCTTTGACCTTAAATGACCTGCAGTGACCTTGGAGTCACTTGGAATGATCCCGTGTGCATTGAATATTATTCTGTAAACGTTATCAATCATTTAAATTCACCCTATTTCAAGAATTTTATTTTATGGCGATTCCGATATAAGGTACGCGCACTGACATTTTAGGTCATAGCTCCGTGACCCGACCTGACATCAAGCTGAAACTTGATACACAAGTAGAGGGCATTTTTTTAAGTTATAAGTATTCCGGGTTTGGCATTTGGAAAAACAGCGTCGAAATTATTGCAATAAAACCAAATTTTGACTTTTGACTTTGACCTGGCCTTGTAAAATGACTTCAGATAAACAAAATTATATCCGCACATTGCCCAACTATTTAGCTACACAGCGATATAAAGTTTTAAGTTATATCTTAAAAACGCTGTGTTTGGCAGACATTTTCCTTTTACCCTCAACATGGCCAAAAATGGCCTGAGGTGTCTCCCAAAAACGTTGCCTGAGCAATATAGAATTTTGAAATTTTGTCGCGGCACGTAGAAAGAATAGCTAGGAAAAATGACCAAGTTTCGTGAAGCTGCGTCAAAAAGCTTGGAATCGGCAAGCAAAACCCCGAGGGGGGCGAATTCAGCCCCCCCCCCGCCAGGAATAGGGTTAAGGCATGTGCACTGTTATTCAAATGTAGCACCTTTGACGAAATTATGATCAACAATGAGACCCGCCCATTCCTTGCTGAAATGGGCGAAATCTGTCTTATTCTGGCAACAGGATGCCGCCGATAAAAGGAGGAACATCAGTCACTGGGGTCCGAAGCCACACATCACCGCGCCACGTCAAACGTCTATGCCATGATTATACTTGATATAATGGCTAGAAAAAGAACAAGGATCGAGTTAGTTACCCTCGGCCGTAGCGCTGATCGCTACGACGACGACAAGGAGAAACAAGACTCGGACTGTCTTCATAGTGGTCTCTCGCACAGTAAGCCTGGAATTAACTGGGGACATCGGTGGTTCGGTCGGTTATATAGGCGTCCTCTCCAAATATATTAAATGTCGTCGGGATGTCAAAGCTAGCGTGAGTGACTTGTTTTGATGCCAACGCGGAACGAGCGGCGGTCTGTGGCTAGTCACGTGAGATCCGTGGGCGAACTTTCAAGCATGACCCGTCAACCGTGCTCCCGTAAAGGGATGGCTTCGAGAGTCTCTCTGTGGTTTTGGCTTTCGATTTCTAGAGGTTTTAGGCAGCCTCACGTTTCCTACCCATTCCTCCTACGTATTAAGCCAGATTTTCGTAATTTTAATTTAATTTGGAGCGGACCCTGGCTACGTTTTTGGAAGGGGCCTCAGGTTATGTTCGGCACTGTTTCAGATAAAAGAAAGTGACTGTCAGAAATGTGATTTTTAATATAGAGCTCAAACTTTTATTTGGCTATGCAGGCAAATAGCTTGGAAAACATCCAAAAATATTTTTGCTTATCTGAGGCCACCTCAGAAAGTCAGCTGAAGATCACAAATCGATACTTCTTTTTATGCAAATGTTTTTGAGGATAATTTTAAAAATACAAAATCTGGAAGACAAATATCCTAGCTACTAATGATATGTAAGGTTTCAGACTGATATTAGGTCTGATCACGGAGATATGACATCAAATGTTTGCACACGTACCGAAATTAAAAAAATCTTGGCGATTTAAGTACTGAAATCATTTCAAAACACTGTCAAAAGATCCCAAGGCCACTCTATATAACTTTGGCGTGATCTGAGGCCCTTTAAGGTCAACAGTCGTAAAATGATCTGATAAAAACATGGTCATGACAGTTCCATTTTGTGTTCCTGGCGTCTCCTATCCCACTAGTATCCAAACGATGTAATGCAGTTTGTATTATTCGAGTACGGCAGTACCAGAAAAAGCTAAGAAACGTTTGAAACTTTTATGTCAGTTCAGTTTTCAAAGAGAACATCTCAAGGACGCGGGAAACGGTGGGAGCGGCAGATGCCCCAAACTTTCTTGAAATTTAACATTGACCGTAAGGGACAGGGGTTGACAGGGGTCGAAATGATCCAAAGTTCCTCCCTGCACCTTCCCCCAACTGTGGAGGAGTTCCCGCGCCCTTGCAAAATCTGTTACTTGAAACTACTCGATCGGGTGCAGGGGTCGTGGTCCGTGCAAAAAGCTATTCTTAGCACGGGCTCCAATGTCATACATCACCCAGGAACTATTCGGGTCAAATTTGCTGAGAAGGGAATTAAGAAATAGTCCTTTCATTATCTTATCCCGGACAGCGCCAATAAATTTTCCTAAAGTTCCTGACGTATGGGCCAATGGGAAAATTCCCTTTGAATGGCTCTCTATTTTTGCCATTTGCACCAAGTAAGAATTTAAAAGACTTAATGTTTTTTGTCATTTTTTCCAGATAGCGTCAGGATATTTAATAGGGCTAACATTAAATGTTGCTCAAAGCTAAGGGGCAGCCACCCCTCTGTCCCCCTCCCCGGCTCCAGCGCCCCTGCACGTGCTTTACAAAAAATTGTTCATCCTGACTCTATTTATATGCCCTAACTACATCCCAAATGTTTTGTTACTAAGGTAAAATGGCGAATGCAAAAATGACGAATGCTTTTTTGGCGAATGCTAGACGGCGAATGCTAAACGACGACATGTAAAAATGGCGACGTGCTAAAATGATGAAAGGCCTAATGGCGAATGGCCAAATGGCGATATGTAAAAATGGCGACATGCCAAAATGGCGGACGGCTAAATGGCTAGTGGCCAAATGCCGACCTGCCAAAAAGGCGACATGCCGAAATGGAGAACGGCTAAATGGCGAATGGTCAAATGGCGAGGTGTAAGGAAGGCGACAAACCAAAATGGCGAACGGCCAAATGACAACGTGTGAAACGTCAACAAGTAAACATGCCGAAGGGAGATATAATGAAACGGACGAAAAATGGGGAAATGGACACGGCCACCCCGTGCAAGGACAGCCCTCTCTGATGAGTTCCCAGCTGGCCAGCTGGCTATAATAATGAGTCTCCTCCGGGACTCGAGCCCGGTGCCATAGGGCCCAAGTGTTTGGTCTTATCCCAGGACATGAGGTAGTCGTTCAAAGTTGTTTACGACGTCCTCCACCTGTTATCTCATCATCCAGCAATGCGGCAGGAAACAAAATCGAACGACAGTCGAAAACCTTCGTCACCATTCATCCCCAGGCCCAAAAGAGCATCATGGATGTTGGCCCGTGTCACGTGACAGATTCGTAACGAGGCATGGAAGAGTCCTCAACATTGTCCGTCCATCCCCACCGCTCTCGCTCTTGCCCGTCACGTCAGGGGACCACGGAGCTGGGGCACTCTGTCCGGCCTGGACTGTCGAGACTGCTTCAGCGCATTCTTACGCATTGTCAATGCGTACTAACAACCCCTCTAGGTTTTCCGCTACGAAGACCGTCCGCCAATGAGTTGCACCACTGGATGATCGGTTTAAGGTACAGGCGACAAGGTCTGCTTGACATTATTCTGAGCCCATACCCATCTAGGTGGGCCATTTGGGTATAATTCATAGAAAGACATGTCGTCATTTTGCCATTCGCATTGGTACCTTCGTCATTTTGGCATGCCTTCTTTTTTCACTTGGAGCCATTAGGCCGTTCGTCATTTGGCCATTCGCCATTTTGGCATGCCGCCATTTTAACTGTCGCCATTTCGCCGTTCGCCATCTTTACTGTGGCCATTTTAGCGTGTCGCCGTTTTTACATGCCGCTATTTTGCCGTTCACCATTTGGCCAATCGTCATTTTAACGTGTTGCTGTTTCCCATGTCGCCCTCAGCATTGGCCATCTGGCATTCGCCAAAAAGGCATTCGCTATTTTTACATTTCGCCATTTTGTCCGGACAACATAACTTTTTATACATCGGGCCCCTGAAACGAGTGTCAAGCCACTAGCATCACAAAACGCGACGAGCCTGACGCGAATGCCAGCGTACACCGGTCCCCTAGCACCACAAACACCAGGGCCCTGGCAAAGGTTTTGGGCCTCTAACGTGGATGTCGGGCATGCAGCCATTGGTGCCGGGATCCTGACGTTGACACCTGGCCCCTACCGCGATGACCACCGGGCCTCTGGCACAGATATCGGGCCCGCACAATGAGCATTGGGTCCCAGCACCACGGACAGTAGACAGTACAGACAAAGCGCCCCTGACACGCGAGCCACGAGCAGTTTGCAGACAGTCCATGGATGTCAGATATACCGGTTTCCCTAGCTTGTTCCTTATTTTTTCACTTTTAATAAGGGGATTCTGGTATCAGCCGCTCTGGCACCGGGCTCCTCTAAAAATTTCTAGGGGGAGGCGTGCCCCCTGGCCCCCTTGGCTGCGCAACTGCACCCATGTATTGTACAGTCCACAGATGACACCCAGGTTTTAACCTCTGGGCAAACTCTATAGTTTATCCGTATTCCGCGTCTGAATGCAAGTCAAAACAGGTAATCTGTATAACGTAGGAATCCGACGCTGCGTCGTAATTCTCGCCAGTAATAATTGCCGTCGTCCGCTCGCTACGCAGTCGGCTCCATGACTCTTTCACTTGTCCCTTCTTTCCTGTTTTGTCGCTTTTATCTTGACAAGATATAAAACTGGTCTCTTGTCGGAACCGGTCGCTCACGCCTGACACAGAGCACGATCTCTAGGAACGCTGAAAATCACTGAGACCATCCACGGTCTCGTGTGAAGAAGCCGGCGTCGACCAATGTTCTGCTTTACGCCGATTGGCCGGCGTATTTGACTTCGTCTGCCGCTGACAGGTCGGCGGCATATAGCATTACAATCAAGGCCCGCCCACCGTCGGCCGCATTACACAAGGCGCGATAACGCCGAGTGCAGCCACGTGCAGCAATAATAGGGATGAAATTTTCCAAAATCCTTTGTGGGTGCGCTCAGGCATCAGGATTTTCGCACGGGACGAGCCCAGCCAACCCTAATCTCCCGGGAGTACGTCGCATTTCAGCCACATTATTTTCAGATGCCGTTTTTTCTTGTTTATTATTTATTTTGCTATTTATTTACCTTTTATTACTATTGTTGTTTTATTATTATGTATTGTTTCATTATTATGTACTATTTTATCATGCATTTTTTTTATTATTTACTATTACCATTGTACTTGGTTATTTCTTATCTTGCTTAGTACTGTTTATTATCATTTTTACTTGTTTATTACTGTAACATTTTTGTTTATTGCTTAATCAACAAAGACACGCAGAAATCTGAGAACATAACGGAGATCGGTGCTCTCTGCGTGTGCTTATGAATACATGCTTGTGGTACATTTTTCCAGTCATGTAATGGATACCCACACATATCCGCATGCCTGATATATATATATATATATATATATATATATATATATATATATATATATATATACACATGTGCATGGCAAGCAACAAGCAAACAAATGCGTATATATATATTACACACATATACATATATATGCGCATTTATTTGCTTGTTTATTCCATCGCCAACAGAGTATTCTCCACTTGCAAATAAAGTCAGTGAGATAAAAAGAATAATGCAATAAAAACAGGCCCCTTTGTATCATGAAAGAGTAGGAGCGTATCCAGAGGTGATCACTGGGAGCACCCTTCCCCCTGATCAGAAATTAATGGCGCCTCATTATGGGGGCCTCTACGTACTAGTTGCCTCTGCCTCTGGCGCAAGGATTGCAAAATGGACTGAGGACTGGATAGCAATCCTTTTGGTTTTGTGGGACTTGGAACTGGATGGCACTCTTTTCGGTACTAAGGATTTTCGGATTGGATTGCAGTACTTTTTAAAGGAATTTTGACGATCACTTGGAACAAGCACGCGCCATTGTACCCCAATGGCACATCGCGCAAACTGGCAGTTTGTCTGTATTGTTAAAGGAAAGGTGTCTATGGACGCGTGACTGCGATATTGACGGTAACCTTTTGACGAGCTGGTGAGCCAAGACGGTTTGTTGCATGTGGCCAAAATTCGGTGACGTGACCAGCTCCGTGAAAACTTAGGTTTCCTGAAAATCTGGTGCGCGTGCGACTCCGGGTCGAACCGTGGCGCGCGCAAACATTTCCCATGGGATTAGCGCATGATTTCCGAAAGCACGCAAGAATTTCTCACGCGACCGACTCGGTCCCCTTTTCGGCGCCCCATCTCGGTGACGCTGGGTCGTACCGAAACGAAACCGAGTGCGACCAACAAAGAATCGATAAAAGAATCACAACGTGCTAGAAACGCCGCGTTCAGGTCGGCACGTGGCGCGTGCCTCGCGCGCCCAATACGTAAAATAGCTCTTTTGTAAGGCGTACAAAATGGGTGCGGATCTGGAAAATTGGCGGCGACACGAAATCGCCCAAGTCACAGCCGCACGCTGCGAGACACAAGCTTCAAACCGCGCGGGAAACATACCCTGTCCGCCCGACGGGATGGTCACGGCACGCACATTAAGCGGAAGCGTTTGCGATTTTCATACATTTTCTGTTTGCATTGCGATTTCAAAGACAAAGGAATGCATTTTTTTAGATGAAATCGATACCGACGGAAAGCTCATTCTGTTGCCATTGCGCTGGTGCCAAACACCGATAACAAGTGCGGCAGCTGTTCCGGCTACCATGTGCTGTGACGACCGGTGCAGGTGGTGATTTTGTAGCGCGGTAGATACGCGTGTCGCCGTTTGTTCGCTCTTGATTGCGGCAAATGAGATGAGCTCGGGCGATGCGCTCCGGACGTCTGTGCGCCTGGATTGGGTTCGGTGAAATTTTTTAAATGTTAATATTATATCAGGCTGACCATAGGATCATTGTCTGGAGGGCAAGCTACATTAAATTCATTATCGTCTAAGTAAAAGATACTTTAGACTAGCCCCTAAATGTTTGGTTTGCAAAGGAAAAGGGGAGAAAAACCGAAACGGCGCCAGAATGATGATGTTAAGGATGACGCCGGAGACCGCCGCTGGGATGTAACAAATTTGGAAAAGATACATTTGCAAAAGAAGCACACAGCGTTCAATACATATAAGGTTTAGGTGATGTGTGGGCGTAGACTGCGTCGATTTTCGGTGGGAGTGTCTGGATGGATGGCCTGGAGGCTTCCGGCACCGAGGAGTACGTTCCGTGACGTCACGACGCCTGTGGAGGCGTGCCGACTTGTACCGCTCGATCCGGCAGGGAAAGCGGTCTTCGGAGCCCACTTGACGGGCGTGAGCGGCTTCGCCTCGACCCGGAGGGAGAGGTCTTCCGGGACCTCTCCATGGAGCGTCGATCCGCTTTCCGGCGCCCCATCCCGGCGACGCTGGGTCGTACCGAAACGAAAGTGGGCACGATCGACTGAGAATCGGTCGGAGAATCACATGGTGCGAGAAGCGACGATGGAGATAAAGTTACGCAGAGACCAGCCAGGCGCGTTGCCAGGGGGGCATGGGGACATGCCCCCCCCGAGCCAAGAGGTCTGCACTAGGGGTGTATTCGCAGTGGCCTGGATGACGTATAACCTATGTCGTCGGCGTCATCCATGACGTCATACCCCAAAGATTCTGCGCGTTTTGGTCTTCGCAGCGACCCGGACGGATGATGGATGACGACGACATGGATGACGCCGTCCGGACGACAAAGATTCTACGTGACGTCACGTAGAATTGTTGTCGGAAGCGCAGAATATTTTTCCATAAATTGGTCAAAGTTAGACAGAAATGGCGCGACAGATTCACTTTACACCAGTTAGGTTATGCACAGTGTCAATGGCTACGGCGCATGCAGAGGACGAGAGGATTAAAGCTACTAAGCAAACGTGCGGAACAGGCAGTGGCGGTGACTAATATGTTAACTGGTTAGTGTGTGGGTGACGTCGCCAATGTCTGAAGGGGCCTGCCAGGGAAAACAGGAATCGAAGAGGACACACATTATAATATTACCTCACCTGCAGCCAGTACCTGCATTTGAACAATGTGAGCGCTTTGAGCTCTTTGTCTATCCGAACTCGTAAAACACAGCAGATTCGTAACAGATTCGCTGCTGATTCACGATTCACGTTGTTGGGTGTCAGATATTGACAGACACGGCGATGTCTTGCATGCACATTTATTGTCATCAGTCTAACAAAACTGAAAACAAACTGGCACTCTGCTAACGCCTCCGGAAGAGATTCTGCGTGACGTTACGCAGAACCGAATATTCTTCACGTGCTGCGGATACACCCTAGATATTTAGCAATTTCGCAGGAATGCGTAATACATATATGCCACAAAAGTAAACATTATATGCTTTCTCTGTGCATTGACAGACATTGATTGACATCGACATTGACAGGCCAATTACATAAAACTTCCTTTTCCCATGAATTATGTCATATGCCAGGAGCGTATGATAAAGTTTGACATTTGCCCCCCCCCCCCGAGGAAAATCCTGGGTACATGTCTGAGATCGACAGACAGGTTCTGGACCAGAACATAACCAGAACCAGAATAGAGACCAGTTCAGGGAAACGGTAGGGGTCCGAGACAAAGGGATCTAGATTATGAACAGCAACTGGGGAGTGGAACAGGTAACCGAAACAAGATAATCGCAACGGGTAGCGAAACAGAAAAGTGAAGCTGTGGGGAGCATCAAGGGTCTAGAAAAAAAATTGGAGAGGGGGAAGGGCAGAGGCCGAAACGAAAGATGAAACCAAATCAGAAACGAGAAAGGGGCCAGGGACAGGAGCGATGACTGATAATTGTCTTATCCAAACTGAGCATCGCGCAAGGGGGCCATTCCTTTTTTTAATATAAAAAACCCTGAAATCATTGTCACGCTTAGTATATTGCAGCCTTAGAGTCAGTCTTTACCAATGGAATTAATTTCAACGCCGATTCTGTTGATGACCGTGGGATTCAACTTCGATTCCCATTCCGGAACTCCTGAATGGATTCAGTTCTCATTCTGACTCTGGCCAAAATTGAATCGATTTCGGAGTCAATTCGGATGCTGCTGGAATCGCGCACAAGTCTGCCTCGGAGAGGATGCAATTTCAAAACCGGATTTGTTTGAGTGAAACGCTTTTGCGATTATATTTCACACGAACTGATGCGTTAGCGGGACACCTGCCACGCTGAAACCACAATCAAGGTCACCGTCGCAGACTTCTTGCCATTGGCCAAATGATGCCATATATTAATCCAAACCTTTGGGAAGACTTCCACGCAAGGGAAAGAATAACTGGCTGGAAGAACGGATCTGTGCAGCCCATGTCGTATTACCAGCCTTTCAAGCGAAAGTAGAGCAGTGCGTAAAACTGCCTCGTCGAAGCTTATGTGTGCATTGTAATGTAGACAGCTGTTCGCTGACATCGCAAACCACTCGGAGACTTAATCAGGCGAATGGGTACAGTCGCAGTGACAGTGATCGCATGATTTGCCTTTGCAATGACAGTGGTAACAGGCATGTCTCTTATCGCATTTAATATGGTGGCAGTCGCAGTCAAAATGCATCTTGCCGTTGGCGTCCTTGTAACAGTGGTAGCACGGATGTTTGTCGTCACACTTCATGCGGTTGCAATCACAATTACAGTCCTCTTTGCCATCTTTCGTAATGCAATTCCAGCATTTTGTTTTATTGTTGCACTCATGATCTTCGTGGGCTGAAATGGCAGGAACGAAATGAGTCAGTCACATTATCAATAGAGTAATAACACATTGAGAAAAACTCAACAGAGCATGCAAAGGATGGTGCAATTCGTGTAGAATACAAAAAATATTGTCTTAAAAAATAGTTCAAGAGTAATTTACTGCAAATCTTCCTGAAAGTGGAAAGAATCCTCGGAAAACAACGGAATAAGAAGCATCCGAAACACCACCTGCGTATCAGTGCTGGTGCTGTAAGGCATGGATACTTTTAGTCAAACGTAACTTCTTTGGCGAAATCATGATCAATAATGATGAGATCGCCCATTCTTTGTTCAAAAGGGTGGAGTTGTCTTCTTCTGGTAGCAAGATGCCGACGGTAAAAGGAGAAATACCAGCGCTACCTGAGCCCAAAACCTCACATCATGGGTTCACGCGAAACGATCATGCCATGATAATAATTGATACAATGAATAAACATGAAACATGGATACAACAAGTTACCTTCGGCCGTAGCGCTGATCGCTGCGACAACGACAAAAAAGAGAAGCAGGACTCGGGTAGTCTTCATCATGTTCTCTCGTACAATAAGCCTGGAGTGAATTGGCCACATCGATGGTTCGGCTGGTTATATAGGCCCCCTCTCCGAACCTTTCAAATGTTGTCAGTCAAAGCTCACGTGAATCATTTGTTTTGATGGCGCTTGTTTGGCGGCGATGTGGAACAGAGAACTATGGTTAGTCACGTGAGCTTTGACTCACGTGACTCTCAGGGGAACTTCTAAACACGAGCCGTTAACCTTATTCCCGGCAAGGGGGCTGAATCCGTCCCCCTCAGTTTTTTCTTGCCCATTATAGGGTTTCTGACGCAACTTCACGAAACTTGATGGCTTTTCTCAGCGATTCTTTGTATGAACTGCAACAAAATTTCGTTATTTTATTTTGCTCAGGGCGGAACCAAGCAACGTTTTTGGGAGGTCCCCCAGGCCATTTTAGGCCCTGTGAAGACAGAAACAGGAAAATGGCTGCCGAAAAAACAGTTTTTAAGATAGAGCTTAAAACATCATATGGAGTATAGATAAACAGCTGGGCAACGTACAAATGCAGTTTTGTTAATTTGAGATAACTGCACAAGGTCAGGACAAGGCCAAGCGTCAAATGTTTTTGATAACGACTTTATAGTCATAATTTTGGCGCTATTTTTTGAAATGCCAAACCTCGAACACCTATGACGAAGAATGGTGCCCTCTACTTGTGTATCAAATTTCAGCTTGATGGCAGGTCGGGTCACGGAGCTATGACCTAAAATGTCAGTGCGCGTACCCTATATCACAACAGCCGTAAAATGAAATTCCAGAAATAGAGTAAATTCATATGATTGGAAATGTCTTCACATAATATGAAATGCACGGAAGATCATTCCAAGTGACTTTAAGGTCATTGGAGGTCGTTTAAAGTCAAAGGTCGTAAGCTGATCTGGAGAATATGTGACCATGACAGTTCCCTTTTTTCATGTCCCTGGCACCGTCTTTGCTAACATTATAGAAAAATTGTAATACGATTTGTGCTTCCTCAGCATAACATGACTAGAAGAAGCTAAAAAGTGTTTTTAACTTTTCTGTTGATTTAGTTTTTGATCAACTAATCCTTCTTTTTTCGCAACCACGTGAACGTCCATAAATGTTCTCAAAATTTCATAAGTACTGAATAGTGGTGAAAGTCCCATCCATAATCCCTCGATTCATGCCCATTTCATCAAAATCGGTTCATAAACAACGGAGTTACGACAAACCCCAAAAATATCACCATTTTGGCTTTTTTACCCCCCTATATTCACCCCTTTAAAATTTTGAAAACTTCTTTCTATAAAAACGTAGTTCACGTCATGGCAAATCGATTGCCGTTTGTCGCGATAAAACTGGAGTTGTAGTTCTCGAGATCTCAGGGGGAGGGCCAAATCCGCCCTCCTGCCGGGAATCGGCCATGCCTTCTAGACCTGCGGGAATAGGGTTAAGGCCCGCTTATACGTGTTGCACAGATATGTCGGCAATGTTTTCCTATTGCCATATATATATATATATATATATATATATATATATATATATATATATATATATATATATATATATATATATATACTGCATACGAGAAAATCATCTCCCGAAATTTGTATGCGGGGACATACATATATCCCCTGATATATTCATATATATATATATATATATATATATATATATATATATATATATATATATATATATATATAAATATATATACTGCATACGAGAAAACCATCTCCTGAAATTTGCATATGGGGATATATATATATATATATACAAACACATCCAGGACATAGAACATTCAAAAACATAGCCGCAACATGTTCCCTGGTCTTTGATAACATCTGCGTCAAAGACAGCAAACTGTCAAAATGCACAAATGCATATGTATATTTACATATATATTCCTTGAATATTTCGGGAGCAGATTTTCTCGCATGTAAAGATCGTCAAACACGAGTGTTTCGGATTTTATATTTTTTGTAGACATTTTTAAGTTTTCCTACGACTATTCACTGTTGAGGCGAGGCATTATGAAGAAAACTGCCCAACAAATGGTCGATAAATACTAGAAAAATCGCATGAAGGTGACAGAGGGTATAGTAAAAAGTAAGTTATGTTATATGTCTATTTTCATGTATGTGAACGTTTCGACCTCCATATGTGTCATCTTCAGGAATCGAATTATAGCGAATTCATGCGGTTACAGAGAGAGAGCAATAGAGAGAGAGAGAGAGAAAGAGAGAGGGAGGGAGGGAGGAAGGGGAAGAGGAGAAAGAGAGACAGACAGACAGACAAGCAGATAGAAAAATGTCAAGACATCTCGCACCCTGATCCGTCAGGCACTTTATACCAAACGACATACATACACACGCAGCTGCCGTAAGGAGTTAGGTGTATTGTGCTTTTTTTGTGCGTTGATAACTGGTGTGTGGTCCCTCACGTATGTTGTCTCAACAACCGCCAGTCGACATCCGTCTTGACACTGCAGGAGGATAACAGCGTCGTTCGTCAGCATAGTTCTGGTCAGACACTGTCCGTAGTTTTCCTGCTGGTGCATTGTGAGGCGGTGGCTGAGAGTGTTAGTGGTGTCACTGATGTAGTATATGTTGCCGATTGCGCAGTCCCCGGTAATAGATATGAAACGGTATACCACATCGGTATGTTGAAGTGCTGAAGGTCTCTCTCTCCCCCTCCCCCCTCTCTCCCTCTCTCTCTTTCTCTGTAACCGTATGAATTCCCTGTAACTAGATTCCTGAAGATGACCCATGAAAGTCCAAATGTTAATATGCATGAAAATAGACACCAGGCAACAGATTTCTTTTTACTATGCCTACTATTACCTTAACGCGATTTTCTTGCCTTCCTGGTTAAATCTTTTGATAATCTGCGTTATAATGTCTCAGCTGAACAGTGAACATTCCTAAGAAAACTTGGAAATGTCTACAAGAAAGATACAATCCGAAACGACGTCATTTTTAGCGATCCTTGTATATATATATATATATATATATATATATATGTGTGTATATATATACATATATATGTATATATAAACATAACAGTGAAAAAGAACTGGCGTACCTACGTTCGTTTTTTGAGGTACGGCGCGGCGCCAATAGGTCAGCGCGCCAAGTGCGAGACGGGGCGCCGCATGTATTCTGACGCATCACGGCCGCCCATGCTCGGCGCCAGCGCCTCGTAGAAAAACTACTGATAGATTTTGTTTTTCAACATGAGTTGTGCTGCTCAGTCCTCACGTGACATCAATATCCATATGTATTGCTGAAATACTCATGAAAGATTTCATTAGGGTGGTCCGAAATGCACAAAGTTGCTCCAACACAACGGGAACCGGGTTTTCCATCGTTCTTTGTAAGAGCTTTCCAAAATGGTGCGTCACAAAATATTTAGAAAAACTTTCACCTACTTGCACATTGACTGAAATTCTGCTATATTTTTAAGTTCCCCCCGGCACGACGTTTTCGCTCGTGCTCGCACTTGCAGCGGCATGCTCTGATAGGCTGTTGTGCGCACATGTGAGGTTTTGCTGCCAGGAGGTCGCCGCTGTGACTCGCACCATCGGCACTAAGCCTGGAGTCGCCAGCGGAGCAGGAAGGCGATAACCCGTTTCTCGGCTATAGACCATGCGGAATGTGGCCGTACAAAACAACCGCAATTGCATCAACAGGACCGTACTAGGGTTGGAATTCAATAATAATGGTTTCTGTTTTTGTCATTAAACGATAGAATGTTACCTTATAATATATAAACTTATCGATAAAGTGGGGGTTATCATAGATTCACATTATACCCCAATGGGCGGGGATCGCGGGGAGGGGAGGGGGCCAGAGCGGGCGACGTGGATAGCTCATAAACTCATAACACAATTACATGCTTTTAATCAGCCGGATTCAGAAGACACGTTAGACACATATTGGTGGCTTTAACTAACAAGGGATATGAGGTTCCATGCTTTTTTAAGTGAACTTTCAAACACAGACAATAAGAAACATAGACACTGGCTTTCCATACTTCGTCATCACCGACGCTCTGTCAGTATGACATAAACCATGTCTCTATCATGGACAGTCTGAACTCCAACAGAATTCTTCACAACTCCCACAGCTGCTTTGGCATCCACCCTACCCACGATTCTTACCATACCCAAGTTCTACTCGTTGTTTCGTTCGTGAACATGACTATATGTCGCCTGTTCCTCTGACTAGAGTAATCATCAGTGGAAAAGGGAGTCCGCTTGCCGGTCCTCAGCTTTTCTTTCAACTCCTTGGTAACATCTTCATTTTTTAACAGCTATTTCAGCACCAGTTGGGTCTGTTTTATGATCCTCAAGTATAACAAAACTTCGGCCTGATACGGCAGACTGAATAAAGCAAGGAGCTGTTGCCATCTAGTCACGAGTTTTACCAGGATTTCCCCCAACTTTTCCTTTCTCAAGAATGCTTCTCTCTTTGGCTGGCTGCTACTTGTCTTCGCTGTCTTGGAACTGGGGCTGTCTGTGTCTATTACCAGTCAAAACGTTCAAGGTAGTTATCTAGTGCAAAATCTTTACTATGGGTCCCCGTTATTTTTTGTAGAGCAAAGATAAGGTTCAGATCCGCAATACAGACACAGACGGGCCAAATTCCAAGAAGGCGAAGACAGGCTGCAGTCAGCCGAAGATAGAAACATTCTTAAGGAGGAAACGTCAAGAGAAATTCTGGCAGAACTCGTGGCTTTAGACGGCTTTGGTTTCAACACTGACGCAGACAGCTCCTTTAGTCGATCTGTCGTAGCAGATCGAGGTTTCATTATGCCTGAGAATCATAAAGGTATGACCCAATTTATGCTGAAATATGCTGCTAAAGTGAAAGAAGATGTAACCAAGCAAGTGAAAGAGAAGCTGAGGACCGGAAAGCGGGTTTCTTTGTCCACTGCTGAAAAGTGAGTTATCATCGCTTTCCTGCTCCGCTGGCGACTCGAGGTCAAATGCTGATAGTTCGAGTCACAACGGCGACCTCGTGGCAGCCAAACCTAACATCTGTGCACTGCAGTTAATCAGAGCACGGCGTTGCAACCGCGCGCGCGCGCGAAAACGTGGCGCCGGCGGGGACTTACAGTGCAACAGAATTTCAATCGATTTGCGGCAAGATGAAAGCTGCTCAGAATATGTCATGCCGCACCGTTTTGGAAAACTCTTACAAAGGGGGATGGAGAAAACCTGGTTCCCGTTGTATTGGAACAATCTCGTGCATTTCGGGCCACCCCAAAACACTCCGCCTCTAACTGCCTGACTAACAAATATTTCCTTTATCATGTGTAAATATTTCGCAGCAAATTTCACTTATAAACTGAGGGTTAAAATCTTATCCACATTTGCTACGAAACAAATCACCACTGAACACGGGCGGATCCAGGATTTCGCCAGGGGAGAAGGAGCAAATGGTCAGGGCGAGCGTCCTTCCGGCTCGAGCCCCGATTTTTTGCTCCTGATTTATGGCGCGGATCCAGGAGGAAAAATTCATTATTTAAGCGCATCACCTTTTTTCTGACTGACCGACTGGTATTGAGCTCATAACCAGTAAGCGTGTCACGACCCGCTAGTCATTATGCGCAGCCTGTAAAGTCTGTGTGAGTCACGTTACGTCAGAGTGTATGTGGCAACATTCAAGACAGCACAAGTTAACAAGTTCCGCAAGTCCCATTTAACCTGACAGCGGGAAAGAGTGGTGAGTCCGAGCGATTCTTTGACGTTGAGTTTGTACGTGTTCAGACTAAATTTAGAAGCCGCGTAGAAGATTGGCATAGCGTGGAGCCACCGTGAAGTGGAGACAAGAAGCGAAGGGTGAGGAGGAAGGGCACCGTCGCCTCTACTACTGTGAGTGTCATTACTTTTAGCCCCTCTGAAAAAATGCGTTATTATTTACGGTGGATTTTTCCAAGGTGCCGGCACGTAGCCTGCTCTTCACGAAGAACATCGAGGGGTCTTCAATGTGCGGGCTGGGCGGAGATTGCCCACACCGCCTCTCACGCCGGCTACGCGTTTACCCTATCACACCGGGCGTTGCTGAAGAAGAGAACAAGGAAGAAGGACTTGGCGTGTTGCGTTGTGGTTATGTCGTGTAGTTGTTAGTGCTTGAACAAGGCTGCCTGTTGGTGGCTTGAGCTGGTAGGTCGCGCGGTCCCCACAGCTACCTCTGTGCACACGGGCGGAGCCTGGGACAGATTGACCAACAAACAAAATGTGCGATCCTGGCCAAGCTAACTTAAGGGAGGTCACCGTCACTGGCTGTGTGTATTTTGGGTAAGAGAGAGGTACTGTCTGTTGTAGTGCTGACGCTGTATTACAATTCTGTTAGGTGTGTGCCATTGAGATACTTGAATATCAGGTGTAGTGGTTCTGGGTACTGGTTACCCGGGAGGGTACTCAGAGTGATCTGGATTTCCTTTTGTTGGCAGAAGGCCTTTACGGGTCGTCTTTGTGCTTCAAAATTCCTGCATTCTAGCAGGGGGTGGCTAATGTTAAGTGGTGAGTTGCAGCTGTTCCATTGTGGTGCTTGATAACAGCTGTCTTCTAAGAGTGGTTGTGCGTGTTTTGTGTGACCGTATCTAAGTTTGGTGAGGAGGACTTCTTGACGCTAGCATTTTTGATTTGATGTGTCCCAGGCGCAAGTGTGGTCTTGTTTGCGTACAGGCGTTCGTGGTGATTTTGTGTCCAGGCCCTTTGTTGCTTCTGACGGATGTGTTTGAACCGGCGTAAACCAGAAATATGTTGCCGAAACTGCCATGTATTTATCACGCGCGGTCATGTTTCGCGAGTCAAAAGATGCCCAGATTTAGTTCACCCGATTAACCGGCTAATGCAGACTCTAGGCAATTACGTTATAAGCTGCACCGACTGCTATCGGCAAATGGTGTTGAATTCAGGCCTGTACTTGATTCTACTAAAGACTATCGTCTCACTGAATCCCGGGAACCGGAATAGATTCTGACTCAGATTCACACCATATGTTTCAAAGTGAATCAGTTCAAGTCTGATATCAAGTCATATGTGGAACCATTCAAGCATTGAACGGATCCTCCTGCAGCAGTTTCGCTGGGATGTGACTGACCACCCACCCGACAGCCCAAAGCTCACACCAAACGAGTTTCATCCGTTGACACGGATGGAGGTGTGGTTGGGGACGCAGCCGCACTTCAGCACCAACGAGGACCTGATGCATGACTCAAGGGCAGGCTCAGTTCACTCGTGAAACCATTCAGTGATTTGCTTTGTATGAAATGTGTAAATTAATTTCAATCGAAGTTTAGAAGTCAAATGAGGTTTGAAATATGCTTGATACAATGAAATATTTTTAAAAATCAGGCAATTGAAAATCCAAGGAAGTCATTTCACGAGTACTTCAGCAACTGCATAAATATTTCATGTCACACGGAGAGACCTGACGAACACAACTTAAGGCGGGGAAAAAAACAGCATTTCTCTGTAATTATTCCATGAGCACATTTTTAGCATGGTATGTAATCAGACCAGCAACATCTATCCACCTCCTTTGTATCTGGAAGCGGTAGATATGTGAATATGACGTCATGTAACCTGCCGTTGTGTTCCGCATTTTTCTTGTGAAACGATGCGCGACTTCTTCTTCTTCTTCGAAGAAGTCGTGAATTTTCCAGTAGTGAATCTCCGCGCACATGAAAAAAGTCGTGAATCTTCGAGGAACACTGACAGGAAAAACCTGGCGGACCTACAAGATTTAATTTCGATTTGATTCACTACGGTTTTCAGTTCAATCAAGCCTTATTCTGATTTGCACGCTCAAATTTCTGAAATCGATCTAGATTTCCATTGGAATCGATTCAGGGCCGAGCACAGGCTTGGCTGGCCTCTGCCCTGACGCCGAGCATTGGCGGCTATGATGCGTCGGAGCACACGCGGCGCCCCATCTCGCACTTGGCGCGCTGACCTATTGGCGCCGGGCCGTACCTAGAAAAACGAACGTAGGTACGCCTGTGATTTTTCCGCTGGGTTGTACCTGCACCCGCTTTATATATATATATATATATATATATATATATATATATATATAGCGTTCGTGTATTTGGACGGCATGGTTTGTCTGATGCAGATGTTAGTAAAGACCAGGGAATATCTTGCGGTTACGGTTGATATTCTTTTTATGGTTCGGATCGTTACGTTTTGGCCGACAGGTGGACGACAGGCTCAAATGGCAGTTTGACAATATTGTTCATACGTTTTGCATTGAAAGTGGGATGTGTATATTTTTCAAATACCATGGGTGCCCTTTCAACACACTAACAGCACTACAGGGGCCCCTGGGGGAGCCTCTCCAGAATTTGAGGCGACCATTTATTTTTAGGGTGCCCTTCTAGCCCTTGGGGCATTTTCAGGTCTTAAGGGCGCTTCTTCGAGGTTTCGTGCGCCCTTCTGTTCCTCAGGGCGTTGCTTCAAACCTCGGGGATATTTTCAGACCACAGGGGCGCCCTTTGAGCCCTCGGAAGCGCCCCTCTAGGGTTTGAGGTGTCCTATTATTTTTCAGGGCGGCCTTCTAACCCGCGGGATGTATCTTCAAATTTCAGAGGCACGCTTTTTAGCCTTTGGGGCGCCCTTTCAGCCACGGGGGGGGGGGAGCGCCCCTCCAGTGGTTGAGAACCTTTTGATTATTTAGGGCGTCCTTCTAGTCCTCTGGACACAGAACACAGAGGGCACGAATAAGCCCGCGGCGGGCACCGCTCCAGCCTGCGGGCTCGGCATGCCCTTTTCATACTCCAAGGCGTTGTTCTAGACCTCGGGGCCAACTTGAAGACCGCGGGGACGCCATTCCAGCCCTTGGGGCACTTTTCCAGGGTTAAGGGCGCCAGTGTATTCTACAGGGCACCCTTTGAGCCATCGAGATGTTTTCAGATCTCAGCGACGCCCTTTGAGATATCGGAGGAAGTGGGATCCTATCCGGGAAGTGGGGCGCCCTTGGGTCTTCATAAGGTGAAACGTCCTGCCTGAGGGTAATGGAGTCATACTGTGGGGACGAGTGAAGCCCTCTGCCTCAAGGGGTGTGTCGGGGACCGTGCGCTATGTATTTATTGGTATGTCCTGCCTCAGGATATCTGTCAAGAACTGGGCGACGTGTCGGAGTGAAGCATTCTCGCTAGGAGGAGCTATCAGGGGCGTTACTGTGTATGTAGTGGTACGTCCTGCCTAAGGGGATCTGTCAGGGGCCGCACTGTTTGTCCGAGTGGATGTCTCAGGTAATCTGTCAGGGATCGTACTGTGCTGTTTGAGTGAAGCGTCCTTTTGAGGGGATGTGTCAGGGGCAGTACCTTGTGTGTGTGAGAATGAGGCATGCTGCTCAGGAGTGTCTTTAATACATGTAGGTCAGGACCGTAAAATGAATCTGAATGAAGCCTCTTGCCTCAGGGGGAGCCGGTGGAGGGAGAGTCCCGGAACGTGCTGCAGGAGTCGGCCCGCATTGCCCGGGACCAGGTCAGCGACCTGAGCACCCTCGACGCCAGCAAGGCGGACGCCCTCGTTATCCCCGGCGGCTTCGGCGTCGCCAAAAACCTGTACGTGCCGTTCGTGTGTAGCATCACTGCTGTGATATGTTGGGTTACTTGGAGCGGCATTCAGGGTCTTTCTTGTTGTGCCGTGTCATCAACTGCGTTCAACCTGTATCGCCCATTGGCAACAACTGCACTGGACGTATTATTATTTTGAGACGAAGTTCGCGTAATTATACATAATCTTAACGAAATTAAGTGAATCAAACATAATTTTCTCTTCTTGAGATTCACGTTATCAGGAGTTTACGAGGACTCACATTTTACTTGGTCTTGAACTGTCGGCAGCTAGTCTCTCATGATCTCCATCAGCAATCACAATTGTCCGGTAGCCATTCTCAGTCTCCAGTTTGCTCCGAGTCTATGATTGTGTGCTGTAGCCATGCTCAGCTCGTCATTGCACGTCATCAGGAGTGAGCGCAGTAACTATTGCCATTTACTCGTAACCGTGATTTACCCCGCAAAACCATTCTTCGGTATGACCCGTGAAAGTCTACAGCCAAGTCCAAGTACATATACACCTTGGCATGTGTCGTTGGCATGTATATATTGGCAGGTATGGACATCGGTGATGATTCACTGTTCCAGCCCGACGGCGTCCCTGATGACAACTCTTTGGGCAGTCTGCCCAAAAGTCCAACGCCGTTGGCGTGGTCGATCTTGTGCGTTACACTTACGTTAGGGAAACCTTATCTACGCCCAGTCCAGGAGCTTGTGACCTCGGTCTAGCACCGAGCACAGTGAATGCAGTGTTCCGCCCTCGCCTGCTGTTCACCAGCATCCAGACCGCCTCTCCCGAGCCCCCGGCACCGACGCCGTCTGACCCAGCGCCTGCCGCCGCAGCTCGAAATCCGAAGTTGTTTTCAGGAGTCGAGACCTGGAGTTGTGGAGTTGCTCCTTTGCACATGTTTCCGTTTAGTCAAGGTATCTTGTCATCTGTGCGAAATTTGCTGTTCCAGTCACCACCAATATTTAATCAGGGAACTTCGTGAAAACAGCACAAAAACTTTTGGGGACGTGGTCACATTGGCATCATGTCGTTACCAGGTCTTGAGGTCTGCCAGACGAGAGCCGATTCGAACCTCCGTCCTGGCCTTTCGAAAAATGACTTTGATAGAGCGTTGTAATAAATCACATGTCAGGTTATGACTAATATGATTCACTACTTAATGAACATGAGGACTTGAGCTGGGGATTGATGTTTCGGACTATGGCTTAATTTAGATGAATGGCTTGGCATTTGAACAGAACACTGAAAAGGAGGAGAGAAAATCCTTTCAAAAGTCATGTTTTAACTTGATATAAAATAGGTTACGCTATGCAGGACGAAACTTGACCATGATTTGGGCAAGTAACAATACGCCCTAGTCGGGTTTCATTGACTGAAACGATAAATTATAGCCCGCCACCCTGAGGACTGATTTATAATTTTCCATCCGTACGATTTACAATGCAGCACAACGCACCTGGGTCATGTCGATCATGGGGGTCACGAAGGGTTATGCAAAAAGTTCGTGGTTTTCATTTCCCAAGCACAGTTCTGCCGGCATGATTCTTAGCTTATTGCAGCCCTTCAATGTAGTCTCCATAATTCCCAATCGCGGCTTCCCACGTCTGCGGCAGGGACCTGATGCCACGTGCCACGCCACTCTTATTGAGCACTTTCACCCTCAAGGACACGGCCTCCTTGAACGTTGTCAGGTCCCTGTAGCGCTCTCTCCTCATGGGCTCCTTGGGTTTGGGGAGCAGGTCGAAGTCCGGTGGACTCAGGTCTGTTGAATAGGGCGGGTGGGGGAGCACCTCCCAGTCGTTGTCTTCCAGGAGGGTCACAACACCCACCTTGTGTAAAGTGGCGCTGTGATGGAGGATCAGAGGTCTGCCTTCCAGCAGCTCTAGCCGCTTCTTGCGGATTGCCACCCTCAGATGGTTTCTCTTGTAGTACTTGTAGTGCTTCTTCTTGACTGTCTGACTTGGGACCACGTGGGCAGTGAGTACACCCTCGTGATCATAGGCTGCGATTACCGTCATCTTCAAGCTGGCATGGGCGCGCCGCACCTTCTTCGGCTTTGGTGAATTTGGAGCCCTCCACTTTGCCCACTGGCGCTTTAGTTTGGGCTCCTATGATGTATTCAGGTGTCTTCGATCGCAACAGTGCGTTCCAATGATAAGCGCTCTCCCTGGAACCGAGAAAGGAACTGCTGGCATATGTTCAGGCGATGCTCCTTCTCTCCCTCACCCAACCAGTGGGGAACCCATTTGAGGCACATTTTAGTCTTCTGCAGTTTCGTGGTCAGGACGTTCCAGATGGACTTGGCGTTGGTCCCCATTTCATTGGCAAGATCCTCACAGATGCAGCGCCTGTCCTCTTTGACGGGCTCCTGCAATGCCCGTGCGTGCAGCTCATCTCGTGCCGCTGGTGGGCGGGCGGCACGAGCGTCGTCATTAATGACGGCCCTGCTGCGCTTTTTGCCAGCCAATCAAGACAGGCCACGGTTCCAGCATGCCTTCTGCAGAGCGTGGTGAATATCCGCAGTGGATTTTTCACGGGCGGCCTCCACCTCTATGTGAGCACGTCGCTCTTCGATCGAGATCGTGGACGTCGTGGCAAAACGTGCTCAAGAATGACGGCCGTTGCTGCAGGTTCATTCGAGATATCCTAATCAACTCTAGCCAAAAAGGTAAAAATCACTTGCAAATGCATCATACAAACTTTGTTTGGTGCCTCAGTTGTCAAATAAGCCATGCTCAACAGCCACAAACTTTTTACATAACACTCATGTTAACGTGTTATGCGTATTTCATTGTCATAGTTTTAAAAATACGAAAAAGAGGTTTGCCCTGACTGTATACCATATTGTTCATATGCAAAAAAGGGGTTTGTCTTGAATGTAATGCATATTGTTCTCACCGGGCTAACTTACTGAATTGGTTGTTAATAGGGTTGTTGTTAAAGAGCTTACATTAAATTGCTCCGATTTTTCACAACTTACATTAAATTGCTCCGATCTTTCCATTACTTAGCAATTGTCCTCGTCAGGGAACAAATTAAAAATAAAACTGCAGCCACCGCCATGAGCGCATGTCAGATATCGGTTTTCGGTTCGTTATGCACTAACCGGTGGAGGGGTGGGAGCCGTGACTAGTTTTAGGTGAAAGAATTGGCGATGCCATGTGTATTATTTTATCATTAGACTTCGTCTTTTGCGACTTGCAATCCGGTATTTATTGGCTGGCTTTTGCTCGGATGCGCTAGCTCTAGGTTTCATTTGAAGTTATCCGTGGTGAAGCGCTACGCACCGCATTTTGCGACCTTTCCAACCCTGCACGTGCTTGTCATTTGCCACCTGTCTCCTGGTCTGACGCCATGCAGAGGTGAACCGTCTGACGATCGAGGCAGGGGCCGCCTGACATTTAGGCACAGTGGCGTCATGAAACTGCATTTTTTCAGGGCTTTGCAACGCCACATGTCACCGAGCGATAGGTCAAATGCATCACAGATCAACAGTCCCCCCCCCCCCCTGATATTTCGAAAGCGAAAGGCGCTGGCGTTGGGCTAGCAAATCTACTCTCATGGCTGCATTTACATGAAGTAAAAAGAGTCAAGTAGGGGAACTGCAGGCTTTTTATGTAGTCGTACCAAAGGAACCGGGAAACATTTCTTTCTCTTCATTTTAAAAATGGTCTGCTCTCTCAGTATTCGCGTTTCCAAAGCAAACATTTGTTGTCTTAAAAATGCTCGTTTTTGCGGTTGCTTGTCTTCTGGTGGCGCGTTTTAGCTCAAGTGACCTTATACATTTTGCAACCCTCAGATAACATATTAACTCGGGCAAGGGCCCATTGCCCCCTCAGTCGACCCGATTCCCCTCCCCGGTCAACGTCATTTCTTCCCTCCGGTAAAAAATCACAACGACATGACAATGAACCAGCTGTTTAGCATCGCACGCAAAAAAAGAACTGCGGTTTGGCCTTGCCATTCACCTTTGTAAGGAGACTCGTGTCTTCGCCAGCGTTACATTCTCCCCCCCGGCTGCTGGCCGCCAACTGCACGGATAGCGGAGGACGTCTTGTGCGCACCGTCCGGGGGCGGTCACTGCCATCAAGTTGTATTGAGGTTATTTTGTTCGTTTGTTTGATGTTTTTTTGTGCTGGTGTCACCTGGTTACATTCGACCGCGGCCGCTACCGGTGACGGTGACGGGCCTCGTGTCCGGGTTTTGCGCAGTGTTCGCGAGCTTTCTGGTCAGTCGTTGTCAGCACAGGGCGCTGGATGTCGGACGTTCGTTGCTATAGTTTCCTACGCCGAAATGAAATACGACTGCCATACTGCAAAACATGAAGGCCACTTCGGCCCGTAATATTGCAAATGCTTGCATCAAAATACCAGCTAGCCAAGACACTAAAGTGACTGGGGCGGGGAAGGCGTTTAAGCCCCCCTCCTTGCGCACTTCCTAGATATCTCCAGAATGAATAAATGCAACGTCCTAAAACTTTCAATACCTTTTCTTACAACAATTGTGCACATACTGACAAAATATAAAGAGGTTATCTTAGGTCATGGCTTAATGAAATCATAAAGACGACCATGTTTTGTGACTCGACGTTCAATTCTACTTCATCGCCGTACTGTCAGTGCTTTTACAATGTTTGGTGGCTGTGGCTCACATTGCATATCAGTATCATCTGAGAGTTGAATATGGAGCTCCTTTGACCTCATGCTGGGTCATCCTAGGTCAAATATGCACTTTCCATTTTTCGGGTCCCGTGTGAATACGTATTAGAAAAGGACATGAATCAACTGATTTCTGTATACGGCCAGACAAATTATCGAATCGAATTCTCTTGCAACGAACTGCACGTACAACTAGCACGATAGTTTCGTGCGACATTACGATATTTTTTTTCGTATTTTGACTTTTCGTGTTTTTCTGAAGATTTTAGCTTTGCGAGAAAACTGGTGGGGTCTTTTTCACGCATAGGCGCAGCTAAGGTGGGGGAGGGCCAGCCCCCCCCTTAGGCCCGTATTGTTTGTGAAAGCCATTGCATATCGTCTTACCGACAGGCGGTTTTCGTATGATTTCAGCCCACACTGAGCTCCGCCCCCTTCCTTAAGAAAACCCTGACTGCGCCCCTGATTTGACGTTCTGGATGACCGGCGAGGACATATCGGCCTTTCTAATGTTGTGCAACATTCCGTGGCAATGTTAAACAACAAATTGACTTGTAGGCTCATCTAGAAATGTTAGATGAAGGTCACCAACACGCACGCGGTAGTCCACGTTTCAAACCAAAAAGTGTTGCGATGTTGCATGCGCACAATAATTGGGGCCATTTCATCATTTTTTGTGCCCAAGGCTCTTTGAAGATATCTTTTTCAGAATCTCCGTGTCCAATTCGTCAAGTTGGAAACATCTATATAACATGACACGTTATAACCGTGTAACTTAACCCGCGCACGACCGTCGGTCGGCCACGATCACGCTCGACTGGGGGAGGGGCAGTTGGCCACCCCCCTCTAACTCACGAACGGTTGGTCGCACGATAAAAATAACATGCACCGTTGGAAAGCTTGTGACGAGTAGAGCTCGAAACTGGTCTCATTGTTAGTTTTGCATAATATGTAAGCAATTTACGTCCTATATATGTTTTATCATAGCCGACTGCCTGAGACCGAGAAACGGCCTAAATCTCAAGGGCTGCGATTAATAACGCATAGGTAAAGGCACCAACGCACAAGTAAAGGTCCGCAGACGCCGATACACATCTAATTCCTCGGATTTGTTCTATATATACGCCGAAATGTTGAGTTAAAGACACCGTAATTTTTGCGCCGGCTGTCGGTGTGCGCCGCAACCGTGCGCATTAAGAAGTTGACGGGAACTAATTTTAGCGTTCCTTTATTTTCGCGAAAAAAACCTATCCATGTAAATTTTATTGATCTTAGTGATCAATAAAATTAGATAGGTTCTGGTGATGGTTTTTCATGCTTAAATTTTGGAAAAGTTCGTTAGTTACCAATCTACACAAATGGCGGAACTTTATTCGTGAGAGCCTGTTTATTTCCAAACTATGCTATTTTTTCAAGCTTTTTGGGTTCCTGGTATTACTTACGTTCATGCAAGCCAGTGACATTTCCTACTTATTTTGAGTAATTTATCGCCGATTTTGACGGTGGTACATTTTAGCTCACAACAGTTATTTGTGACCTGACTTCAGGTCAAAGGCTGGAAGTCATTGATACTTTGCCCATTGACGGTAACTAGATGTCTGCTTCACTCCGCATCAAAGATGTTATGAAATATTGTCAATTTCCAAAAAAACGACACGTCTTAAAAATGAGCTTGACCTTAGGTCAATGACCCGGAAAGTTCCAAAATCCGAGATAACAGATTTGTTGCATCTGTCAAGACCACTAATCCCTGAAAGTATTATTGTGATATCTTGTTTTGCGAAAAAGTTACAGGGCGTTAAACTTTTTTGGACATAGATCCGTTTGACCTGGCCTAGGTTCGGCACCCAGCGGAAAAATCACAGGCGCACCTACGTTCGTTTTTCGAGGTACGGCCCGGCGCCAATAGGTCAGCGCGCCAAGCGCGGGGTGGGGCGCCGCGTGTGCTCCGACACATCATAGCCGCCAATGCTCGGCTTCAGGGCAGAGTCCAGCCAAGCTTGTGCTCGACCCTGAATCGATTCCGATGGAAATCTAGATCGATTTCAGAAATTTGAGCTTGCAAATCAGAATAAGACTTGATTGAGCTGAAAACCGTAGTGAATCAAATCGAAATTGAATCTTGTAGGTCCGTCAGGTTTTTCCTGTCAGTGTTCCTCGAAGATTCGCTACTTCTTTCATGTTCACGGAGATTCACTACTGGAAAATTCACGACTTCTTCGAAGAAGAAGTCGCGCATCGTTTCACAAGAAAAATGCGGAACACAACGGCAGGTTACATGACGTCATATTCACATATTTACCGCTTCCAGATACAAAGGAGATGGATAGTTGTTGCTGGTCTGATTACATACCATGCTAAAAATGTGCTCATGGAATAATTACAGAGAAATGCTCGTTTTTTCCCCACCTCAAGATGTGTTCGTCAGTTCCCTCCATGTGACATGAAATATTTATGCAGCTGCTGAAGTACTCGTGAAAAGACTTCCTTGGATTTTCAATTGCCTGACGTTTAAAAATATTTCATTGTATCAAGCATGTTTCAAACCTCATTTGACTTATAAACTTTGATTAAAATTAATGTACACATTTCATACAAAGCAAATCACTGAATGGTTTCACGAGTGAACTGAGCCTGCCCTTGAGTCATGCATCAGGTCCTCGTTGGTGCTGAAGTGCGGCTGCGACCCCAACCACACCTCCATCCGTGTGAACAGATGAAACTCGCTTGGGGTGAGCGCTGGGCTGTCGGGTGGGCGGTCAGTCACGTCCCAGCGAAACTGCTGCAGGAGGGGCCGTTCCATTGATTGAATGGTTTCACATATGACTTGATATCAGACCTGAACTGATTCACTTTGAAACATATGGCGTGAATCTGAATCAGAATCTATTTCGGTTCCCGGAATTCAGTGGATCGATTGTCTTTAGCAGAATCAAGTACAAGCCTGAATTCAGCACCATTTGCCGATAGCAGGCGGTGCAGCATATAACGTAATTGCCTAAAGTCTGCATTAGCCGGTTAACCAGGTGAACTAAATCTGGGCATCTTTTGACTTGCGAAACATGACCGCACGTGATAAATACATGGCAGTTTCGGCAACATATTTCTGGTTTACGCCGGTTCAAACACATCCGTCAGAAACAACAACGGGCCTGGACACAAAATCACCACGAACACCTGTTCGTGGACACATCAAATCAAACCACATGGTTTGATTTGATTTTGATTTGATGGACACACGTGCAATCAAGACCACACTTGCGCCTGGGACACATCAAATCAAAAATGCTAGCGTCAAGAAGTCGTCCTCACAAAACTTAGAACCGGTCACACAAAACACACACAACCAGTCTTAGAGGACAGCTGTTATCAAGCACCAGAATACAACAGCTGCAACACACCACTTAATATTAGCCACCCCCTGCTAGAATGCAGGAATTTTGAAGCACAAAGACGACCCGTAAAGGCCTTCTGCCAACAAAAGGAAATCCAGATCACTCTGAGTACCCTCCCGGGTAACCAGTACCCAGAACCACTACACCTGATATTCAAGTATCTCAATGGCACACACCTAACAGAATTGTAATACAGCGTCAGCACTACAACAGACAGTACCTCTCTCTTACCCAAAATACACACAGCCAGTGACGGTGACCTCCCTTAAGTTAGCTTGGCCAGGATCGCACATTTTGTTTGTTGGTCAGTCTGTCCCAGGCTCCGCCCGCGTGCACAGAGGTAGCTGTGGGGACCGCGCGACCTACCAGCTCAAGCCACCAACAGGCAGCCTTGTTCAAGCACTAACAACTACACGACATAACCACAACGCAACACGCCAAGTCCTTCTTCCTTGTTCTCTTCTTCAGCAACGCCCGGCGTGATAGGGTGAACGCGTAGCCGGCGTGAGAGGCGGTGTGGGCAATCTCCGCCCAGCCCGCACACTGAAGACCCCTCGATGTTCTTCGTGAAGAGTAGGCTACGTGCCGGCACCTTGGAAAAATCCACCGTAAATAATAACGCATTTTTTTTCAGAGGGGCTAAAAGTAATGATACTCACAGTAGTAGAGGCGACGGTGCCCTTCCTCTTCACCCTGCGCTTCTTGTCTCCACTTCACGGTGGTTCCACGCTATGCCAATCTTCTACGCGGTTTCTAAATTTAGTCTGAACACGTACAAACTCAACGTCAAAGAATCGCTCGGACTCACCACTCTTTCCCGCTGTCAGGTTAAATGGGACTTGCGGAACTTGTTAACTTGTGCTGTCTTGAATGTTGCCACATACACTCTGACGTAACGTGACTCACACAGACTTTACAGGCTGCGCATAATGACTAGCGGGTCGTGACACGCTTACTGGTCATCAGCTCAGTACCAGTCGGTCAGTCAGAACAAATTATATTGAGTATAGCGCTTAAATATTGAGTATTTCCTCCTGGATCCGCGCCATAAATCAGGAGCAAAAAATCGGGGCTCGAGCCGGAAGGACGCTCGCCCTGACCATTTGCTCCTTCTCCCCTGGCGAAATCCTGGATCCGCCCGTGTTCAGTGATGATTTGTTTTGTAGCAAACGTGGATGAGATTTTAACCCTTAGTTTATAAGTCAAATTTGCTGCGAAATATTTACACATGATAAAGGAAATATTTGTTAGTCAGGCAGTTAGAGGCGGAGTGTTTTGGGGTGGCCCGAAATGCACGAGGTTGTTCCAATACAACGGGAACCAGGTTTTCTCCATCCCCCTTTGTAAGAGTTTTCCAAAACGGTGCGGCATGACATATTCTGAGCAGCTTTTATCTTGCCGCAAATCGATTGAAATTCTGTTACACCGTAAGTCCCCGCCGACGCCACGTTTTCGCGCGCTCGCGCGCGGTTGCAACGCCGTGCTCTGATTAACTGCAGTGCACAGATGTTAGGTTTGGCTGCCACGAGGTCGCCGTTGTGACTCGAGCCATCAGCATTTGACCTCGAGTCGCCAGCGGAGCAGGAAAGCGATGATAACTCACTTGTCAGCAATGGACAAGGAAACCCGCTTTCCGGTCCTCAGCTTCTCTTTCACTTGCTTGGTTACATCTTCCTTCACTCTAGCAGCATATTTCAGCATAAATTGGGTCATACCTTTATGATTCTCAGGCATAATGAAACCTCGATCTGCTACGACAGATCGACTAAAGGAGCTGTCTGCGACAGTGTTGAAACCGTCTAAGTGTCAAAGCCGTCTAAAGCCACGAGCTTTGCCAGAACTTCTCTTGGCGTTTCCTCCTTGAGAATGTTTCTATCTTCGGCTGACTGCAACCTGTCTTCGCCTTCTTGGAATTTGGCCCGTCTGTGTCTGTATCACGGATCTGAACCTTATCTTTGCTCTACAAAAGATAACGGGGACCCATAGTAAAGTTTTTGCACTAGATAACTACCTTGAAAGTTTCGATTGGTAATAGACACAGACGGCCCCAGTTCCAAGACAGCGAAGACAAGTAGCAGCCAGCCAAAGAGAGAAGCATTCTTGAGAAAGGAAAAGTTGGTGGGAATCCTGGTAAAACTCGTGACTAGGTGGCAACAGCTCCTTCCTTTATTCAGTCTGCCGTATCAGGCCGAATTTTTGTTATACCTGAGGATCATAAAACAGACCCAACTGGTGCTGAAATAGCCGCTAAAAAAGGAAGATGTTACCAAGGAGTTGAAAGAAAAGCTGAGGACCGGCAAGTGGGCTCCCTTGTCCACTGCTGATTACACTAGTCAGAGGAACAGGCGACATATAAATAGTCATGTTCACGAACGAAACAACGAGTAGAACTTAGGTATGGTAAGAATCGTGGGTACGGTGGATGCCAAAGCAGCTGTGGGAGTTGTGAAGAATTCTATTGGAGTTCAGACTGTCCATGATAGAGACATGGTTCCGTCATACTGACAGAGCGTCGGTGATGACGAAGGATGGAAAGCCAGTGTCTATGTTTCTTGTTGTTGTCTGTGTTTGAAAATTCACTTCGAATAAAGCATGGAGCCTCATATCCCTTTGTAGTTAAAGCCACCAATATGTGTCTAACGTGTCTTTTGCATCCGGCTGATTAAAAGCACATAATTGTGTTACGAGTTTGTGAACTATCCACGTCGCCCGCTCTGGCCCCCCTCCCCCCGCGATCCCCACCCATTGGAGTA